>PVHT021183524.1:29307759-29524290 GCA_004024745.2 Catagonus wagneri
ATATAATCCTGTGTGGTTTTCTGCACCCTGGGGTAGATGTGCACCATGCCGAGCTGGGAAGCTGGAACACCCTTCCCAGATTCCCTTTGCTGCGGAGTTCTGACTTGGGGGCAGAGCCGAAGAGACAGCTGTGCGAGGTCTGGAACGGAACCACGAAGCCTAGGCCATATCCCTCCTGTGCTGTGCCAGTCTCGGGGGGTAACAGGTGCTGTCGCAGATCACACGGTGTTGTTGCACCGGGGCTCAGCTGATTGCTTGGCTGGAAGCAAGCAAGTGCAGCTCATCTCCTTTCTGCTCTCCTCCAGCTTGTCCCATACCTGGGGCCAGTGCATCTTAAGCTCTGTCAGGAATGAATGGGTCTGGCCTCTCACAGAGGCCGCTCCCATCATCAAAGATGGAGGCTGAGAGGTGGTGGGAAAAGCAAGCGGGTTCCTGCTGCTCCTTGTGGGACCCAGCTCAGCTTTTGGAGTCCAGTTTGTCCAAGCTCTTTTCCCTGCACATCCATCTTTTCTTCCTGACACCCTGGTCTGCGCGCTCCAGGTCAGCACCAGACGCTAAAGCCACAGCCACTCACCCCGCTCCTCTTCCCAGCGGGTCTGCTTCTCTGGTCCGGCCTTGAATACACACCTTGCACTGTCTTCTTTATGTCTTTTCCTGTTTGTTGTTGACTTTATTCTTTTCTCTGCTCTCTGCCTCTCAAAGCTTATCTCATCTTACAGAAAGCGTTCAGGTCGCACGCTTTGCGTGACGCCTACCCTGATCCTTAGGTTGCTGTATCTCTCTTCTAGCACTTATTGCATCCTGCCTTCTGCGGCAGTTCTGTATATCTCTGTCTCCCCTTCAAAATCCCTTAAGGGCAGGAATGATGTTTCGCTCATATTTGTATCCCCAAAGCCACTATCGCAGCGCCCGATGCAGAGGGGAATTCAATAAATATCTGTTGACTTGAAGTCTGGTTCAGTTTGCTTTATCCTCTGGCCCTCTGGGCGCTGCTGGGGTTGTCACCATGACTGTATCTAAAAGACAACTTGACCCTTCTGGGCCCTCTGGTCTTGTTTTATCTATTTTCATGATGTGTTTATACACAGCTCCTGCTTTATGCCAGAAGCCAAGCACTTTGGTGATACATCTGCAGTCAGATTAAATGTTTGGCATTTTTCTCAAGTGGAAAGACCCTCACCAGATGTGTTAAGGGTTTTCTTGTGAAACCTGACCATGGAAAGAAATGAGTAAATAACCAACTCCAATAAGGCATCACATAGTTATTATGGCAGGGTGCCCAGCAATAGCAGATTCTCAGGAATTGTGAATTGAAGGATGGAGGGAGTAAACTGATGGATTTATTAATTAATAAAAATCTAACCAAGGAACAAAACTATTATGTCTATATATAGCGTTGTCACTATAGTAGTTCTTTGGAAGTTACTATGTTTTTCAGTAAGAAAGGAGTACAGGGTTGTCTTGAAAGTTTCAGTCTCAGGATATTTTTCCCCCAAAGAAAATTCTAACTATAAGCTTTGAGGAACCAAGTAAAAGTCTAACATAAAATAAGAATAATTATTTATTATCTCAGTAAGTAAGCTGTCAGAATAAACCTTCTCTAGGGAAAAGCTAGCTCTTTTTATCTGGGTGCGGTGGGGGAGCAGGAAAAGAGATGCCAGAAAACTGTTAAGTGACTGAAAAAAAAACTTGTACTCAAATCATTTCCTTGTAAATGCAACTTAGTGAATAATAGTTAAAAGTAAAAGTACTGTGGTTTGCAAGTTCTTGGTTTGATCTGTGTCCACTTCGGTGCAGTACCTAAAATATTACCTTTGAGGATGACCTTGGCTGTACTTTATATTTCTTAAGTTCATTTGTGGCTGTATAGCTATCTTTACAAATATTACTTTTATAATCCAGGCACTCTGTAATATCTCTGTTGCTTAATACCTAGCAATTTATCAAACCAACTTCAATTAAAGGGGGTCAGCAAAGATTCTGTAAGTCATTCACTCAACAAAACCTCACTGAGCAGGAATGAAAGGTGGACCGTGGTTCACGGCTGAAGTTCAGGGCACAGACACACCCACATTAGCACAGTGCATGTCACAGGTGCTACCATCAAAAGTCTCCACGGATACCAAGAGGTCAGGAACGACAGTAATGAAAGGAATGGGTCTAAATTAACTCTTCAGGTATCATCAGTGTTCATTAGACCAAAAAAAATAGTCTAGGATAGGAAGGAAGGCCATACAAAGGCGGTGGACTGAACAAAGCTGAAGTGTGAAACTCTGATGCAATAAAGGAAATTTCAGGTACAGACAATGCTTGTCAGGGACCAGGAAGAAAATAAAAGATGTGTTGTGGGCTGAACTGTGTGTCTAAGAATTCGTGTTGAAGCCCTAACCCCCATTACCTCAGAACGCGACCTCATTGGACGGAGAGTTTTAAAAGGGGTGATTAAGATAAGATGAGCTGTTAGGGTGACGCTAATACAATCTGACTGGTGTCCTTAGAAGAAGAGGTTAGGCTACACAGAGAAAAACAGGGATGTATGGAACACAGAGAAAAGACTCCGTGAGGACCCAGGGAGAGGGGCCTCGGGAGAAACCAGCCCTGCCTGCACCTTGATCTTCAACTTCCACACTCCAGAACTAGAATAAAATAGATTCCTGTTGCTTAAGTCACCCAGTTTTGGAAATTCGCTATGTCAGGTCTAGCAACTAACACAGGATGAGACTGGGAAGGAAGGCTGAGGCCTTTCCATGGGGGCGGGGGGAGGCGTGTCACATATCCTGAGACATCTCCACATCCTGCAGGCTCTGGGGATTATTAAACAAGTAGGATGCTAGAAATATCTTAGTAACAAAGTCTGTTTTACAAAAATATCTGTAAACCACATACAAGATAGTAGACATGGGAGGACTAGAGATGGAAAGACCCATAACTGAGTCAAGTGATAATGAAGATCACAGTCAGGAGATGAGAGAGTCAGGGGACGAGACTGATGTGAGAGACGCTTCAGGTGCAGACTCAGCAGATGCTGGATCCAGAGCTGGTGCCATGCTTTAGCAACAAGAAGGACACTCAGATCTGCTGCAAGGTTGAGACCTGCCATGCAGGAATTCAACGAGCATTTATGAATGAATGGATGGAGGGAGGAAGGAAGGAAAGACGGAAAGACAAGCCAGTTCTACTCTTCATCAGATGTACATCTAAGAATAAACCACACTAGTCCAAGTATAATAATAATAATATTGATACTCCTACTCTTAAATTTCAAACTGCCACCACTAAATATGTAGACAATCAAGTGTTTACTCTAAACATACATGTACAATATCCATCCTTCCTTTACAATTTATAGATTGTATGTTTTCCTATAACATATGTTGATTGACTGCTCAGTTTGAGCGTGGTACTTCACCAGAAAGTAACATAAAAAAGGCATCTGCTCTAAAGACGCTTCTAAAAAAATCTCCGGGCTAAAAAACCTTTATTCTTTAAAATGCGTATAGCAAAGCAAAAGGCATTACGAAGTATCAGAAGTGTTACTGGCGTGGCCCAGACACGCACAGCTCTATGGGTCAGGGTAGAAAGACATCAATACGAAACAAACTGTGAAGGAACAGTTGACTTGAGATGCTATGACTTCAACTGTGTATTGAAGATTTATTAAATGTGTCTTCTCTCAAATTTTCAAAAAAGTACAAAAGCCGAGTAAGAAAAGGTTAACACGGAAGGCCATCTGGCTTGTGTGAAAAGAGGCATGAGTGTCATCTTATTTACCAATTTTGGTTTCCAGCAGGAAGGGTCAGCTCACTGTGGTCCACAGGCCTGATCCGACGCTCTGGTATTTCTGCACAGCCCTTGATTGAAGAGTGGCTTTTTCATATTTTTAAATGGTTGGAAAGAAGAAGAAGAATTCTTGATATGCAAAAATTACGCGAAATTCAAATTTCGATCCTCCTCATTTATTCTCCACATTGTCTGCAGCTGCTTTCACGCTGCGAGGGCAGAGCAGAGGAGCTGAGACGGGACCGTATGGTCCAGGAAGCCAAAAGCATTTACTTTGTTGTCCTTTACAGAAAAGAGTTTTCTAAACCCTGGCTCAGAGTATGGAAAAGTAAGATCGAAACCCTAGATTTTTATTGACTTTTGAGGAACACTGAATCCCCTGTGCCCTAGAATGAAGCAGAAATGAGCATCCTGCAAACAGAACATGCGCGTGACTCATTTAAGCGTTTGTAAAAATTAGCATTTTACAGTGTGTGCTCTATGGAAATTAAGTTCCAAGGACTGATAAAGGCTGTGACATGAAAAGAAAAGTGGGATTCTGTGGACAAACAATAACTTTCGGAGATGTTGCATGATGCTTCAAGGATTTAATACGCTCATGTAAATTTTGAATATGCAAACATTTCTCAAACATGTTCTATCGTGGCATTTTTTTCTACTCCACCCTACTCTCAAGCACGAGGCACCAAGTGGGACCCTTATGCCTTGAAACAGAACTTGGGGCTCGCTAGATCAATTGTGTGAAGATAGTGATGATGCATAACCTTCATTAACTATTCACTGAACGATTCAAAAATTCAACTACCAAATCAGGTAAGATGTGATATTCCTACAGAGAATTCATAATTTCAAAAGTTGCATTCTGGAGTTCCCACTGTGGCTCAGTGGTAATGAACCCGACCAGCATCCATAAGGACATGGATTTGATCCTAGGACATGGTTAAGGATCTGATGTTACCATGAGCTGTGGTGTAGGTGACAGACACAGCTCTGATCCCAAGTTGCTGTGGCTGTGGTATAGGCCCAAAGCTGCAGCTCTGATTCGACCCCTAGCCTGGGAACTTCCATATACTGCAGGTGCAGCCTTACAAAAGCAAAAAAAAAAAAAAAAAAGGTTGCATTCTGATGTTAACACTGCCAATACATTTCATATACTTCTTGAGGACGTGCAAGAACCAAATTCTTGGCAAAGAAATACAGCTTCTGAAGGCAAAGAAAGTCTACAGGCATCAGTGGTACCCATTTAAAGCAGACCAAAGGGGTTTAATGCAGCAGAAAGCCAAGGTAGCTAGGTTATCAAGCACCACACATTTCACTCAGAGCCCCTAATCAGCAGGACCACTTGGAAAAACAAACAGCCTGCAAGGGATAATCACTGCTTGGAAGTCAAGTTATGCAAAATACATTTTGTGTGAATATAGCAAGTCCTTGGATTGGCTGCCTCTAAGGACAGCCATTGATGCTGATGGAATTATTACATTTACTGACTTCCACAGTTTGGGATTATTCCTAAAACTTGAACTTCTTTTCCTGATTTTATATCATGGAGAGACGTGCTGACAAATCAGGAAACAGAATACTTATATAATACACTGAAAAAAAAAAGAAGAGGAAGTACTGCCAGTTTGTTGAATGGCTTAATATTGCTTGGTGTTTTCATTATTTTGATACAGACTTTACCCACTATTTTAGTTCACGTTTCCAAAGAAAAATTCATATGCCCAGAAAACCTTGACATCAGTATTTTGCAAATGGTGGGTTAAATCATATACAGACCTGCTTTTCCCTCCTCCCACCCCCCCACTCCAAGCTACGGGGTCTCTGGGCACTTCTGGGGAAATCACCCTGGGTTTGGCCAGACGTAGGAAATCTGAGCTTATATGGCTGAGGTCCCCTTGAAAGAGGGTCTAATTACAGCCCTTTGATATATCCCATGATTTCTCCACAATTCTTAATTTCCTTGAAGAGTTCTGCCCTTTTATCAAGAAAGAAAAAGATCTGTGAACAAAGACTTTCTTCATCAAAGAAAGACAAGGGGGGAAAAAACTACTTCTTTTAAGGCAGTTGAGAGAATCAAATGAATTTTTAAAAGATGAATTTGCAGAGGAGGGGGATGGCTTGAAAAAGTACCTGAACAAAGTAAGCCTTATATCACTGTTATCTATCATCATCATCATCACCATCATCATCATCATCATCAGAGAAATTTCTGTTAAGACAAAATTTAAATTTTCATGATGTAATAACCCTAAAATGATCTGTCTGGTAATTTTTGCTGTGTTATGACTTATGTTATTAAAAGGTGGCAAAACAGTGTACAATCAATAAAATGTGTCATCATAGGTGGTAACATTTTATTAGTTTTCATTTAAAATCCAAGAACTGATTACTGAGATACCCAAAGAAAATGCTGTATAGAAAGTTCTAGAAGAAAAACGCAAGTATGCAGTTTGCCCTCATATCCTGGTGGCATTCTAGCACAAACACTGATTTTTATTTGACATCTAACTCACTCTCAGCTCACATATCTTAGTACTGATGCACAGGTGAATCAATCACTGTGTTATTTTACCTAGATCCAAATCACAGTTGTTAGTCACTCAAGCTGGTCAAATAAGAGTGACTCTCAAGATTAAGGACACACTAGAAAAGTTACTTCCTCCTTGTTACAGACGTGAATGCGGTTGAGCTTGTGCTGCTGCAGCTATCTTGCTACCACGAGGAGAGACTATCTGAAACAAACCAGTCCAAGGGACAGACAAAGTGGTGAAGTAGAGAAAAACTGAGTTCTGATGGCATTATTTGAACTCCTGGATCAGACTATGGTTAAATATAGTCCTACCACCCATTTTTGAATAAACCGAGCCAATAAACTGTTGGTTTTCTTAAGCCATTTCAGGTCAATTACAAAGCTGGAAGAGTAACCAAAATTAAGCACTAAAGCCTTGCTGAGAAAGATCATGGGGCTTTATTGGTAATGCTTAAAGAAGAGCTCAAATGAATCTTGTACGCTATTAGGAAAAAGAAGCAAAGAAACTGCCAAGAATGAAGAACCTAACATGTGCTTGGCATTTTCTATTTATTAAAACCTCTTAGGAGTTCCCTTCATGGCTCAGTGGTTAACGAATCCGACTAAGAACCATGAGGTTGCGGGTTCGATCCCTGGTCTTGCTCAGTGGGTTAAGGATCCGGCATTGCTGTGGCTGTGGCGAAGGCCGGCGGCTACAGCTCCTGTTAGACCCCTAGCCTGGGAACCTCCATATGCTGCGGGTGCGGCTCTACATAAAGGCAAAAAGACAAAAAAAACAAAAACAATAAAACCTCTTACCCATGTGGATTATGACATTAGTATTTTAGTGCCCTTTCAGAGTATCAATTTTAGATCTGAATTGTCTGGGCTCTGCCTGCAGGCATCCTAGGTTATAACATTTAGTATCACTTTGTATTTGTGGTTAACTCTTAGGCTCACCCTATCACACATAGTGACACCCAGAGCACGATGTTTCCTCTTTGCCTTGTTCTCATACAGAAACGAAAGCTCCTCTCAGAAGGCATTTGTAACTGTCCCAGTTGTGTCCAGATGTACTCATTTATTTAGTCAAGAATGTTTAGTGGGAAGCCATCCTCTGCCAGGCACTGCTGCCAGCACTGGAGATACAGCAGTGAGCAAACATGCCTCCCCTTGGTGGAACATAAATACTGGGGAGGAAGACAGAAAATAAACAAGATGAATAAATAAAATCTAATTGTGTGAAATGCTGAACTAGATGACAGGGAATCAGGGATTGCGAGATGGGTAGAAGGATGGGTTACAACTTTAGATAAAGGGGATTAGGGACATCTCACCAAGAGGATGAGATTTAAGTAAAGACCTTAGAGAGGTCAGGGGGGAAAGTACTGTAAATAGAGAGGCTAGCAAGTGCAAAGGTCCTGGGGTGAGATGATACTCTAGGGTCATACATGTGCTCTAGGAACAGTAGGAAAGCTTCTTCATCTGAACCAGACTGAGAAGGAGGAAGAACAATGGGAAGTGAGATCAGAGAGTTAATGGTGTTGGCAAGTGAAGAAGCAGGTAGCAGATTCAGTAAAGCCATTTCTGCTCTTTATTTTTCAAAATGCATGGAAAACACCGATATTTTTCAGCAGAGTGACATGACCTGACTTAGAGACTCTGGCAGAATTAGAGTAGACTTGGAATATTGGAATAGACTTAGTATAGTGGCAGAAACAGGGACACCAAGCAGAGGCTATGACTGTAATCCTGGTAAGGAAGAATAGTGCCTCCCACCAAGGTAACAGAGGTCGAAGGGCTAAGGATTTGCCAGATTCTGATAAAGCCAGCAAGAAAACGTCCAGATACTCTAATGTGGCCAGGAAGGGCATGGCCAAGACCTTGGTCACGCCCTGTCTCTCCTGCTGAGTTCCAGCCACCATGACCTACCAAGCTTTCTGCTGATGCCCCGGCCCCTCGCCTTAGCAGATGCTAAACCTTGGTCACACAGCAGGACTCAACCTCAGGCTCTCCTCACCCAAGGAGCCTATCCTTGGAGGCTGGCTCTTACATTTACTGATTTGTTTACTTGTTTTTCCCCAACTAAACTTGGAGAGGCTGGAAATAAGGGCCTGGGTCTCGGTGGAGGTTATAGCCTAGTGCTTTGAACATGTCTGCCATAAAGTTAGAGCTCAGAAATCCATGTTTAATAAATGACTCTAATCACACTTTTATTTCAGCTTTTTATAAAAAAAAATTATTGGAGTACAGTTGGGCTCGTGATTTTGTTTTATTTTTATTTTTATGGCTGCACCTGTGCCACATGGAAGTTCCTGGGCCAGGAGTCAAATCAGAGCTGTGGCTGCCAGCCTTCACCATAGCCACAACAATGCCAGATCTGAGCCACATCCTCAACCTACACTGCAGCTTGCAGCAACAGCAGAACTTTAACCCACTGAATGAGGCCAGGGATCAAACCTGCTTCCTCATGGATACTAACTGGGTTCTTAACCCACTAAGCCACAAGGAGAGCTCCTATTTCAGCTTTTTTAATGTACTGAATTGCTCTTAACTCATCTGAAAAATGGAATAACAACTTCCGTGTTAGTTATGAGGAGGTGAGTATATAGGTGCCCAGGACAGGTTCTGGCAGAGAGGAGCCATGTGGATATTGCTGGAACCTCTGTCTTTCCACGGATACCGCTAAACTGTTTTTACTGACTTTCTCTAGCTTGTGAAAAACAACTTTTCCACTTTTTATTTAAAGTGACATTTTACCTTTTTTGAAGATTTGCTTTACCTTTTAAAATATTAGCTGAAGGATAAGGAAATAACTTCGAATTCGGTACGAAACAAATGAAACTTCTGCAAAAGCTTTGCTTATTCAAACAAAAACAGTTCTGTGAATGCCCCCAAAGGGAGACTGGGTGCTTACATAATCTTGTTTGCCTTCCTATTCAGTGTTCTCCCCTGCCAACCACCCCCGGGGCCTTAAAAGGAATTAGCAAGTACACAAAGAATGGCCTTCGTGGTCATGCTTACTTGGTGTTTCCGGTCTAATGGATGAGTGATATTGAAATAACAGAAAAGTGCACATTTTAACTTATATTTTGATAGCTTAACATTTTGAGGAAGTATTTTTTTTCCCTCTCCTAAAGAAGTATCACATAGAAAGAGCAAATTGAGTGCTTAATAGAAAAAAATACCATAATACTCCTTGGAAGAAACCAAAATGACCATCATTTTAAATAACAGTAACTTCCAGTGACTGGAGACTAATATGCTGGGATGAATGAATTTTCTTATTTCCTTCCCTCACGAAATCTGTGAAGTGTGTACTGGCATTATCACCATTTCGCATAAAAGGACTCCAGGGCTCAGTGTGGTTCAGGAGCATCTGCCTAAGATTACACAGCCCACAGGTGGCAGGGCCTGGAACTAATGACATGATGCTCATTTCCCTCTAGAAGCGACTGTTCACTTTCACATCCCCATCTCCTGAGTCTTAGTTGAGGCCTTTGACATCTCACTCTCCAACTGTTGCAGTGGACCTTCCGGCCAAAGGAAAGGAAAGAAAATGCTCTACAAATTCTTTTCTTTTGTTTTCTTGTTCATCATTTAGACCATACTGGCCCCGTCTTCTTATAGCTTTGACCTGATCTCTTCCAGACTCGTAACCCAACGATCACTCTCATTGCAGAGAACACAGGTTAGATGTCTTTGTCTGACATTCAAGGATCTTCACCCTTCGCCTTGGCCTGCTTATCTGATATTTTCCAGTCGTTGGCTCTTACACTTAAGGCCAACGTGTTAAGAATCTTCACTGCAGTCCTGCTCAGCTCTGTGCAGTGACCCTACTTTAAAGGACCTGAATGCTAGCCCTCCCGTCCGCTCTCCACTTTTGAAACATCCCCTGGGCTCTCCAACTCCATTTCCATTTCATCTCTCTTGCATGCCTTCCACCACCATTTGTCTACCCAGATCTTATCATATTCAAGTGACTGCTCAACTTATTCATCTTTGATTACGTCTCCCCTGATCACCTTGGTCAGAAGCAATTTCTCTTTTTCAGCAACCAGATAAAATTGATTTTGACCCATGTATACGTTGTTCTTCTCATGTTGCTCTGGATAGTAAACTGTCTAATCTCCTTCACTATATTTCAATCTTCTTGAATATAAAGAATTTTAAGAGTCAGGATAAGTTAGGTCATGGTACATTAACAAGAATGATGACAAAAATTCAGTGGGTACAACTGCAAATGTATTAATTCTTTTTGATGCTACGGGCCCGTCAGTTCTGAACTTGGGGAGCATCGAGGATTATATAGCATCATCCTCCACCATGTGGAAAGTGGCCAGTTTCTGGGGACAGGAAGGGAAGGTGAATACTAGCACTCAGAGCTTCTACCCAGAGTGACACACAACACACGTTACATCTGTTTACAACGTCCTGTGCAAAGCAAGTAATTGGTCAAAAGTAACTTCAAGAAAAGTATGATATTCAAACAGACCGTGGACTCAAAAAGAGAAAAAAAATAGAGTATTATACACTTCTCTAATGACTAGCACAACCATACTGGCAGCTATGGGCACTACAGGAACTAAGACTATCGCCTACTTCTGCATTTCAGTCTTGATGCACCAAGACTCTCTCTTCTTGTACTTTTCTACCAGTCAATGTACCAAGACAGGACTGAGCTGGCAAATACTTGCCCTGCTCTGGCTCCAGGGGTCTCATCACTGTTAAAGCCAGAAGGACCAGAGACACGTGCCAGCACAACCCCAGTTGCCATACAACTATTTCACACACAAGCAACCCTCACCCTACTGAAAAGTAAAAGGCGGGGTCTGGTTGATATCAACTACAGACAAATCCAAAAACTTCAGCAGCATAAAAAATAAGCATATTTCTCTTGCTCACACATCTCCAGGCTGGCTGGAGTTTAGCTGATCGAGGATGGTGTCAGTTGGGTCAGGGTCTAAGCTTCAGGTTGGGTCGGCTTATTCTGTGTCTTTCTCATCCTTGTGGGATAGCTACCCAAAGCATACTCTTCTCAACATGAAAGGTAAGAGCAGAAAAGTGCAAGCCCAATTAGGCACACACAGTTTATGCTAATTACAACTGATAACATCCATCTGACCAGAGTGAAATACACCCAAGTAAAGGGGTGGGAAAGAACGCTCTCTAGTATGATATGAAACAAACTACCAGACCAAAGGAAAAGGAATTGTACTTGCCACACGCACTAAGTGGGGAGAGAATGAACACATAAGCAATGATCAGATCTACCCAAACTGACTTTGGAAGAGGAGAAAATAAAACATGAATTTTATAGCAATATTGTTGATACTCAGTCAATACTTCCTGCAAGATTTCTCCAGGCCACAAGGACGTACGTGCATTTAGACATAAAGCTATGCTCAAGCTATATACTTTGACGTCTAGAACTACATATTTGGAGGTTTTTTGGTTTCTTTGTTTGTTTCTTTCTTTTTAGTGATGCACCTGTGCCATATGGAAGTTCCCAGGCCAGGGGCAGAATCAGAGCTGCAGCTGCCAGCCCACACCACAGCCATAGCAACGCCAGATCCCAACCACATCTGCGACCTAAATCACAGCTCACGGCAGCGTGGGTTCCTTAACCCACAAAGTGAGGCCAGGGATTGAACTGGCATCCTCGTGGATATTAGCCAGGTTCTTAACTGGCTGAGCCACAATGGGAACTCCCTAGAATTACATTTTTAAAATGAAAAGGACCAATGTCTTTCCATTGCAGATGACACAAAGAAAGTGTTGGGACACCAGCAGTTATAAGTTTCTGTGATTTGTCAGAACCTGAGGGGTCTGTGTGGTCCTCAAAACCTAAACTACTGGGAGTTCCCTTCGTGGCTCAGTGGTTAACGAATCCGACTAGGAACCATGAGGTTGCGGGTTCGATCCCTGGCCTTGCTCAGGGGGTTAAGGATCCGGCATTGCCGTGAGCTGTGGTGTATGCTGCAGACGCGGCTTGGATCCTGCGTTGCTGTGGCTGTGGCGAAGGCCGGTGGCTACAGCTCCTGTTAGACCCCTAGCCTGGGAACGTCCATATGCCGCAGTCTGGCTCTAAATAAAAGCAAAAAAAAGCCAAAAAAAAAAAAAAACCTAAACTACTGAAGCATCTGTGTCAAGTGTGGTGGGACGCTCATTGGCTGTAGCACCATTGTTACACAGCTCTAGCAAAAGATATTCAATGCAGGGGACCTGGACCAAAGCAGGACTCTTGAAGGGTGTAGACTTTCCTTGCTTGTACCAGCAGATTAGGGAGAGAGTCTTACACGTTTCCACTCTAAGGATGCACTGGAGTGCACCCCCAACTCTACAAGGGCGTCACCTACTTACATTATACTGACAGTTTGCAGAATCTTAAATTTATAATGACTCCCAAAGAGTCATTTAGAATAACAAAGGCCACAGAGGGAGAAAAGAGGGCTGATACAAGGAAATATTAATGAAATTCAGACTGTAAGGCACAGTCATAGGAAAAAGGAATATTTTAATGGTTTAAAATAACCCATTTGGAGAACTCGTTTATGTGGAAGGTCAAGAAATTTAAGCCATTTCAACATCTCTGGACACAGAATTTAACTCCAGAGAAAACCACATTGTCAGATGCAGGAGCAGAGGAACCACTGCTTCTAACTTAAATTCAGTTCACTGGTCTGATGGGAGCAGGCACAGAGGGTCCTGGTGGAGCAGGTTAGAGCAAGGAGGTAAGGAGTTCCTGTCATGGCGCAGCGGAAACGAATCTGACTAGTATCCATGAGGACGAGGGTTCGATCCCTGGCCTCACTCAGTGGGTCGGGGATCTGGCGTTTCTGGGAGCTGTGGTGTAGGTCACAGATGCAGCTTGGATCCTACACTGCTGTGGCTGTGGTGTAGGCCAGCAGCTGCAGCTCTGATTCAACCCCTAGCCTGGGAATTTCCATATGCTGCGGGTGTGGCCCTAAAAAGCCAAAAAAAAAAAAAAAAAGAACAAGGAGGTGGGCTGGAAAATTCCACCGCACTGTCTGTAGCCCTAAGCTCTATGATTTACCAATAGGAGCACGGTTTATATTCCCCCGATTACATGCTCTGTGGTCAGGTGAATTTTCACTTTCTGATTAAACAAAGGGCTGAAAAGGTCCGGGTGTGGATCCTGCCCCATGAGAAGGAATGTGAACTTCTCATATAGACTGGGCTGAGCTCCTAGAGTTTGAAGAATGAGTCCTCTTCAGCTCTTCAGAGGCAGACCTGAAAGAAGGCAGGCTGAATGCTGTCTGCTGCTGTCCCGATGGCCACCCCCCACTTGTATTCCGTGACCACACCGTCCAAGACACACCTTTGCGACAGTGGAAATGTCTCCATCTGAGCTGTCGCTAGAGTAGCCACTGGTCAAAGGGGCTGCTAAGCACTGGACACGTGGTTAATGTGACTTAGAAAGTGAATGTCTGATTTTATCCCATTTTAATTAACTTACCTTTAAATAGCGACACATGGCGAGTGGCTACCATATCGGAGAGCACAAGTCTAGAATTACAGAGTCCTCTAAGCCTGCAGACTCTTTTAAGTACCCAAAAAAAGTTCAGACGGCCCTCATTCTCAGAGCCAACAACTGAACGCCAACGAGCAAACGGCAAGGTCTTAGCAACTCCCTCAATCGTCAAAAAGAAAAAAAAAAATTCTGCTTCTGGGCAGACATCTGACTGTGTAACCACTGCAGAGAGACAATTTAGTTCAGAATTATGTGCCACCCTGGCTCTACCTGGCAGGTGCCTTCTGTGCTGGCTTTTCTCTCGGCAAACTTGAGAAAGATGACAGGGTTTTAAATGATTAACTCCTCTGGGCCACATTACTTAATTATACAGTACATCCGGGGTTAGGCACATGGGTCTTTCATGGTAAATGATATGACGGTCTTAAAAACTCATTAATATGTCATTAACCAAGCAGACATTTACTAATTAAACAATTAGCCCCTCTGTTCTTTTCCTTTGTTCCTCCTAGAGATGCTTGGTTACCCCGATCCCCAATTTAGCAGAAGGTCCCCCCTTCTTTTCCCAGAGAAAATCGCTCATAAAGCAAATGCTGAGACTAAGCAATGCCACTAGATTTTCCCCTCAAGTTGGCCACAGAAAGAAAATCAAAGCTGATTTCAGGAGTATAAATTAATGTGGGTATTTGTCTAGTTTAAATAAATCATCCTGATCTGTAAACTAATTATACATATATTACATATAACTAATATATAATATATATATAATTATATATATATAATTAGTCATATATAACTAATTATATATATATATATGAAATAGCATCTACCAGAGCTGGCATAAACAGTGAATATAACAAAACCACATATCCCAGTTAAATAAATACAAACAGACACAACAAACAGCTTAAAATGTGTTATTATGATTCATCATACAACATCAGTACCAGAGAAATGTGCAATGTTCTTGAATTTTTCTCTCATCACATCCTGGATGCTCTCTGATAATTTTTGCTTCATTGTATCTGTTGTGCTGAAGCTATGCTAAAATGAAGTACAAGGGGGATCCGCTGGCCTATGAAAGTAAAATATAGAAAACAGCTTCTGCAACAGGGTTTTGTGTATTTTAAAAAGCAAATAGAAAAGAGTTTTAAATTCAGATGAGCAACATCTGAGACCATCCAGGAGCACCGTAGTACATGCATTTTATTTTCACACCATTTGGGTTATAGGTTTTATTGGTTCAGCTCTACGGTTTAGGTGACTTTTATAAACATCCTACTGACAAAAACTGTAGGACATTAGCAAGGAAGTGAACTCTGGGTCATAATTAGGATGGTCCAGGAGATAATACAGTACAGACGGATGGATGCTCGGATGGGAGAAGTTTCTAGCACATTTGCTCAGAGTTGTTTGACTTTATTCCGCCTTCCTGGTTTTGGTACTGGCTTCTCCCTCTGCCTTCCGAGTAGGTAATGAGCCTGAGTGAGCATGAACACAGTACCCTGTGTCATTCCAATAGCAGAACGCGTCGCATAAGCATCGCAAGGAGCCTCATCTCTGGAGGACCAGCACAGCAGTGACCTGCTCCACAGAGGTCTTGGTGTGGGTCTTAGGAACCCCTTGGTACTGCATCGGGGGCACCAAGAGCATAAAGAGAGTCCCCCTATGGAGACAGCGTTGGTCTCAAGCTTTGTCTCACACCAGAGGCTGCTTTACAGTGAAGCTGATGAAGATTAAGCCTCAAGATCACTCACTGGCACAGGCTCTCATGAAGTCCTGGAGGTGCACGCTAAGCTGTATACGGACACCATTCTTTATAAACAGTTCTGGTAAATCACCCAAAGTGATTTCAAAAGACAGAGTCAGGAATTGCCAGTGACCCAGTTACTTGCTGGGATTTCTTCTCCCATTCCAAAGAAATATTACCGTTCTTATTAATTTGCATCTGTGGTTCTGAATACCTTTTTTTTAAAGAATCTCCTCCAGTGATGTAACTTCCCAGATGCAGAAAACTGGGGTTTACTCTTGGACTAACCCACCTGTTCACGGCTAAAACTGAACAATGGAGTCTATTCTAAGATGCTGTCTGATGTAGTGCGAAGTCATGCAGCATTAATTGAATATGTGAGTGTTTAAGGGGATTCTGCAAAGAGCATAATGATGTTTATGGGTTTTTAGCAAAAGAACAAGACTGGAAAATTCTGTTTCCATGAGAAAATCCGAGAAAGAAAGAAAGAAAATCCTGGGCTGAGAGCACCAAGATCTGGTCTCCTCACATCTTTGTCACTAAGTAGCTGTGTGGCCTCGGAAAAACTCAGTAGCTCCAGGCCTTTTACTATGGTCGCCTCTGAAAAGATGGAGAGCACACTAGATCCCTGATCCTCAAAGAGCAGCTGGAGGAAGGATTTTGGAAATGTCCACTCTCAGCCCTCAACCCAGACCTGCTGAATTAGAATCTGCAATTTAATAAGATCCTGAGGGCATGCATATTTACATTAAAGTTACAAGCACCCGGAATGGTCACCTTCAAAGCCCTTTCTAGGAGTTCCCAGGTTAAGGATTCAGCATTGTTTCTGCAGCAGTTCAGGTTGCTGCTGAGGCAAGGGTTCGACTCCTGGCCCAGCACAGTGGGTTAAGGATTCAATCCCTGGCCCAGGAACTTTCGTATGCTGAGGGTGCAGCCATAGAAATGAAATGAGATGAGATGAAACGAAATGAAACGAAATGAAATGAAATAAAATAATAAAGCCCTTTCCAGATCTAAAAGTTTAGTCCTGAATTGGATAGAAGGAGAAATGGAAATAAATTCAAATATGATTTTTTTGGAAAAAAAATATAAAATTAAACCTTTGCTCAGTGTTACCTTCCCATCACTATCCTCTCAGCCCCAGCACCGCCAAATTTCCCTTTTATCCTCCAGCCTGATCACATTTTGCTTAATGCTAGTATGTTTGACTCATCTAATTTCTTAAGAAAAATTCACTGGTGAATTTCAGTTTTGCTTAACCATTATGATCTTTTATGGGTGCAGTTCAAAGACTTTGCAGACTCAAGAAATAAATCAAATGAAAATTACACACTGTCTTTAATTCACGGTGATTTTCTCTGAAAACCAAAGTACAGATTATAATTCAGTCACAGACATTTTCACATGTTCTTTAAAAAGGTCCTCTCTCACTCTCTCTTTTAATAAGAGCTCCACACTTTGGAGAGAAATTACAGCAAAAGGCTCTCATATTAAACCAAGTAAAGAACTTCGGGAGACAGAATGTTTGCAAGTATGAGCCAAGTTTTCTGGATATTAAGATAAAGCTGCCCAGAGACAAGACTTTCTTTAATATTAATTTACTCCATTAGGCCACTGGGATGCATTCCGGTTAAAAGAACTCTGTTAGGCAGGTGGGCTGTAAGTTTACAAGAAATGTGTTCTTTTTTTTCTTTCTTTTTCCTTTTTTTCTTTTTTAGGACCTCACCTGTGGGATATGGAAGTTCCCGGGCCAGGGGTCGAATCAGAACTGCAGCTGAGGCCTACACCACAGCCACAGAGACACTGGATCCAAGCCACATCTGCACCCTACATCGCAGCTTTCAGCCAACACCAGATCCTTAATCCACTGAGCGAGGCCAGGGATTGAACCCACATCCTTGTGGACACTATAACAGGTTCTTAACTCATGCAAGTTTTTTAAAACAAAATGTAAGCCTGCAAAAATTGTATTTCCCATTTGTGCAAGGAACAGGTATTTACCTTATAGGTTGCTATTCTTACATTACATGCAAATAGGCTGAGAGATAATTTAAGAGCCATAATCAGTGTATCCCTTGAAAAACTTTGACCTCTAAAGAGGAAAATGGACATCATCAATAAACTTGGCTTTGACTCGCATTAGTCATGGATTCAGAGAACAGAGAACTCAGATGCCAGTAAGTACCTGTAAACCAGGAGAAAAGCGGTTCGACATTTCAACACTGGAAAACATCTGCGTGAGAAACTTTTTCATAAAGAGAAGATCAATCCTCCCTCCCCTGACTGAAGACAGAATTAATTACCCTGGTTGGCAGGAGATAAATGGTTCTGATGTACAGAATTGTGCAATTACGGCAGCTGCAGAGCTGGAAACCAGCTCCTAACTTTGAACCTCAACCCGACTTGACATTTCTCTCCACGTTCAATTCTCCCACCAGCAAGCATGTTGAAAGTCCCACAGTGCTGCCTCCATAATTACGTGTTGAGGTTCTGAAGTAATCATTGGCTCCACTGCCTCCATGCAGCCTTATCATCCTCCGGTTTGCAAAAGGTAGGCTGTATCGTCTTTTGAAGTGTTGAAATCTCCCGAGAGAAAAATTTATGAGGGGAAAGTTACTGTTATGGCAACAACATTCACTCTGTCACAACATGTCAAATTAACCTCCTTCCTAAGGACTGGTGTCAGAGCCAAGTTGAAAAACGGACACCTCCACCTCTTCTGTATCAATTTCTTAAATGTCACTTTAGGTTTAAAAGAAAAGCCAAGGTAAACATCACAATTTATCTCCACATTCTAATATTTACTCCAGAACAACACCAGTTGGAAAATGAGAGGTTAAGAACTAAAGAAACACTGCAAGCATTTTTTTTTTTCTGCATCCTTTCCAAATAGCAAAGGAGGTTGTCAGGCCGTGTAGAGATTTTGGTTCTCCCTTTGAAGCCAAGAGGAAAGTTTTTAATCTCATCTTTAATTTTAATCCTTTAAAAAATGTAAGTGATTTAGAAATGCACAAGTTAAATTTGGCAGAAGACCCTACTGGTAGAAGTAAAGCTGTTTCTTTCAACTTTGCAATAATAAAGGAGTTCAAAGCTGGCCACCAAGACCCTGTAGATACCTCAGTCACAAGCTATAATCTCCGGACTGTAAAAGTTCCCCTTATAGAGAATGTTCAGGAGAGAGACACACGCAGTACAAAGGAAGTGGCAAGATCACCATCAAAGAAATGACGTCATGTTTGAAAATCCGTTTACAAATCAGTTTGCTTTTCTTGAAAAGAAGAAAAATTTCTCCATAATTTTTAAGCAAGTGTTTCTTCTTCGAAAGGAATTTCATCTGTTCAGAGTCAGACATTCACAAGTTACTTTCCTGGAGGATTCAAATCATTCATTTTTTATGTACAGCTGGGATCTGGGGTTGGCGTTGCTGTGGCTGTGGTGTAGGCTGGCAGCTGTAGCTCCGACTGGACCCCTAGCCTGGGAACCTCCATATGCCGCAGGTGTAGCCCTAATAAGACAAAAGACAAAAATAAAAACAAACAATAAAAAATAAAGGTTTGTTAAATCTAATAAAAAGTAAAAGATAGTCATCCCAAGTCATATAAACCACCAGAGGCAGAGCTGGCACTCAAAACACAATTGTCTTGGACCAGTCCGGTTTTCCCTGTGTCATGCTGTGTTTATATCCCAATGCTGTGACATGCAGCCCCTCAAAACCCTTTCAGAAATGTACTTGCTGGAAGTTTAAAATCAAGCACGTCTAGGCTAGATGAGTCTTTTATTTCTTTTTTTTTTGGTTACACCCGTGGCATGAGCAAGTTCTCAGGCCAGGGATCAAATCTGAGCCACAGCAGTGGCATCGCTGAATCCTTAACCCACTGAACCACCAGGAAACTCCTAGACAAGCCTTTTTATGACAGCATTTTGTAACTGGTCCTGGTTCTTTGCTTTCCACACTTGAGTTTCAAATATTTAACTGTAATAGCCAGGTTTTAGAGATATAGACAGTCACACATAACAGTACTGGAAGGAACTTGCTATGTATGTTTCTTTTCTGATATTTTTCTTCATTCATCATGAAAGTCTTTAGTAAAATTTGGGGTAATGGATTTGAATAACGGAGCCACAGGAAGAAAAGGCAAGATCACAGAGGGTTTTAATCAGCGGATAAGACTGAAAATTTGTCAGGCAACTTGGTGTGTGACAACTGCAATGAAATGGGGTATTTCTAAATCATTCATCATTCAGCAATTAAAATAACGGAAGGAAGGAAGAAAGAAAGAAAGGGATGAAGAGAAGGAAGAAAGAATCAAGAAATGCTGTGCTCAAAAATTATCTCTAAGTTTCCATAGCGGCTGCACAAAGGTTTTAGAACTATGTTAGGGTTCAGTGAGCCCTTGCTGGGCCCATTCACAAGAGTGTAATGTAAATGAAGAGGTGAGCTTGCAAAACATAAAATTATTAGAAAGCAATACAAGGAAGTATAAGGTCAATTGTTAAGAAGTTTTACAAAACAAAAAAAATAGAGTGGTCCAAATTAATTAGGAAGATTAAAAAAAAGCTATATGGATGGGACGGAATTTGAGCCAGGCTTAAAAGATTAATATGAAGCAGAAAAAGAGCAAAAAAATGATTTGAGAAACTATATTTAGACTGGTCTGATCAACATGAGGGAGTTATGTTGGAGAGCCAAGGAAAAAAGTTGCATGTGGAGGATGAAGAACAATTATGGGAAGATGCATTTAAAGTGGACTTGATATATTACATTGTTAATAACTCAAGTAGGCTTTTGAGCAGGAAAATAAATTGCAAAATAGCATAGAAGAGTAACGTGGTTTTTAAAAGTACCCAAGTCTGAGTCAGAGGACCCAGATTCAGTTTCTAATTCAGTCACTTACTGGTGACTACAGGCTTGTCCATTTGTTTTTTGTTTGTTTGTTTGTTTTGTCTTTAGTCTTTTTAGGGCCATGCCTGCGGCATATGGAGGTTCCCAGGCTAGGGGTCCAATAGGAGCTATTGTTGCTGGCCACAGCCACAGCCACAGAAATGGCAGATCCGAGCTACATCTGTGACTACACCACAGCTCACGGCAACGTGGGATCCTTAACCCACTGAGTGAGGCCAGGGATTGAACCTGAAACCTTGTGGTCCCTAGTCAGATTCATTTCCACTGTGCCACGACGGGAACTCCAAGCTTGTCCATTTGTAAGTCTCACTTTCCCAGTAATGATTATAATAAAATACTCTTTGCATATTTTTATGAGGATTAAATGGCATAATTAATAAACGAATTAAATACTACGTAAGTTTTATAGAAGTTTATGTAGAAGTTCTATGTTTAAAGAAGTATCCTTTTTTTTTGTTTTACTGGTGGCATTTACATAACACTGTACTACGTGTAATTTTTTATTGAGATGTAACTGACATACAACGCTGTGTAAGTTCTCAAGTTATACAATGTGTGTTGATTGGTTACATTAATATATTGCTTTATGATTACCACCTTGGCACTGGTTAACACCTTCATTTGTATTCTTAACACTCCCGCAGAACTCTTTAAATAAGTTTAGCCTGGCAGTAGTATCCCGAATGAATTGGGATGGGGAGAGAATGAAGTCAGATTAGCTAAGAAATGAAAGCAGAAATGTAAACTAGATGCTGGGGAATCAAATAAGCACAACCCAAGGCCTGGACATAGCTGCCTGGAGAATGATGAGACCACTGACTTAAAAAGTAGTATCGGGGGAAGAACAACCTAGGGACCCGGGTTTTCTTGTCTTTCTCCTTCATATTCTTAGTTGTTGCTTTTGTCCTCATGCTCATGGCCTCATAGGCACAAGGTGGCTGCCACATCCTTGTATTATGTCCATATTCTTGGCATGAGGCAAGAGGAAGGGCTAAGGGTGACGAGGCTCATAAGCTTAGCATGTTTTTTTTACAGAGAAAGAGAAAACGTTTCTGGAAGACATCCTTTAAAATTTCACTCATGTTTTATTATCCAGAACTGTATCACTGGGCCACTCCTGGCTGAAATGTGACTAGTGAGAAAGGAATTATGGATGAAGATTGGGTTGGGCAATCATCAGGGTTTGTCTAGGGCCTGTCCTCAAGGAATTTTTGAGACTATTAAATGAAATGTCACATCCAAAGTGTTTATCTCATTGTCCACAGAACAATACAGTAGCTGCTCCAAAAAGTCAGTTCCTAATACAGTTCAATTATACCAAAATACACGAATGCTTACCAAGTAGCAGGCAGCTGCAACACACTGGCAAGAAATAACTGAATAAAATATGACTTCTGTCTGGTTTCTATTCCAGACCTGCAAGAGATGATGGTGTGAAACCCAAGCAGAAACGTGTCACGTGTAACTGGAGAGACACAGGGAAGGAAATCATGATTTTAAAGGAAAGTCAGAGTTTCATGCTGAACTATGAGACAGTTATTATAGACACAGAAAATCAGAACTCCTAGGACTAACCTTTAAAAATTATTAAAGGAAAAACAGAAAGGAATGGCCAAAGTTGAGAGCAGCAAACTTTAATGAGGTGGTTATGGAAGCCAAGAAAAGAATGAGTCTTAGCAAAGTGCGTCAGCTTCCTAGTACCCACAAAGTCAAGGACAAGGAGAACGAGGGAACTGTCTAGCAAGAATAACATTATTGATGATGGTAATTTCAGTAGAATGTTGGGTGCATAAGTCAAATTTCAAGGCATTAATGAAGGAAAGGTGGTTGGAGGCTGAGTACAGTGGGTCAAGAGCATTCATCGAAGCCTGTTAAGCAACAGGCAATTAAACCAAAATGCAATAAATGATGGCTGGAAGAGGCAGCCTGACAAGGGAAGAACTTTCTAAGAAAGGAAAGCCCCACGTGTGTTTGTGGACAGAGAGGAAGGAATCATTGTAATAAGAAAGATTTAAATTATGGTAAAGGAAAAGAAGCTTCAGAGTGAGATGTCTCAAAATAGAAAAAATCAACAAAACCTGGGGCACATGTGGGAAATGACTGCTACAGAGAACAGGACTCAGTGTGAGAGCTCAGCACAGAGGAATGGTGACCGGAGAGTGAGGTTAGAGTGAATCCCTGCTAAGATGGGGCTGACTGTGGAAAAGGAAAAAGTAAAAGTGGGTTTAGAACAAGGTCTCGGGTCAAAGCAATAAGAGATTGGGGTAGATAAACAGAAGAACTTTCCAGACGTGGCAAGTGCCAACAGGCAGCTGGAAGCAATGTCCATCAGTCAAGGCTGTGTTCTCCTAGGGACAAAATTAAAGCTAGAACACCTTTCTGGGAATCTTCTCTTTTTTTTCCACATTAATTTAAAGAGGTGTAGAGAAAGTCATTTCGGGTATTAGATTAGGGGTTGTTATTGAAGCCTTGTTTAAAATCAAGAGCCTTTAGGCATCTAGATTGATGAATAGGAACCATGAAAACTAGCAGTGACCAGAGCATTTGGGTGGGAGAAGATGATGCAACAAGGAAGTGAAAAGACTGGGCAAAACGGAGCTCCCGCTACGGCGCAACAGGATTGGCAGCATCTCTGCAGCACCAGGTTGCAGGTTTGATCCCCAGCACAGGGGGTTAAAGGATCCAAAGTTGCCGCAGCTGCAGCGTAGGTAGCAAACTGCGGCTCTGAACCCTGGCCTGGAAACTTCGTGTGCCCATATTCTAAGAGGCAGCCAAAAAGAGAGAGAGAGAGAGAGAGAGAGAGAGAGAGAGAGAGAGAGAAGTATAATTTACATATAACAAAGGCACTCATTTAAAAAAAAAACGGACAAAAGGAAAGAGGGCGTCAGAACACACTGGTTAGGAGGGGAGAGACATCAGGAAGAGGGTTCCTTTGGAGGTAAAGAAAGGGAGAATTACAAGCAAAGCAGTTGTGCTTACAAGGAGCCCACCAACTCCAAGATCTCAGAGGTGGAAAGGAGGCCCAGGACGTGCAGTTTTGGAGTACGACAGTGAGGATGACAATATGTGTAATGAACACTGAAAGCTGAAAACGTTGAAACTGTCACTGAGTTCATGACACTTGGTGGCTGCATGGACAGTAGGCACACCCATCTCACTAGAAAGACGTGAGGAAGCGGAACATCAGAATGACTAAGAGGATGAGCTCTGGACTGGACCACGTTTTCCTCCCAGCTGTAAGGCCTAAACGCTGTTTATCTTTGGAAAAGTTACTGGACCCCTGTAAGCATCATGCTCCTCCAATAATAACTGCAGGCATCTCTTGAAGCGTTGTGACAATTAAAGGAAGTGAGGCATGCAAAGCACTTGCTGTAGCACCAGCACCAGAGCAACGAATTGCTCAGTGAATGTCAGAAATTTCCTCGGGAATGTAAAACTCCAGTGTGGGGATCCCTACAGGGGAGCAGAGATGATTTAGAAAGTCAATCAGAAGACACTGGAGGGATTTTGAAAGGTAGGGAATGGAGGGAAGCTGGCAGTATGATGGAGGATCATGGAAAAAGCTTGGACTCTACTGAAAACTGCAGAGGCAAGTGTCTGTTAAGGCACGAAGGTAAAGGAAGACAAGAAAAGAAAAGGAAGCTTATGATAAAGGATAAAGATCTCCAGTTTCAAGCAGAGATCTCTCAAGTCACCAAAAAAGGAGGAGGAGAGTACAGAGCAGGAGGGGGAATGCAGAGACGAGCATGACAATTGTAGCTGTCACAAGCCCTGGAAAGGATTAGAAGTTCCTGTCTCCTCTCTCCATCAAGACCTATCAAATGTCTCCACTGAACAAAAACAGCATCTGCTTCTCAAAAAACCAGGGCCTGAGTGTTTGCGTTCTGTTATCCCAAGAGAATATAAAGTCAGAAGAAAGGATCACACAGGACAGCATCACATGTGTGCTCACAAAGGCAAATAAGCTTTCACAAAAGACTGGTCCTTGTAACTAGAAAAACACTACACGGAGCATTTTACGTGGCTCTTTTGTTTTTCCTATCATTGTTTTTCCATCACCACACTTGGGGCTCAAATATGTTTAAACAGTCATGGTTCAACATTAATGAGATATCTGATTCTGACCAGCTAATGGTATAGATTATGTTTTCCACTCAAAAATATTGTTTATCGTATTATGTAAGTAGCAGCATTCTGATGAAATGCAGAACGGGGGAGAACACCTTGCTACAGAATTTATAAAAATATGAAGCAACTATCCCCAGTATTGACATCCACCAACCCTGGCTACAAATTCAACCATATCTATTTTGTCTGAGTGACTTCCAGTCTGCTTTTGCCTCACTGGGCTACAGAACTTTTAGCTTTCTATTCATTCACTGCCCCCCAAAAGCAAAAGTGGCCACATGTTTTATGCTGCATCACAATGGCGTTTGGGAGATTAGGCTGGAAGACTGGGGAAAAGAAATCTACCTTTAGGCCACATCATTTGCATACGAGGACCTAATACCATTCCAATAAGTGAAAATCACAGCCTTCCAATACAAAACCAGCTATTAAAACATTGCCATAAGCAAAATATTGAGGCTTAAACTGACTTTGTGCAAGATGGAAGAGAATGAAAAGGCAAGTCACTGAAATGTTGTGGCTTTAATCTCTCTCTGTGATCCTTTATATTCATGGATTTCTCCAAATTCTTCTTTGTTACATTTTCTAAAAATCACTTTCAGGTTTAAGGAAAATGGGGCATGAATTGAGCAGCTCTTAAAAAATGAGTTACATGGAAGAAAGAACAGCAACTAAGACTTTTGTGATTAATTTGATAGACTTCCAGTAGGAAGTATTTAGTTTATCTGCACATAGAAAATGAATATTAAAATATTCATACCCCAAGGCTACCAGAAAAAAGTAGAGAACAGCTGTTGGTCTAAAATGTGGTTTCATTATGCAGAGATTAGAATAAGCTTGTAATTATGAATTAAAGCTAGAGCAGCTAAAAAAAATGTTGAATAGGTTTTCTAACCCCAACATTTAAAATCAGTTTTCTCTTAAGAAATAAAGAAAGCGTTGCACATTTCCGTCGATGAGCTTTCAAGTGGTATCAGCAACAGCACACTTGCTTCTGCTCACCTCAAAGAGAAATGTGCAACGGATCCTTCACATACGTTTCTTAATGATCTTTTTTTTTCCGAAAGCAGGTTCCAAACTGAGTCTGTATTCCAAACGAACAAAGCCCGACTTTAATATTTCTTTTAGATCTTAAGATACGGTTAATACAAGAAAACCCGGTTTTAAAAGAATAATCCTGGCTAGCAACACGGATTACAAATTTTTTACCTACACGTATTATTGTTTTTTGGATGTGATGCCACTACTGTGATGAAAATAGTTTTCAACGTACTTACAATTTCAGATTAAGTCCTTATTTCAAAATGATGGAAATTAGGAAAACATTTGTTGCTGCTTTCGAATGAAAAAAATAAGATAATCTCTATTCTTAATGTTTGACGAATAATCCACTGAGAGTTGTGACTTTATTTGAAGCAGTTTAAGAAATACAACCCCTTCTACACACACACACACACGCACACGCACGTGCACACACACATGCACACCTAACAATAAGAAAATCATATAGAACAGAGTAAAGCACAAAGTAGGTTCCTCTTCCAGCCCTTCTATCATTGCTCCTTCATTATAATTTGTTGCTGAGAACAAAAAAAATGATGAAATAGTACAGAACCACAGGCACAGTGACTGAGACGAGTTTTTGCACTAATGTGACACATTTTAGTAAGCATTTCAAAGCATTTTTAAAATATTTTTTGAGATTGTTGTTATTCTTTCTTAAAGACCAAGAAAATGAGGCCCAGAAATGATGCACTCAATATCTTGTAAGAACCTATAACGGAAGAGAATAGAAAAAAGTATATATGTGTGTGTGTGCATAACTGAATCATTTTTCTGTACACTTGAAACTAACACAACATTGCAAATCAACTGTATTTCAATGAAATTATTTTAAACTTAATTTTATCACAGTTTTAGACTTACAGAAAAACCGTACAGGAAGCAAGAGAGTTCCCATATACCCTATAGAAATTTTAACCTCTTAAATGAATATGGTACAAATGGTATATTGGTCACAATCAATAAACATATTTTAATAGGCAAAAAAAAAAAGAGAGAGAGAGAGAGAGAGAAATGATGTACTAGACTCAAGATAAACAACAGTTAAGTATTACCAAAGGGTGGGGGAAGATGAGAAATTTTGGTCCTTTCCTTGCTGTGATATGAACTTTCAGCTAAACTGTGTACCCTGTGCAATGGCTCTTTTTTCCTTGTAGTAGCCACCTTCTTCCTCCCAAACTCTAAGATACATCTAGGAAACAAAAGGGAGAACAGCCCTCTCACTCCCCAGAAGATGAGGATCAGAAAGAACAGTGGTCCAGAAACCCTGCAATCCTTCCCAGAGTCCCCCCCAACCAGCACTTTTTGAGGCCAGTTGTACATGCAAATGAAAGGGAGGACAGAGACAATTATCTGGACAATATTTTCTAAAAATCAGGGTCATTACTTTAAAATCACCTTAACAGTAGAGCTGAATTGCAAGCAAAAGAGAGGAGTTCATCTTTATTATCCTTTCCATGTGACATAGAAATTTTAAAAATTGCACAGTGTGAAGCATTTGCTCTGCTGCTTGAATGGAACCCTGGGAACAGTGTCAGGAGATAAAAGCCGAGGGCACGACAGGAAAAATCTCCCACTCCCCACTGGCCCTAACCCTAACCCTAACCCTGTCATATATATAACAACAGCATGCAAAGGGCCTCTAAATCCCTTCCCTGAACAAATGACAAACATGAAGCAAGCTGACCTTAAATACTGAGAATAACCGTTATTTTATTATCAATATAAATATAAATATACATATATATATATACATATTTTTTTTTGTCTTTTTGCCTTATCTAGGGCCGCACCCGTGGCATATGGAGGTTCCCAGGCTAGGGGTCTAACAGGAGCTGTAGCTGCTGGCCTTCACCACAGCCACAGCAACGCGGGATCCGAGCCGCATCTGCAACCTACACCACAGCTCACGGCAACGCCAGATCCTTAACCCACTGAGCAAGGCCACCACAGCTCACGGCAACGCCAGATCCTTAACCCGCAACCTCATGGTTCCCAGTCGGATTCGTTAACCACTGAGACGGAACTCCTATTATCAAATGTATTAACAGACAAAAATAACTTGTTCATAAAAAACATAACTTTTCGGCTCTCCTTAACATCTTGTTAAAGTTAAAACAAGTGTAATAAAAAATCAGCTCTTATGTTCATTCGATTAAATAAATTACCACACAAAAACTACAATCGACACCTTCTTGGATATAAAAACTTTCATTTGCAACAACATGGATGAACCTAGAGATTATCATGTTAAGTGGCATAGATCAGACAGAGAAAGACAAATATCATATGATAGCACTTATATGTGGAACCTAAAAAAAATGATTCAGAATGAATTTATTTACAAAACAGAAATACACTCATAGACATAGAAAATCAATTTATGATTACCAAAGGGGAAAAGTGGGTGAAGGGATAAATTAGGAGCTTGGGATTAACAGTTATAAACTACGATACATTAAAGAGATAAACAACAAGGTCCTACCGTAGAGCACAGGGAACTATATTCAATATCTTAAAACAACCTATAATGGAAAAGAATCTGAAACACTTGTCTTGCTGTACATCTGAAATTAACACAATGTTATACATCAACTATACCTCAACCAAATAAATTTTAAAAAACTTTCATAATGGAATTACGAGTAACCATAAAACACACAAAGCATATGTCCCTTTCTCAAAACACAAAGTAAATAGTCAAATAGTTAACATAAGTACACAGTTAGTGTTTTTGATTGTTTAAATTAAATAAACCCACGTTTTAATTAGAAGTATGTAAATAGTATGCAACAGCAATAGTATCCTACTCTTTTCCCTAAGATAAAATGCCAATATAAAGGTAGTAGAGAACCTTAGAGAAATATGGGGAAGTTCTAAATGGATCTCTCTCTCTTTTCAAACGCCAATACCTAATTAGATGGCAAGAAGAGGACAGCATTCTCTCTCACAGTTTTGTGTCATTTTTGATGGCAAATAGAAATAAAAACATGTTGAGAAATAAGGGCATCAAGCCCTCAGTGTGCCTAAACAGGATTTAACATCCCCCCAAATACCATACAAACATTAATCTACACTGTAAAAAATGAGACAGATAAGTGTCAACACTGCCCTCTAATGAAAGCACGTCCAAGTGCTGTCAAGATTCTCCCCTGAGGACCTAGGCTGGGCTCACCTGTCTGTAAAAGCACATAATGTCTTAACTCCAAGAATCTACTCAATAGTTTGTAATAAGCTTTATGGGAAAAAAGAATGGATATCCATATATGTGTGTATCCATATATATAACTATATACATATATATATAGCCATGGAGACATCTCCATACATGGAGATATGTATATATGTATATAGTTATATATATGGATACACACACACATATAGATACACACGTATATATATGTGTGTCCATATATACACATATATAAAAAATTATTTGCTTTGAAGTACACTTAAACTAATACAACACTGTAAGTCAACGATACTCCAATAGAATTTTTAAAATATTAAATAACATTTATTATAAAAAGAAAAGAATTGGAAGGAGAGAAAAGACATACTTCAGACACCAGTTGTTTTACAACTTCTGAAAGAGTTTATCTAAAAGAGTCTGATTTGTGTTTATCCTCTGAATCTTACCCGCTTGTATTCACCGAACACCTGTCTTGAAGACGGAGCTCCACTGCACAGACAACCTTCACTCTTTTAATTGAGCCCCTTTGGGGGAAAGTATCGTTTAAATATAACAATATATTCAGAACCCTAAAATAATTTGATCTATAATAAATTCTTAAGCAAGGGAGGGAGACCAGCCTGGGGACCCTGGGAGGGGAAGGCTGCCAGGTACCAAGTCAGAGCTTCACAAGCGGTAGTCGCTCCCTCCCTGGAGACTTTCAAAAATAGAAGAGACAGCCCTCTGCATACAGTGCGTAGGAG
Organism: Catagonus wagneri; assembly: GCA_004024745.2. Lineage (NCBI taxonomy): Eukaryota > Metazoa > Chordata > Mammalia > Artiodactyla > Tayassuidae > Catagonus > Catagonus wagneri. Next base: position 29,337,323 of record PVHT021183524.1, read on the forward strand.
GCCCCATTATACTTTGTTATTAAAGAACTTCACTCTAGGTTTCCTTAGGCTTGATTAAAAAAAAAAAATGTGGGAGCAGAGGAAGGGAAAGCCACCAGATGTGAGGAAAATTCACTTTAAGAAATGTCTCTGATGGTTAAGCCAAGTCTGCTCCTTCTGCTGTGAATCCTCGGATTTTCACGCTTAATTCTAAGGATAAAAGCTTAAAGGGATGCAAACTCTAATCTCTGAGTGATTGCCCTGCTTTACAGTTTTATCTACAGATTACATCACTATGCTGTTCAGACTACTGTGCTATTTTTGGAACTCCCGTACTACCGGGTCAAGACCTTGGACGCTGTCTTGATACTTTAGTTTTTGGTCCTCCTTTAAGTCCGGAATCCCCTAACTGCAGATATATGTAGGAATAAACCCACACATAAACACGATGCCATAATAGCTTTTCAAGGAAAGTCACCAAGATTTCAAGTTTACATCATCTTGGAATGAGTGAACTACGGACCATACCACTCACAAATTCCACAGTGACTTTCTTCATGACATCAGGGTCACACCCATTCCAGGTGGATCTCTTCCTCGTTAAACGATAATCACGATAAAGAAGAACATTTTGTCTGAACCCCATATTCACGTTTACACAGAGCACCACAGAGAGAGTCCACTTCTCATTACCTATGCCCAAGACTTGGGCCGTTTCTTAACCTTTAGGACTGGAAGCACGTATTTTAGACCTTCCAAAGACAAATGAGATTTCTTCTGCTTTCTCTGACTACACTCATCATGTCATTTTTAATTGAGTTACATATTTAGTAGCATTTAAATAGGCTTTCCTTGAAAGTAAACTGGATATTTCAGACAAATAATGTTAAACAGCCAAAAAAACAGTACGCGGTTGACTACATCACAGCAATTTCTACAAAGTCCTATAAACTGGTCTAAAAGACTTGGTAATTTTGTGGCTTTCAATGAACAGGCTGTGTTTAAAATGAAGCTATAGCATCAGAGAATAATCTTTGTGAAGGTATTTCACAACTTAGGGCTCTAAAGTTTTAGTTAATATTTACTAAAGTTTTAGTTAATATTTACTAAAGGACAATCAATGCAGAAAACGAGGCTACACAGATACCATCTACACAAGGCTACATTTGCTTATACAAGTACTATGATAAGTACATAACTACAGAATTTTCTACCTAGCAATTGTGTATTCATCTATTTTTTTAAGTAATATTAACCAGGAGTTCCGATTATGGCTCAGGGGTTAACGAATCTGACTAGTATCCATGAGGACGCAGATTTGATCCCTGGCCTTGCTCAGTGGGTTAAGGATCCAGCATTGCCGTGAGCTGAGGCGTAGGTCGCAGACACAGCTCGAATCCTACGTTGCTGTGCCTGTGGTGTAGTCCAGAAGCTACAGCTCTGATTCAACCCCTAGGCTGGGAACCTCCATATGCCGTGGGTGTGGCCCTAAAAAGAAAAAAAAAAGGAAAGAAAAGAAATATTAACCAAGTTGGTAGATGTAAGCTATTATACGCAGAGGGGATAAACAACAAGACCCTATAGCACAAAGAACTATAATCAATGTTCTGAGATAATGGAAAATAATATTTTTAAGAAGATTTTATATATATATATATGTGTGTGTATATATTATATATTTGTATATGTATATATATATACATATATATATAACAGAATCCTTTGCTGTACAGCCAAAATTAACATAACATTGTAAATCAACTATACTTCAATTTAAAAAAGAAACAATGAAGAACATAGAATTAATAATTTTAATAAGGAGTTTTCAGTATCATTTTAAGCTTTTCCAAAGTACCACATTAGCTGAGCTACCCCCATGTTAGTTTTCTATTGCTGCAGTAATAAATTACCATAAAACTGATTTCAATGCATATTTACTATCTTAGAGTTCTGGGGGTCAGCAATCTGGCATCAGTTTCACTGGACTAAAAATCAAGATGCTTACAGGGCTGTCAATCCTTTTTGAAGGCTCTAGGCAAGAAGGTGTTTCCTTGCCTTATCTGGTTGTCCAAGATCACCCATTGGTTGACCTCTGACCCTTTCCTCCATCTTCAAAGTCAACCATGGCAAGTTGAGCCCTTCCCAGATCTGAAATCGGTTGCTTCTCTCTGGCCTAAACTTCTGCCTCTCTCTTCCAGTCTTAGGAACCCTTCTAATCACACATAGGTTACCTGAATAATGTGGGATAATCTTCCTATTTTAAAGTCAGCTGATTATCAACCTTAATTCCATCCACAACTTTAATTCTTCTTTGCAACATGTTCACAAGTTCCAAGGATTAGGGTGTGGACTTCTTTGGGAAGTAATGTTCTGCCTTCCACACACCCTTTCAAATATAAACTACAAGTTTATTATAAACTCCGCTAATGCTAACAAAGTGCAGCTAGTTCAAGAGTCACTGAAAAATGTATATACCCAAATTAGGTGAATAATTACCAAAACTGATTTCACATCAATCAGATGCTGATTACTTTTAAGTTTCATCATTTTCATCATTTTCAAAATCCCTCATAAACAGTATAGGCATAAAATGGACAAAGAGCCTACATTTTAATGCATGATAGAGAATATAGGTCAACGTCATATCTATATCTGCAAAAGAAAGGCCCCGGCCCTGGGCCCTGGGCTTTAGAAAACCCTTTTCTATACTTTCTTTGGTCGTGACCCTCCTGTGGGCAAGAAGCCTATAGGGGGAAAAGGGACCTGGTTACTCAGCAACTTCATCCACCTTCTAGAAACACGCAGGGTACCCAGTGCACTGGGAGTCCTGGAGCTCACGTTCCAGACTGTTGACCTTTTCTTATTCAAGGTCACCTCATCATTAACATACACACCCTTAGGCTTAAGAGATGCCAAAAGACTGGTAAGTGCTTGAGGTGTAAATGGAGTTTGGAAAACAGGCTGTCATCTCCACATGGGGCTTCATAGGGCAAACAGGAAGGACAGCAAGGAGACGTGGTTACAGGCCAGGAGCTCAGGTGTGGCCCTCCTGGCCATCACACTGCAGCACAGAGCTCCTAGGGGTTCTAGAATCCAGATTCAAATCCAGTCTGCCAGGGTGTTATCACTTGTGTTTGTCAAGATAAGAGGGCAGAACATATTGCCGTGAGAGGCTGTTAGCTTGATTTACGACTTTTTAAACATTTACACAGGAGGTATAGAGACTTCTCTTTGTATATTCCTGCCTGAAGTCTTGGAATTAGTAGGGGCCAGGCTGTCTTAGATATCCGTACTCTGACATATTAATTCAAATTAAATTTGCATATCAAAAAACAAGTTAATATCTCTCAAACAAAATTTCAGACGATATTAGCACATATAAATTTCTCTCACCTTAATTCAAATTATTCTCCAAGACTATAAAAATTTGTTAATTTCAGTACCTCAAGGACCTGGATGATTCTTGCTTTATTTTTTTATTTTCTTATTACTAAAAGAGAAAAAAAATTTTTTTGTTTGTTTTTATGGGCCATACCCACAGCCTATGGAAGTTCCCAGGCTAGGGGTTGAATCAGAGCTGTAGCTGCCAGCCTAGGCCACAGTCACAGCAACAAGGGATCTGAGCTGAGGCTGTGACCTACATCACAGCTCATGGCAATACCAGATCCTTAACACATTGAGTGAGACCAGGAATTGAACCTGTGTCCTCGTGTATACTAGTCAGGTTTGTTACTACGATGCCATAACGGAACTCTCAAGAAATTATTATCCATGTATTTATCTATGTAAAGGGAACTGAATGAGTTATCTTAGTGGGAGCCAGTAGAAACCATGAGAACTCTGGGGATGCAAATTGAACTGAGCATAACGCTTCTCCATAGAGAAGCTGAGGGCAGGAAAGATGAATGAAGCCACTCCAGGTAATAGCAATAGATTTCATCATGTTTCACTGGTAAAATTATGAAATAAAATTTGGAGAATCCAAGAATTTTCAACTTAGTGTTCATACGTACTCATTTGGTCAATAAATAAAACCTCAATTTGGCAAAAAAAAATTTCCAGAAATGCATATTCAAGGTCCTATTTATAAACTCTGAAACTGCAAAGTCATAGGGGCTTGCTAGGATATAACGCCCAAGAGGAAATCTATCCAAGTCTGGTCTTATAGACTAACAGCATCCCTGATAAGTGTGCATTAACCTCAAATTAAAGGTCAATCTCATTTTTAATTTATTGTCCTGGTATAACTACATTTTCAGCTATCTGTGGCTTTGAAAACAAAGAAAATAATTCCAAGCTTTTTTCTTATATTCAACCTTTCTCTGGAGAGGAACTCTGGAAAGAACAAACATTTCTAATTTCTTATTGATTATGGCTTCTACTGGTTGTGCATAACAATTATATAAACTTGACGAGGACCATCCCTTTTAGTTTGAACCATTAAAAATCAATTAGTCTCTGTTTGGAGAACTATTATATATATACTATTGAGTTGTTCTTCCTTGTGCAATTGTTTGATTATGTCTTCTACCGAAGAATACTGGGAATTTAATTACCTCCAAAAAAATGACTAAATCTTAGGAAGTATTTTACACAAAGTCATTCTTTACTTAATAAAGGGCCAGCCCCGTATTTCATGCATTTCCACTCATCTGACAGAGCTGTGGTGTTTGTAATTGTGTCTATAAAGCCATCAGTCTTCTAGAATCATCTTTAGCTGAGCGAGCCCCAAAGCATGGTCCATTCTGCTCAGATCTGATCAGCATCTTTATAGCTTATCAGCCTTGGGGTTCAATTTTGTTTTGGATGCTTTTATAAATGAGCACAATCACTTGTGAATCTGTTCTTCCAGATTGCAAAGAGAAAAAGTGAGAGAGGAACTTTAGTAGATTACAGTGTCATTGAGAATAAAGTACAAACACAAAAGCACCTAACGTTGTCTCAGGGATGATTTTGTCTGGTGTACATTTTCAGTTTTATTTCAGTAAAATTAGATGATTGTCTTAGTTATTATTGTTTTTGAAGTTATGCTCTAACCCCAGGCTAGGAGTTATGATCAATGTGCTAACAAAATCAATTTGTTCCAAAACACTTTTTTTTTCTTAAAAGGAAGGAAAGATATAAGAAAAGAGGAGACGCTATTGATAGAAAGTACAAGAATTATTTCAGAACTTTCTTCTGGACAGGTGACCGAAGCATTTTATACTTTTTGGCAGCAAGATTCAACATTGCGGTTGTTCTCAGGATTCAAACTAGCTACAGAAATAACAGAAGGCAAGAGGAGATTTTTATCATTTTAATGGCTTTTGCACTTATAAAAAAAATTTTTTAGAAGAGAGTTCATAGCAGTATTTACCTCAATGAGGGGCTTTTTAAGTCAGTAGAACAACCGAACTAAAATGTTCATTAAGAAGTGTAATTTCTTACATATATTTATGAAAATATTTTACTGTCTTCAATGTATACCAAATAAAATGCTGTGCCATTTAATATCCTAAGAGAAGAAATAAAATTTCTAAAGATCGTGATATCAAATATGCAAGAATATGTTTCCAACTTGTTAAGTTTCCAAAAGAATACTATGTGGTCAAAGAAATTCCAGCATCTGGCCGATGATAACTTTCCTCTGTTATTAAGAATTGAGGGACAACAGCAATGTCAAAGATCCAGGACCATACTGCTCCACTCCTGGAAACAGACTTCTCAGTCGTTACAAACTCTAACTATATCCTGTAGATTGTTCTCTGCGTGGCAGGGACAAACACTGACATGAATGAGCCTCGGTGCATATGTAGTTTGCACACTTTCTATCTATTCATCCTGTGGAGGCATCGGATCTTATGGCGTCTCTCTTAAAAACACTTACAACACCATTATGGACTCAATGTGTCTCTCTAAACATCATAGGTTGAAACCTTGCCGTCCAATGTGACAGTAGTAGAAAGAGGGGCCTTTGAGAGGCAGTTAGGCTTAAACGAGGTCATGGGGGTAGAGCTCCCAGGAACAGGATCAGAGCTCTCAGAAGGGTCGGGAGAGAGCTTGCTTTCCCTCTCGCCCTCTCCTGCAGGACGCACTGAGAAGTCCGCAGTCTGCCATCCAGAAGAGGGTTCTCACCAGAACATGATCATCCTGGCACCCTGACCTTGGACTTCCAGCCTCCAGAATTGTGAGAGACAAACTTCTGTCATTTATAAGCCACCTCAACTAGGGTATTTTTGTTCCAGTAGCCCAAATGAACAGTCAAACAGAGAACTGAAAAGTGAAACCTGGAGTTCCCGTTGTGTCTCAGAGGAAACGAATCCGACTAGTATCCGTGAGGATGCAGGTTCCATCCCTGGCCTTGCTCAGTGGGTGGGCGTTCAGGCATTGCTGTGAGCTGTGGAGTAGGTCGCAGACATGGCTCAGATCACCATTGCCGTGGCTGTGGTGTAGGCTGGCAGCTGCAGCTGTAATTCACCCCCTAGCCTGGGAACTTCTATATGCCAAAAGCGCAGACCTAAAAAGCAAAGAAGGAAGGAAGGAAGGAAGGAGAAAGAGAAAGAAAGGAAGGAAGGAAGGATGGAAGGAAGAAAGAAAAAAGAAAGAGAGAGAGAGAGAGAGAGGAAGGAAGGAAGAAGGGAGGAAGGAACCCATCCTTGGGACAACTTGAGGTGCATTTGTGCTTACAATTTATTCTCAGTGACACAATCCTAATTCTGGTACCACTATTCCCAGGCGCTCTGTATTTGCATTATCAGGTTAAAGTACTCCGAAACTGAGCAAGTTCCAAAAATAGTTAAGTCTCACGCCCAACTGCTTAATAAAAATATGTATTCTCCCTACTTTTTAAAACTGTTGCACTCATTTCTCCATAATTTTAATAAGCACATTTCCTTTGCTATCAAGACTAATTAATGCCATGTAATCACAGAGAAACTGTAAGGCTTTTACCACCACCACCAGTAAAGACCACAGTAATGATACTTCTGGGTATTAAGTATCATATATATGACAGTTTTTATAGATGTCTTTCAAGAAAGAGGAATTCTAAATGAAAAAAAAATTGCTCATTTTACCCTGCACTAATCTCTAAACATTGAAATTTGAAGAAACCGATTCTTAGATAAAGTGGGATATAGCCTGAGAACCTCGATACGTCACGGGTGTGGCCCTAAAGCAAAAAAAATTTTTTTTAATCTAAAAAAAAATACAAGAAATAAAAATGTAGAGAGAAACAGGTGACTATGAGAAAACAGATGTTTTGAAAATAAAAATTAAGATATTTTAGGCAAGAAAGCTTTCAAAATTATATAATTCAAATGACAAACTAAATTCTAGACTGAACACAGATGAAGCAAAAAATTTATGAGTTGAACAACAGTACAAAACGACTTGCCAAGAGAATGGCATAAAGAGAAACTGCAAATTTTAAAGAATTCTGAAGAGATATTAGATGATAATTTCCTAGAATAAAAGAAGGGCGTTATTCCTGAGATCAGCAGTGTATTTAGAGTGTCAGAAAAACAAATAAATGTAAATGTACACCTAGAAATATTGTAGTGAAGTGGGAAAATAAGACAAAAAGCAAAATCTTAAATGTTGTAAGGGAAAAGATAAAAGCTACAAAGAAATGGCAATTTGGCTCCTTATCAACAACAACAGATGCCAGAAAACAATAAAATGGTATCTTCAAACGTCCATAAAAAATAGCTGTAACGATAGGCCTTATATATAAGACTTACTCGAGAATGAGCCCCAAATAAGTCATTTTAGACATATAAAAATATAGCTACTTCCTATGGACCTCATTACTAATGGATACTCCAGGGCAAAGTTGATACAGGGGAAAAAATGAATATAAGAAACAAAGATGAGGACAAATATTGATACAATAAGCTGATAAGTTTGATTAATAATATACTTTAATACGTAATCACGATATTTGCTTATATTTTTTTTCCTTTTTGGCTGCGCCTATGGGAAGTGGAAGTTCCTGGGCCAGGGGTGGAATCCGTGCCACAGCTGTGACCCAAACTGCTGCAGTGACAACGCTAGATCCTTAACCTACTGTGCCACAAGAGAACTCCTGCTTACACTTTCTAATTAAAAAAGAAAATTATATAGCAGTACACAATGGGAGTGGTTGCTTAATGGATAGCTGAAAAATGCTAAGGTCCTTTTTGTGTTTGAAAGGTGATTAGAACTATTAAATAATTTTGGAATTTGTTAAAGATTTTATAGTTAAGTGTACACACTAAAAATTAATGATAAACAACCAACATAAACCAACCAACATAAACAATGAAAAAATAAAAGTTAAAAACAATGCAGATGCAACTAACAGCTTTAAACCTTTACAAGATGGGGAACAAGAAAATGTAGAAAACTTTTAACAAAACAAGTCAAAAGAGGAGGGGAGAAGAGGCAAAGAAAATATAAAATAGCAGAAATCCAAATACATCAGTAATCAGGATCAGTGTAAACAAAGACAATTCACTTGTTACCAGATTATCAAACTGGATTAAATATTTGAAGTCAACTTAAAATCAAAAAGAAAGGCTGAAAATAAAGGAACGGAAAAAGACTTATCAGGAAAATCCTAATTAATTCTTATTAATTATATCTACCTATTAATTCTAATATATTTATTCACTATACTATAAAATCATTGTAGTGCAACAATGTTAAGAAAACATTAACTCAAAATAAGTAATACTAAAAACGTTATGCAGTTAACAACATGACTTTGAAAAACAGAAAGCAAAAACAGAATCGTGAGGGGAAAAAAATCCCAATAACAAAATCATAGTGGAATATTTTAATATATTTCTTTCAGAAGTAGAGAAAAATATTAAATAGTGGATTTGCCAGATAAAATTATGAATATTGATAACATAATTTAGTTGTCATAAACATGCATACACGTAATTTATATTTAAATAAATTCTGAACTAGCCATAAAAAATATGCATTATTATCAAGCCCACATGGAACATTTACAGAATACATGATGCATACAATAGGTCATGAATTAAAACATAAATTTAGAAAACACTATCACAAAGATTCTATTACTTAACAAAGAAACATAAAATTGAATTCAGTAATGAAAAAACAAAGCTCCCCCACATATTTGGAATTTAAACAGTTTTAAATAACTCATTAGCTTAACAAGAAAATAACAATGGAAATTACAAAATATTTCAAACCTAAAATAATTGAAATCAAACGATGAAAGTACTTATTAAAAACTGTGAAATGCAGCTGAAGTAATAACTTTTAAAAAAGAATTTATTTTAAAAAGAGAAAGAAGAATGATGACAGAGGGAAAGAGCAGTAAAATTTTCAACTCAAAAGCCAAAAAAAGAATAAAACTGAAAAACTGAGGAAGAAAATAATAAGAACTGTGTGAGTCAACATGAATTAACTGGTAAGCAAGAAATCATCCACAAAACCATCAGCTCGCTGATACAGAACTTGACAATCAGATTAGACAAGGAGGGAGTTCTCTTCATGGCTCAGCAGTTAACGAACCCAAATAAGATCCATGAGGATGAAGGTTTGATCCCTGGCCTTGCTCAGTGGGTAACGATCCAGCATTGCCGCTAGCCGTGGTGTAGGATGCAGATGCAGCTTGGATCTGGTGTTGCTGTGACTGTGGTATAGGCTAGCAGCTGTAGCTCTGATTTGACCCCTAGCCATGGGAATTTCCATATGCCGCACGTGCAGCCCTGAAAAGCAATCAAAACAAAACAAAAAAAAACCCAAAAAACAAATTAGACAAGGATAACATGAGAAGAAATTTATAGATCAAACAGGCACATAAAAGGAGATGTAAATTTTCAAAATGAAATGTTAGCCTATCAGCTTCAGCAGCACACAATATAACCCACACACACCTACACACATTCATATAGGCTGCTAGAGACAAAACTGGTTTTGAAATCAGAGCGGTAAATCTGAGTCCCCAACTGTCCACTTATAAGGTGAGTCTCCTGGCATTCAGGATTTACTTTGCTAATGTTATTTCAATAGAAAACACTGACATAGCAAACCAGACCGTTCTTAATTTACTCAAAACGGTGGAAATTGAAGCTTTCATAGAAATATTTCAATTGAAAATCTTCATTTTTTGGAGGGGGGGGACTGCGACATATGGAATTCCCAGGCCAGGGATCAGATCTGAGCCACAGTTGTGAACATCTACACTGCTGCAGCAAGCCGGGATCCTGGAGGGGATCGAACCTTCATCCTGGCCCTGCAGAGACACTACCAATCCTGTTGTGCCACAGCGGGAGCTCCCAAAATCTTCACCTTTGAAGCTGTTTATTTGCTCTTAAAAATGTCAATACTCTAATACATTTGTTGACTAAAAATAAAGATGAATCCCAAGGTTGGCAACTGAATGCTGCTTTTTTGTTTTTACAGCTAAAAAACAATGTTTTCTTGGTGGGTTTTTTTTCCATACAAGTTAAGCGTGAAAACAGTTTTCAGTCCTCGACACTTTTCATCCTGAACTTTCATGGTCTTCTTGCTGGAGGGTCAGATCTGAGCACAGTGTACAAACCCACGAGCCCTACCGAAAGTACCTATGAGAATGGTATACCCTTCAGGGGTGCACAATGTCTGTTCTAGCATGCCCGAGTTTCCACTGCAGTCCTGATCCTGTAACTCATGAAAGCAAGTGGGGTAGAGCCACTGTCAGTCACTCAAATGCAGCCACCTCCTCCATCTCATCGTCAGAATCAATGTCACCTCCCAGGGAAGAGAACTTGGGAGATCCCAACCAACCACGCTGGGAATTTGCAAGCCACAAGTTTAGTGACTTGAGTGCCAGAGAAATCTGACATTGATGAACATGTCAATTAAAAACAGGCTGATTTCCAGCCAGCTGCCAAAAGTAGGCATGGTGGCCCCATGCCTACAGCCAACCACCACAGCAGCGTCCTTCCAGCTGTCAGTGGAAAATCCACCACTTGCAATTACCAAAACAAATATGCTAATAGCTTGCTTTCGAAGCAACTTTTTATAGGTATAATTTATTCTATATATACACAATGGAATACTACTCAGCCATAAAAAAGAATAAAATAATGCCATTTGTAGCAACATGGGTGGAACTAGAGACTCTCATACTGAGTGAAGTCAGTCAGAAAGAGAAAGACAAATACCAGATCATATCATTTATATCTGGAATCTAATATACAGCACAAATAAAACTTTCCACAGAAAAGAAAATCATGGACCTAGAGAACAGACTTGTGGTTGACAAGGGAGAAGGGAAGGGGGAGGGAGGGGGATGGACTGAGAACTTGGGGTTAACAGATGCAGACTATTGCCTTTGGAGTGGATGAGCAATGGGATCCTGCTGTACAGCCCCAGGAACTATGTCCAGTCCCTTATGATGGAGCATGATAATGTGAGAACAAAGAATCTATACATGTATGTGTAATGGGTCATCATGCTGTACAGTAGAAAACTGACAAATCGCTGTAAACCAGCTATAATGAAAAAAATCACTATATATATATTGCCCTTTAGAGGACCTTGGGACTCTGAAGAAAGTTGGCAAGAGTCTTCTAGGTAACCTGAGAGTTACAGCTGGAATTCCCCCTGATCTTTTCCTTTGGTATTTTCCTTCCACCGAAGATGACCTTGCACTGTATTTATTTGTGTAAGACACCCAGACCGTTTCTCAGACACCTGAACACACAGGTCGGGGAGGGAAAGGCGTTTCTCCCTCAGAGTGACAGACAGCATCCTTGGAGTCATTCTCTTTCAAGCTGTGAGATGTGCTCAACTCACAGTTCTTCTTGGAACAAGCACAGCAGTTAATAACATGGGCCTGATTGTCCTGTCTAATGACAGGGGTCAGACTTGTCATCATTAACACATAACGTGTTTGGGGATCAACACAATTCTATTATAGATCACAAATAGAAAGTCAAGTTTAATCAGTTCTGTGGCTTACTAAGAGTATATGAGAAAAAAAATATTCTTCTCTCTACAGTTTTTGTTTTATCTTCAGTGGTGTTTGTTTGCTTATTCATTCATTTATTCATTTATTTATTTCCCCATAAGGACTACTGATTGATTTAAACCCAAACATTAGAAGCTGCAATAAGTCTATGAGAAGGGAAGTTTTTGTTTCCCAGAATTTTCTGATTGTGGTGGTAGAGGTGATGATGGTTTAAATACTTTTAGTAGCCTGGAGAAAAGGGTTCCAAGTAACAGCACTGTTCGGTTTTTTAAAATAAAATTAATATAATCAATGTAATTACAGTAATGGCCATATTTTGAGAGGGAGATTTCTCATGAATTTTCATAATATGTGTAATACATGTATATATTTTGTCTAAGGCATTACTTTGTACTTAAATTTTTCTTTAATTTTACTTTTCCAAGAGTAACATCTTATAATCAGATAAAATGCTAAAATGCCAAATTGGAAAGCAAAAATTTCTTCTGCTTATCTGGCCAGAGAGGTTGAGTTTTATTTCATTTTTAATTACCCTAAGGGAGAAATGTCCCTGTAAAATCTAATGAGCTCCCGATATATAAACTTTGTGAGACATAGGAGGGAAACATTTAAAGACAGATGCAGAAACTGAGGCACCCAAATTAATTAATCCTGCCACACCAAGCCTAAGACCCTTCCTAGATGCACTACCTCCTTGGTCGCAGAAGGAGGGCTGGAGTAAGCATAGATCAGAGCGAAACGCACCAGTGTGTTGTGTGCGTGTGTGTGTTTAAGTAAAAATGAGAAGGTACACTCTAATTACTCTAGTCAGTAAAAGAAAGCTTCAAAGAAATATTGAGGGATGCTGGCCTACAGCCAGAAATACTTAACGGTTAGCAAGGCGAGTGGAGTCTTGCTGCCTTATTCTTCATAAAGGCTTAACGAACTCTGCTCTCTTTTCAATCACCAAAACCCCTCCCTCCGTGCCCATCCTTCCTCTTTCCATTCGCAGAACACCAGGTAGCCGTGCCCATCCCCAGGCCCTGTCCTGATGGAGGGGAACTAAAGGAGAGGCAACTGCAACTGAGGGGTTCCTTTTAATTGGTCACGGTCACGCTATTCAAATAGGAAGAAATCTGCAACCCATTAGACATCTTCCTCCTGCCTTACTAGTCAGAAAAATTAATTATATTTTGTAGCCATTCCTATTACTGTTTTTTTCCGGTTGGGAAATGTTCTCAGAGCGCTGTGCCTGGAAAGCAGCATGTCGAGTCAATTAGGTTGTGCAAAAAAGCACATAAACTCTGGAGAAGTGGGCGGATTTGCAACCTATCCTTGGAGAGAAAGGAGGGTGGCAACAGAAAGCTGGGAGGTTGGGGGGAGGTGGCGGAGGCAGCATTTGGCATCCGTGGTACCACGTGGTACCACGAGGAACCTCAGAAGGTTACAACAGTTCAGTAACAGGAAATCCCAAGTAACCAACCACGTGTTCCTGAAACATTTCAAATTGATCAAGATGCATACCCATTGTAATCCTGTCCTGATTTTGTTTGTTTGTTTTTGTCTTTTTAGGGTCGCACCTGTAGCATGTGGAGGTTCCCAGGCTAGGGGCTGAATCGTAACTGTAGCTGCCAGCCTACACTATAGCCACAGCCACACAGGATCCCAGCCTCATCTGCGACCTACACCACAGCTCACGGCAACGCTGGATCCTTAACGCACCGAGCAAGGCCGGGGATGGAACCTGCATCCTCATGGATACCAGTCAGGTTCATTAACTGCTGAGCCATGATGGGAACTCCCCTGTCCTGATCTTGAATGGTATTCCTACTGGAAAGAAAAAATTGAATCAAATTTCCTGTCTAAAATTGCATGGATGATCTGGGAAATCCGAGAACTGAAACCTTTCAACAGAAATATCCACACAGTTACCCTGCCTTTCTTCACAATAGTTTGGAGAGAATCAAGTAGTAGCCTATTAGATGCAGGAACTCATTTGAAAAAAAAAAAAAAAAAAAAAAAACCGTGACATTGCCTTGGCAATTTAACTAGTTCACTTCCAAAATGCATGATATCTTATAATTTGACATTTTCAGAGCTTGCATAAATTATAAAATTTTAGGGCTGGAGGCAGCCTTACATAGCATCTACTTAAATGTCTTCAATTTCCAGATCAGGAAACCAGAGCTCAAAGAAATTCAGATTCTTAGTTCAATGAGAGTTAACTAGTGACAGAGTGGGGACTGGCCAACAATCAATTTTTCTTTATCAAATTCCAGTAAGAGAAAATAAAGCAAAATGTATTTTTTCTACAGCTAACTCTATAGACAATTTTTCAAATTTAACATGATCTAAATATCTAAAGTACAACAATATATTTTCTATATTCACTTTGTATATTTATGCATTTATACATGTACTTCACATACTTTTTTTAACATAAATTGCAAGGTCTCAAGTACTTCTAGGCTCTGAGTTCATTATGTCTCCTTTAAAATTATATTTTAGCACTCATAGCACATAGAATAGCCATCCTTTCACTTCAAACATGGAAATATTTTTTCTGTAAAGCATCAGATAATCGTGAAAGAGGCACTATCTTAGGATTACCTGAATTTATTATAGTGACACATAAAAATTAATAGAAGAGAAGCAACTAAAAACCACTTTTATATACCTAGCTATAATGGGTATAACCCTTTTCAGCTTTGTAACAACCAAGATTCCAAGATTAATATGCTGGCCCTTGGATTCTGGAGTTTTTTTTCCTCAGTAGTAGTTTTTGTTCTGTTTTGTTTTGTTTTGAATTAATAATAGAAATGTGAAGATCAATTTATAGGAAAAGCGTTTTTTCATGTATTTTACAAACACACATACAGTGGGCATGTCTTGATTTTGGCTTCCTTCTGATGACAGCGCCTGGATTCCTCTCTCGGTTCACGTGGTTCTGGGATCCAAACCCCTCCTCCCGGCCTCGCCTTTACAGTCACGTGGAGTCGCCACCCGGACCTAACCGCCGGGTTCCAGCCCCTGGTCAACACCGATGGGCTTGGAGATAGGCACGGGCTGAGGTCAGTCCATCACACTGAGCCCTGGAACGCTCACGAAACTGGAACTCTCATGAAAGAAGTTTTCTTTTTCTAAGCTTACAAGACATGGGTTCAGAGTAGGGATCACAGAGCTCAGCGAACACGGGCTGAGAGTAGCCATTTCGCTGGTTTGTAAGGAAAGCCTGCCGCCCCCCAAATGAAACCACACCGGAAACGAGAGTGGAGAGAGAGCCCCGATGCTTTGCTGACCTTCCTGTCCCCACATCTTCAGATCCAGTCATGTCCGGAGATGGAGTACCCTTGGCAGTTTAGCGACATGTGCCAACACGTACCCCCAGCCCTGCCTTTACTTGTTTTCACTTAAATCAGTGTGTGTCAGGGTTTTATTCCCTTACAGCCAAAAGGATATTTTAACTAATATCAAACAGTAAAGGCTTCAGCTAGAAAGTGGCAGGAATCATTGACTTGTCTCTGGAGCTAATTTTACACATTTAAATAGAGGCAGCAAACATTAAGGTTTTAAGCAGTTGGGGCTTCACATTCTGAACTCTTTTCTCAAGTTTTCTCAATCTAAATCCCCTCATTTCTCACAGCCTTCGGGGGAGCCACTTTCTGAAATTGCATTTTGGCTCTTGAGAATCCCCCCCAAATTTTTAAAATATTTCCAGACAACACAAATGGAGCAATACACGGGATTGCTCCTCTTTTCATTAGCAGATTCTTTAGCCTCAACAGAGAGGTGAGAGGACAAGCTTGTTCAATTGGGATCCATAAAGTTGGCGACAAAGGCCTACGTGTGTGTGTGTGTGTGTGTGTGTGTGTGTGTGTGTGTGTGTGTGTGTGTGTGTGTGTTTGTCTTTTTAGGGCTGCACTCACCACATGTGGAAGTTTCCAGGCTACAGGACTGAATCAGAGCTGCAGCTGCTAGCCTACACCACAGCCACAGCAACGCCGGATGCTTAACCCACTGAGCTGGGTCAGGGATTGAACGCGCATCCTCATGGACAGCTGGTGAGGTTCATTACTGCTGAGGCACGAAGGGAACTCTGCCTACAAGTCTTAAGGGTGTTGGTCGACAAGGAGAGTTTTGGAGCTCCACTAGAACGCTGATGCCAAGAAGTATGAATATTCCTGGCCATAACAGTTTAGTTATTTTTTTATAAAATCATCTTGAGAGAAAGGTAAGAAGTCATGCACAACTACATTCATGATTTCGCCAAGCTCATCAAGTTTTAATACATCTAAAAAAAAATCAGTTATTTTAATTCTAGTCAGGCATTGTGTTAAACATTCCTCACAACTTCTCCAAGCCTGGGACTGGTAAATTTTTCAGGAGTCAGAACTTCATTGCTTTATGCCCCCCATCAGCATTTGGAGAGTCACTGTTCTGAGATCTCATATCATAATGTGATTTATGATTACCTGTAGGAGACTCAGAAGGGAAACTGGTACAACCAGATATAGTCAATGTAACAGATAGGACTCATATATTCTGCCATGTTTTAATGTGTTTAACATTTCTGAGAACCTAAATTTGAGATAATTTGAGAACGTGTTAATGTTCTAAGAAACCACCCAATACAAAAGTACCTTAAAAAGAAGCTGTCACCTTGCTTTCCATAACTTTAGCTAGCAATTATTGCTTACTAAAGACACTGTTTAATTACATTAAAATGTAACAGTATAATGTTTCTATAGCTCTTTCTAGACTGGAAATGACTCCAGTCCTCCAACAGTTCTACAAAATAAACCAAAATGACATTATCCTTCTCTGGAGAATAACAAAAAGAGGCTCAAATCAGGCAACTGGTAAATGTCAGGCTTGGGTGTTTTGAATTGGTTCAGACTTTTGGACTGGTTACTAGAAAGCACCCAATCAGTAGTTCCAGGGCATTCCCTGCTCATTCACCAATATCATGACTAAGTGGCCAAACCTAGGTCCAGGTATCTCTACTAGAATCTTAACCATGAAGCCTGAAAAGGAAGAAGCTAATGCAGAAAATCCAGAGTTCTAAAATGTTGGTTCCATGAAGGTTGCAAAGACGTTTGCTGTCAGCCTCCTCTCCAAGACCAAAATCCTGTCTTCTCTGTGGACAGCGGTTACAAACTTGTGTTTTCAGTATATGAACCTATCCAACTTTATCAGTGAAACCTATCAAATATGTGGATCTATACAATTTATACATATATTGCTATGAACCAATTATGCTGTGTAAAACACAGATGCAATTCTTAATGAAACCAGATTTTCTCACCAGGACCAGATGAAATCTGGTCAAGAGGTGCTAGGATAGTATCTTTGTTATAATCTCAATATTCTTACATGTCATCCTCCTTGTGCCTAACTGGATTTCTTCTTTTCTCTTCAATGAAATCTTCAGAAATATTCTGGCTACAGAGGCATCCTTGCCTCTCTCTGAGATGCCAACGAACTCAAGATCCTAACCTTGGTTTACCTGATACTCCTGGCCTCATTAATGACATTTAATACGTCTTGAGTCATCAAATCACTCTACCCATCTCTCTATCTGGGCCGTGGTGATCCTTCCAGTAAAAACTTCTATTTTTTTTTTAATAAAGTTGATTTACAATGTTGTGTCAATTTATGCTATACAGCAAAGTGACCCAGTCACTTTATTGTTTTTCTTCTTTTTATTTTTTTAGGGCCACTCCCATGGCATATAGACGTTACCAAGGTAGGGGTCAAATCAGAGCTGCAACTTCTGGCCACAGCCACAGCCATAGCAACGTGGGATCCAAGCTGCATCTGCAACTTATACCACAGTTCACAGCAGTGCCGGATCCTTAACCCACTGAGTGAGGCCAGGGATCGAACCCTCATCCTTATGCATACTAGTCGGGTTTTTACCACTGAGCCATGATGAGAACTCCCCAGTCACTTCATACATACATCACCTTTCTTATATTATCTTCCATCGTGGTCTAACCAAGAGACTGGATCTAGTTCCCTGTGCTGCACTGTAGGACCTCATTGCTTATCCACAAATGAATCTATCTACAGACTTCTATTTTAAGTCAATGATTCCTTTGGATTCTTTAAAGGATCCTAGAAGAGGCCATTTATCGTGGCTGCATCATTTTACATGGATCGAAACAGCTTAAGTAAACTTCTGATTTCTCTTTTCTAAATGTAATGGGAAAAAAACAATTTTGAAACGTTATTTTTTCCTGAGAGTATACAAGCCTAACCCATTCTTCCTCCCTAAACATCTCCCTTCCTAAGTTCCTGATCAAGAAGGTCATGAGGTATGTGGTCCTCACTTGATTCCCTACCTCTGACCCACTTTTAAAAAACAACAGCAACCACAAATTCCTCAAACAAATGCTAAGGAATCCAGGGAGAAACACTGTAAATTACAGCAGAGGGTTTGAAGAATGTAAGATTCCACTCTGATCTCCTATTCGAAAATAATGAAATTGGGTGACATTTCTCTAGAGAGGACAGTGAAAGGGAAACAGTTCAAAGGGGAACTGTGAGAGAAGATATTTTGGTGAGTCCCAGAGAGAATCCTCGGACCCTTTTCCCGAGAAGCAGCCTAAAGAGGCAGCAAAACCCCAGAGAGGGAGTAGCCTAGCAAAGAAAAAGTGATGCCATCTGGCCAGCTTCTAGGAGATTTCCGTGCCCCAATATGACAGAAAAAAGCAAAATAAGTTTCTGACCCTAAAGATGGCACAGACCTAGGAGAAAGAGACGGGAAACCCAATAAGGTAGGGTGGACAGGAAAAAGGCTGTCTCAGCAGTAACTTTCCTAACTTACTAACGACCCATTCCATCCACAGTCATGAAACAATGTAAGATCTTCAAAACCAGATACAGCTCCAGGGAAAGCTGAGTGTCCGGAAATCCCAAATTCACTGCAATTAAGTCTCTGGCCCTGCTGAAATTAGTCCTCAAAATAAAATCAAATTGACTTCTAGGATAAAAAAAAAAATACTACATATTGCACATATCTGAGCTATCGATTGAGATTCATACTTTCTAGAAAGAAACGTAGCTTCTGGAGGAAATCAAAGAACAATGGGACTAAACTGAAGGTGAAGGATTTCAATAAAATGTTGCTAAGGGGACAGAAAGATGTTTTTTCATAACTTTTAAATACAGTTATTTTTTGTCCCTCCACGTAAGGATTATACATACACCTTTCTAGGCATGAACTTAATTAATTCACTTAAAAAATATTCATGGAATATTTCTGATGTATAAGGTGCCATACCAGACACTGAGAAATATAGAGAAATACGCAACTTCCCTTGAGTGATTTATAATCTAATTGGGGACAAGGAGACAAATTAAACTATTATGTAATATACCGGCATGTGCCAAATAGTCGCCAAAACAATAGACATTTTATGAGTTTAGATAATTGATGGTTCAGTGTGTTGGAATTATCAAGGAAAGCTTCACAGAGAAGTGTTTTTTAAACAGCGGATGAAGATATGCTGGTGAAAATGAAATAATTTTAGGGAGTTAAGACCCAGATTTAAACTGGCAAGGACGGAGCAGGGTACAGGGGGACAGAGCAGAGCAGGAAAGATACGACAGCGAACGGAAGGGTTGCATCAGTACCCCTGAGAGAGGGACTTCCGGAAATATTCTAATTAAAATATTTTTTCTCTGACATCTGAAGGCGAATCCTCCTTAGAAATTTTTAGTAAACTGAACCATATCACTCCTCGCAAATCACTTTTAATGAACTATAATTTTGAATGAATCTATAATTCTGGTATCTATAATTTTGATATATACTATACATAAAATCTATAATTGAATCTATAATTTTGATAGATTCATAATTTATACATGTATGTGTGTATGTAGATATAATTTTCAGTGCCCTCCGAGATAATTTCTTTCTACCCCACCATCACCCAGTAGTTTTGATAAAGCTGAATTTGCACGCGCGTGTGCACACACACACACAGTCATATGACTACTTATGGGCTTAGACCTAGATGAAAGTCAAGGTAACACCCTCCACTCTGCTTGTACCCGATAATTCTCACAACAGCAACCTGCAACGCTCCCAGACCCTACTTTGTGCCTTAAAATGCATTCTTCCCATCCTTTTCAAGAGCCAGAAGAAGAGGAAGGGGTGACACCATTGCTCTTTCTGTGAGCACCTTGCCTCTTTGCAAACTCTTCCTTTCATGCAATAGCCAGCTGACACAGCCCGCCCTGTTCCCAAGTTATCTAGCAATTAGATCTTCTCAGCAGGACAGAACACCATGAATCTGGAGTGGAGAAGGGGAAACTGGAAGGAATCCAGAACCTTTTTGCTATTGGCTCCGCTGGCTTAACTGTTAGACATAATGTTTCTGTCGTTAGTTAGCTGGAGATGATTATATAAAGTCAAAGTCAGGGGGAGGAAAAAAAAAGATTTTTTTATTATTATTCTTGTGCCTTGCAGTAATTTCTCTTAAAACACCAAGGAATCAGCCAGCAGAGGGAACCCTACTGGTTTACTCATAATGCCCAGAGGCAGGTCATGCGTAGAAAATGAAAAAGAATATAAGGACGTTTTCCTAAGAAATCACATCCAATCAGCACATTTCTACCAAATCCCTACTATGTGTGAAACCAAGATACATTTCAAAATAAGTCATTTTGAGAAGCAAACACTGATGTGCAAGACTGGATTCCTTTTGGATTTATTTTCTAACAGCTGACATTACACCAAATTGATTCTTGCCATATCCACAGACAGCCCCAGGTCCCAAGTCCTGACTGTTTCATCTCATCGTCCCTGAGAACACCACGAGCGATTTAACAGAACCTTCTCCAGACAAGACAAGCCGTGCTCAGTGCCAGGTTAATGAAATTTTTGTGGTCGTCGCCTCTGCATACATCTTTTCCCTGAAGAACGTGTGGGTTTTAAACAACCAAGTAAACCTCTATTCCTTAAACAACCATGGTAAAATTCTTAAATTATTTCTGGTAAGTACTTTATCTGCGCAAGCCCTTTTAGTCTCTTCGCCATTTTTATAGATGTAATCAATTATTTCAGTCAAGCAAAGTACACTGCCAACTTTCCAAAATTCCTAGCACCATTTTAACTACCAGCTTGGGGTTTTATTCAGTATGAGCACAGAAGTTATTATATTCTAATTGTTTGTGACTGTTACTACATTGAGATTTATTTGTGTTGGTTATTTCAAGAGACTGTTAAAATGAGTTTAGTGACTTCATTCTGGTTTTCCTGATTGATTCTATTATTAGGGCTGTGGAAGCCTGGGGCCTTTTGGCCTTGCTGAACATCTTGAACAATTTTTTAAACACTTTGGGTTTGGCAAAACCTATTTTGCCAAGTACATTACCCTTTAATTTTTAAAAACCATGTGCATTTTAAGGAAAATGTAACCCATATGTCCCTAATTCCTCTGTACTAAACACATCAAACTGTTTTGTAAGAACTGCTTGATTTCCAAGAAGTCTTATGAGCCTTCCTTATAAGACCTTTTAAGCTGTTTTTTTTTTTAAACAGGAAGTTGCTTCTGCCAAGAATAAAGTTATTTAGACACCAACTATTTCAAGAAACGCATGAACTAACTGGACCTATTTTATGTTACTCTGGGATATGTTTACTGAATAAAAAGGTAGCCCAAAAAGAAAAACAAAAAGTGAGCTTTGAGAGAACCCAATCAAATTTTTTGAAAAATTTAGACTATATGTATGTTCTCTGAATCTTCATACGTTGAAATACTAGGTAAGAGAGTTACTATTTGATAAGAACATCTGCTTCGAAGGATTTTAAGATTAAGATTGAGGGGGGTATTTTTTTAGTTCTAGGGAAGACAGTGTAGAATCTTATTTAAATTTCAGCACAACGAATGGACTTTACTCAGAGAATCTGGGAATTCTAGTTCAGTTTATTTTCATGTTAGTATTTATATCTCAACAATAAGAACAGAAAGACTATTAATAAATCAGAACATGTATAAATTATCACAACACTGTAAATCAACTGAACCTCAACAAAATTTTAAAAAATGAGAAAAAAGGACATGTGTGTACTTTTACACCTATTGTGTGTATGTGTGTGTGTAGCATCAGAGACCTTCCTGTGGCTTCTGAGGTAACTGCAGCTTCCTTTATACTCTCTCAGTGAGAGTCCAAACCATAGACTCCTAATCCTCAAACTGGCATGATTTGGTCATCACTCCTCCTACTCCCTGGCCCAGAAACTTCCACATGCCATGAGTATATCCCAAAAAAAAAAAAAAAAATTTTCTTTTAGGGAAAAAAAGAAAAGCATTACTGCAATAAAATTCAAAATGTGAGGAGTTCCTGTTTTGATGCAGTGCAAACGAATTCGACTAGTACCCATGAAGATGCGGGTTTGATCCCTGTCCTCACGCAGTGGGCTGAGGATCCAGTGTTGCCAGTGAGCTGTGGTGTACGTCGCAGACATGGCTTGGATCCTGAGTGATTGTGGCTGTGGTGTAGGCCAGCAGCTGTAGCTCCCGTTTGACCCATAGTCTGGCAACCTCCATATGCCTTGAGTGTGGCCCTAAAAACAAAAAACAAAACAAAACAAAAAAATTCAAAATGTGAACTAAGCATCCCACCTGCCATATGAGTAAACAAAGGATGCTGTAGCCATCAAGCCACCACATTACAGGTGCACCAGTGGTGAGCCCTAAAGAAATGCAGGAGGAGAAAACACAGGATACTGGCCCCAAGAGCTGAGGTGCATATCAAAGGAATGATTTCACTGAACCCAACTCTCTCGCATCTTCCCGTATTAGAAAAATACTAATTTCCTTGACCTGAGATGTGTGGTATTCTTTAATTAACAGTAACCTTTTGGTATTCCGACTACCTGGGCTTTGCAAAACTTCTCTATATCCTGGCTCCCCTCTGGTTTCTTCAGAGCAGCCCTTCGGCACGATCCTAGAGTCCAGTTTCTCAGGCTTGAAGTCCTCAGAAAGTTCTCTGAGTAAAACAGAGCTCGCAACTTCTAGACGGTGCATTTTTTTTTCTTCAGTTGACAACAACATACAGACTCATGGTTTCTCCAAGCCTGGAAAACAACCTGACACCTTCATGACTACCTGTGAAAGATGCCAGGCAGGGGCTGGAGAAACATGTGGAAATACCACAAAATGTACTAACGTGTAACAGCATCTTTGCAACAGGGTGAGGGCTTTTTTAAAAACAAGACTCCTTAATCTGAAAGACAAGGACAAGGCTGGTCATGATCAAAGTTTTGAAATTGTGAGGAGTCATATTAGAAGGATAGTCGGACTCTGTTATCCTCTTTAAGGATTAAAAACATCCATGAAAAAAGTAATGCATAATGGATTACCTCTGTGAGTGTTTAAAACAGTAAGTGGAAGGTCCATCCACAATTTTTTATGAAGGTAACCTAGAGCTTTCTGAATACACATCATCAACAATTTTAGATTTAAATTGCAAACAACAGAAAAGTATTCCCCAGTGACTCCTATATTGGTAATATCATTAGAAGCAGATTCATTCTTGCGAGGACAACCCAACAGGAAAATTTTAATGAACTGTTCTTAATAAAGAGCTGATGCTTCAAAACTATACAGGATCCACCAAAATTATATAGGATCCACCTATTATATAGGATATGCCAATGCACTGCAATATTCTCCAAATTTTATATGGGTTGGAAATTTTCTTTCTTCTGTAGCTTCTGGTTAAAGCTAGGATAGAGGAGATTGAGAATTTTCCAGAAGGAAGCAACTGGAGTATAAATGGTCACCTCTTACTACTACTTCTTCACAAACATTGTGTTTGATGGAAAGGAAAGAAGGGGGGGAGGAAGGAAGGGAGGCATGTGGAAAAGCAAAGGAAAAGAAAAAATTCAAACCACTTGACTTACAGCTATATTTTTAAAAACAGAATCATTAATCTAACCAGCTTGAACTACAGTAATCATAAAAATTTTTTGAAAAACCAAAAAGATAATAAAGAATACCAACAGAGTTCTAACTGCCTAAGCTCCATTTTTATTTTTCATAAATCTATGTCTTGACTGGTTTCTTTTAAAATTTATTTTCATATAATTTACCTTGAAATCTGGCCTCTAGAGGAATTAGAGATCAGTGCATGGAGGAAGGCAATGAAGAAAAGGTAAAAAGAGTATACTTTTGGTACATACAGGTGAATGCAAATGCAAATTCTTCTGGCTGATAAAAAGTCTGTGTTTTTAAAACTCAGAAACATTTACCTATAAACTATGAAATGGGCCTCTTTGTTTCTGAACCATCCACAGTGACTTCCTGCTTTCCATCACTAGCGAAGTATTCAGAGTTACCAGAATTAAATAATCACACTTATTTAACTGTAAATCTAACGTGTCTGGTCAACTTTTTCTTCCTTTCTATTAATCTGTGCTGAACCAATACCCACGATTAGCCACAGTCTATCACCAGCTCACTCCAATCCTGCAGTGGAGTCTGCTTGACTTTGGTATAATAGGACCAACACAAAACAGGGTTTATTCAGTGTATGAACTGTGAATAAACAACACAATTCATGAAGAAGCCAATTGTGAGGCTTCTTTACCCATGCAAGGTGGATGAATTTTCCAGAAGAGCAGGATTTAGTGCCCTCAAGAGGTCAATCTAACAGTGAAGCCAGAAATGTGTGTTCATTTCACTGTCTAAAGAGAGCAAAGGCATCATCATTAAACAATTACTTTAGGGCCCAGGGAATTCTGTACCAGGTACTACGTAATCCTTGTAGTATGAGCATCTGGACTTTACAAGCACTAACAGCAACGTGACAATACCTGTTGGACTGCTCTGTAATGTAATCGTTTATTACATTAAACGATAAGGGGAACAAAGCCTTATCTAGAAGTCAGGTCATCTTAGTTTGTGTGACTTCCTATGGGCAAGACACTTCAACTCGGTTCATTCATTCATCTGTAAACATAGAAGTTAAACAAAACCATCTCTAAAATCCCTTTCGATCCCACGGTAATTGATTAATTTTCTTCTCAATGTGTTGACTTAGGTCTTCCAAGTTGTATTAAAAACATTTTTCTTGCAGTGATGCCTCTTCCCTGCTCACCCCAAATATACCCGTAATTACCTCAAATGAAAACAAGATTTTTAAGTGCACTGTTCTTTTTCAAAACATATGGAAAAACCAAGACAATGCAAAAGTTGTTTTATGACCATGGCAAATCACTTAACAAATAATTTCCATGCCCAAAGAACGTGAGTTTAGGCCAGCCATCTCAATTCTCACCTCCTCTGTTTTCCCCCCCCAAATAGATGATTGTTTGTTCATTTTACAAAGTAGGTGTTAAAAAGTTTCTTGGACATAGGAGAGAAAGACAAAATGCAGACGCAAAGCAAAGTTGATTCTATCTTTTCCCAAACTTGTGAATCTGCTTCGGGAACTTGATTGCCTCAGCCATCAGGTATTTTGGGGAAAAAGGGGCGTGCTAAGAGGAAGATCCCAGATCTAAAATTCAAGCCAGACTGACGTCAGAGAAATTTCAGTGTGACAAAGTCTAAGTTACAGCTGGGAAAATGGGAACGTATACCACGAGGAAACAGCTGGGAACCCAGAGCCCGGGTCTGAGCTCGGGGGGGCCTGGCGGCAAAGCCTGTGCTGCTCTTTTCATCCCAGTGCCCCTGCCCGCCTTGGTCACTGCTCCAGCCACAAGCCATTCAATCCACGGTCCATGGTCCACCTACGATTATGGCAAAGCACGGAGAAGAACGCGTGTCTGCTTCAGGGCTGGCTAACAGCTCTCTACCATAGCTCCAAATCAGTTTGTCTCGTGGGTAGAGGGTTTTCTTAGATTTTACCAAGATGTTTTTCAAAGCTTTTCTGTCGGAAGGAAAGCCTGAGAGGATATGCACACAGTCGGATCTCCGTGTCCGCAGGTCCACGTCCGAGGATATGCAGGCCTGAGTTTATATAAGGCTCTTGAGCATGCTCAGATTTCAGTATCCCAGGAAGGGTCCAAGGGTACCAAGGGAGGACTGGACATAGGTCCAAAGGAACCAGATAAAAGGGCCGTTAAGTGTTCTAGGTGTCCTTGAAGCTAGAGGGGAATAACAGAGCGATGAGGGGGGCTGGGAGAGAGAGAAGACGACTATGCTGTCCTCCCTTTAAATTAAGTCATCAAAGCTCCAGCTCTTGATCCAGAGGCTAATCACTGGAGCTCAATGGACAAAGAAGCTGCTCTCTCCCTGAATGCCCTGCAAAATCCTTTTGCAGCCCAGGATCCTTCCTCAGTTTGGTGTGTTGGAGGAGATCGTATTGAACAAGCCCTCTTAGATTATGACCTGCTGATGTTGGGCCCCACATTTCAATGACCTGTGTTGGGGCAAAGTTGAAGAGTCAGGTTGGTCTCACAGGATCACCCAACAAACAGGACTGAACAGTGTCAGTCCTGGCCTTTGACCAGGGTTCAGTCTTCTTAAAGAATGTTCTTACCTCTCTTGTTTGTCATCAGACATGAAACATGATTCCTACTGGCTCCATATCTTCCCAAAGGCTAGTTAAGCTACCATGTCACTCTGGCTCACTCACTCCAAAAGTTGCCACATTTGGGGATTAATTGTCATTTATTCAAATTCTTCTTCATTCATGATATGGCAATACGTGGTTAACACCAGAACCTAACATTTGCCTTCTTAAAAAGAGTCCCTGCAGAATATAAACATTCTGGTTACTTGATCTTCTTTCTTCAGCTTCCAAGAGGGGATGATCATAAATGAAATATGATTAACCCTCCACAATTCACTAAGCTGAAGTTTCATATTTATATCTACTAGGCCTTCACATGTGTAACAAATGTTATATCTGTATTTCTCATAAATATATAATTAAAACATGTTCCAAGGATTGTGCAAACTGTTCTACATAAATTACCTCACCAAAAAATACTAGGCGGTAATAACAGAAGAAAACTGAGGCTTAGAGAGGTAAGCATGTCCAAAGCTGAGTGACTACTGAAACAAACTTTAGGGGTTCCCTGGTGGCTCAGAAGGTTAAGGATCAGGCGTTGTCACTGCTGTGGTGCAAATTTGATCCCTGGCCTGGAATTTCCACACATCACTGATACGGAAAACAACAACAAAACAAAAAATAACACAACAAAAAACTTAAATAAATGCACACAACTAAATAGATCACTTCCAAGTCAACTGAGGCAAATTTAATTATATCCTCTGAAGTAGTAAGAACTTATCTTTTGAATCACTGTTTTTGCTCTTTTCCTGTACCGATCTATATTGATAGTCATTGCATGTGTTCACTCATATTGTCCAAGGCTGACAGCTCTTTAAGACTGTAAAGTCTGATAAAAGTTATGAGCAATTTCCCCAGAAAAATTCATATACCCATCAGAGCTGTCCCAACCATCTCAGAGAGTTAGAAGGCCTTCTGGAGCCTACCTGTGGGCTTAGGGATCCAGGTACCCAACAGAACCACGTGCCCCCAGGCCTAAAGCACCTCACTCACTGCCTTCTTCTACTTCCTGTCTTCCACTGGCCTGTGTCTTGCACAGTACTCAAGAAATAGGCTAACTGTGAAAGAGAAAGACACTTGCTATATAGACCTTGATAATTTTACAGTCCATGAAGTTATAAATATGGTTTACCAAAGAGCTTGTTTTTCTTTTTTATTATCATGGTCTTGAAAACATAAAAGCCAGGAAAGAGCTAACTGTAACTTGTGCTCCCTGAGCCTTGACTTTGGCGGGCACTGTGGGAACAGACACTTCCTTATTGGACGACTTCTGTCTTACGTCAAAAGCACCAATGTCTCCGGAAGATCCAGATCTGTCTACGTCAATTTTCTCGTGTTGTAGATAGTAAAGGAGGTGTTAGGGTGGACATTCAGTCCCTTTGCAGAAAGAAAAGACTCTTCCTTCTTGAATATTCTTAACATTTATTTAAACTTGGCAGGCCAAAATTGAGGCTGTTCAAAAATGCCATCCCTTGGTAAAAGCTGAAGTTCAATGGAAAGATTTTAATCTTGGTATGAAACTTACATGTCATTATTTTACTTTCTGTTTCCTCCTAAAACATTTTAATGGCTAAACATTTTCTTTACTCTGGGATCTGTAATAAAAAAAAAAACTTTAAATCCAGTCCTCTGTTGTATCCCTTGTGCATAGTTCGGAACTTTCTAATCTTGCCTACGGTTTTTCCAAGATTTTATTTTTTATATACTTTTCGTGGGGTTTTTTTTTTGGTTTGTTTTGGGTTTTTTGGTTAAGGTTTTAGTTTGAGTTTTTTTGTTTGTTTGTTTGCTTTTGTTGTACTTTGTTGTTTTTCCTTTGGGGTTTTTTGTTTTTTTGCTTTTCGGGGGTTTTGGGGCCACAGCATGCAGGCCATAGCATCCCAGACCAGGGATGGAACTCGGGCTGCAGCAGTGAAAGTGCTAAGTCTTAACCTTAAGACCACTAAGGAACTCCCTTGCCTAGGTTTTTAGAACAGTTTTCTGTCTCAGAACTCCCTGACCAAGCTAGTAGTTACAGGCAAACACCAGCTACATTTTAATGTCATGTCATTCACTTGATTTAAACTCTCTCTTGGCTCCTACTGGTTACAGAATTATGTTAATTTTTTATGTTAACTTCTTATATGTTAACTTCTGAAAGCCCTTCCAATGTACTTCCTATGTTAACTTCTCATGTTAAATATGAAAGCCCTTATGTTAACTTCTTGTGTTAACTCTGAAAGCCCTTCCAATGGACTTCGGCCTAGTTTTCCTCTGCTAACTCTACCTAAACTGTTATCCACTTTCTTCAGGCCACCAAATTCAAACCTCTAAATTCCAGTGAGGCTAAACTCCCCAACATTTTCTAAGCACATTAAAACCTGCCACAATAATAAGCATGCTGTCTCTCCTGAAATGTCCTTGCTCATCTTCACCAACTGGAAACACCTACTTATCTTTGAAGACTCAGTTCAAATATCACCTCTTCTAAGACGCCGTTCATGAAACCTTCTCATAATTATTTTATCCTTTTAACTTCAATTCTACCTTCTTCGTAACTCTATAAAATCTGGCTTAAAGTTTTATGTATAATATCTGTCTCTCCAGCAAGATTGTGAGGCCCTCCAGGACAAAAACATATTTCATTATCTTTATAGATCAGTAGCAGGCTAATGATTGACACAGCTCATTAGGCCAGAAATTGTTTGATAATCAATGAATAATAGAGTGGGATGAATGGGAGCATAAAATTTTGCTCTATTACTAATCAAGGTGTAAATTGGAAGTAAATTTGAGTAGGAAGCATCAGACGTTTCTAAATTAATATTGCTAAAATATTTAAATACATAAGAAATTACAAAAGGAAAGGTGAATTTATTCCAAACTTATAAACTCTAGACAAGGATGAAATATCGCATTCTAAATTTCTAGAATTGCTTTCATATTTAAGGAAGAAATAGTTCAGAAAAAGTAAAAAAAAAAAGAAAAAGTAACTTTGGTTTTGAGATCACGAAAATATTTCAAAATCAAAATATTCAAAAGGTAAGAGCAAAACTATGATAACAATTCATAAATGGCAAAAAGAATAGGCCTTCCCTTAAACCATGAAGTTCAAGAGCCAACTATAATCAGATCTTACAGGAATTCGTTGTTCCTGTTACTGGATACATTCCTGGAAAGAGGTATCTATCATGCATTTTTTCCAAAAAAAAAATTCTTGCCAAAGTGATGTTGAGTATATTTGTGACTGCACACCTTCTGTTTGCCTTCAGAATTAGGCCCTAAATGAAAGCTCTCTGGCTGGTTTACACTTCTCCCCGCTGCGTCATTGTCCTGAGGTAACCTATACCACAGTCAGACTGAGAAGTCTCTTGGATTCAGAATTTGGTGATGCAGGAAGTTTCACAACATTACACTGATATGGAAAATCAGAAAAGTATGCTTCTCACAACAACCTAGAGCATGAACCTTCCACTCTCTCTCTATATTTTCTTTTCATCACATTTTAGGGAAAAAAAAACTGAAATACTGTGGAATTTAAAAAGAATGACATACTGAGGCAGGGGAACTCTTCTGTTTCTACTTATTTAACCTTAATAAATCTTTGACCTCCACTCCTTTCTCCACAATCCCAAGGCTACTGGGGATTTCTCCCTCTCTTGCACGTCCAGGATATCCTCAACCTGCCCCCCACAAAGCAAACACCCATTGCCTTCCCATATGTCTACCTCCACTACCCTCTCCCTTTCTTTTTTTCCTCATTCCTGACACTCAAACCAGCAGAGTCCCACAGCTCGCCCAAATGGGGACTCTGTGTAAGTCAGGTAACAGGCAAAAGTCAAGACATTTTACTGTCGTGTCCTGGAAATTTTTTGCAATAACCATATAAAAATATGACTATGAGTTAAAGGACTCTCCGAGGTCATTCAATATGAACAACTACCAGCAGGGCCTCAACGCCCACACAAAACTATTAGAACCACTCACTTTCAAATATCAATGAATCCCTGATAGAGTTTCAGAAAGGATTGTGTGTGTATGTTTTGTTTTGTTTTTACTTTTTCTGAAATTGTAACCTTCCATTTACTCTATAGCATCCAGGACACCCTGTATGTATAAGTTCCATTGTATCTGGCAGTTAGTGAATGAAAGAAAAGTGTACTGTCAGTTCTGGGAAAAGTCTTCTTTCCTTCAGCAAGAAAGCAAAACAGGGAGTTCCCGTTGTGCTGCAATGGAAATGAATCTATTCAGTGTCCATAAGGATACAGGTTCAATCCCTGGCTTCACTCAGTGGGTTGGAGATCCAGCGTTGCCATGAGCTGTGGTGTAAGTTGCAGATGCAGCTTGGATCCTGCATTGCTGTGGCTGTGGAGTAGGCTGGCAGCTACAGCTCTGATCTGACCCCTAGCCTGACTTCCATATGTTGCAGGTGCATCCCTGAAAAGAAAAAAAGAAAAAAAACAGGGAGAGAGAAAGCAAAACAAAGGAGGAGGGAACTGGGCTAACAGGAAGCATTTTCGGTACCTCTTGAGAGATTCCTGGGAGAAAGGGAAGCTGGTCTTTCCACTTTGCGGGAAAAAGTACTTACAGTCCAAGTCTTTCAGGGAACATTTATGCAAGTAGTATTTCAGTATGTCAGTAATGGGTCTGGTCTAAGGAATTTACTGTGAATCCAAGAATAGATCTCAATGAAGATTGGGCATTAAGATCATCTAAAGTCAGATCAGAATTAGAAAATATTGGGCGAATATATGTGAAGATATATCCAAGCTCCTGATGGAGAAGGAGTTTCTAAGGTAAAGAATAATGGAAAATATAATGAAAAAGAAATTCAATCCTATTACCGTACCATACATATACAATAAAGGGTGAATTTGGAAATTCATTTACAACTTATGAGATAATGATTTCCTTTCATTAATGTATGAGTGTCATACAAACAGATATTTTTAAAATAACTAAAATAGCAAAAAAAGTATAAAAAGACAACTCCTTTATTCATTTATTTATTCATTTATAACTACTTCCTGAATATCTTTTCACCATTCTGGATACTAGGGATACAGCAGTGAATAATGGAAAGCCTCTGTCTTAGATATTTACATCTCATTGATAAGACAGACAACTGAACAGATCTGAAAAATAATATAATGATCAAAATGTCACATAATAAGTGCTCTGAATGACCTTGGATAAGTGATCAGGGAAAATATCTCTGAGGTGTCTGTTTCCATAGCGATCTACATGAAAGGAGCAAACATGCTACTTAAAGTCTAAGATTTTGCTCCAAGAAGACCTGAGCAAAGGACCTGAGCAGGGATGGAGGTTTGATGGGTGTGAGGAATAGCAAGATGATCAGTGTGGCTAAAACTCAGTAAGCATGAAAAAGAGTAAGTTCCAGGAGGCAGCCAGAGGCCAGGTTATGTGGGTTTTGAAGGCCATGGAAAAGACTTTGGCTTTTATTCTAATTGTAATGGGAAGCCAGGCAGGGTTGTCAACAAAGGAATGGTATAATCCATTTTGTTTTTGTCTTGTTTTTTAATACTTCTCTGAATGGTGTGTAGCAAATACATTGTAGGAAGGCAAGAGTGAAAACAGAGACTTTGGGTGGCAGCTTCATCAGAGCAAGAAAAAGGCTTCCTCACAACCAAACTAATTGATCAAGTATCCCCCACAAACTGCAGAATATAAGCATCTGAGGCCAGACCAGAGTCAACAGAAAAGCCAAGTGTGATCAGCAGCTATGAGGAAGAAAACAGGAAGAAAAACAGTATTTGTAAGAGCTGGATAACACAAAATTACTAAATATTGATCCCAAAAGGAAGGACCGACCTGACATGGAGTAAAGGACTCAGCTGCTAAATGTGAGTGTGCAGTCAGCATGTCAGTGAAAATGACCATAGGAAGGTCTGAGGTTATAGAAAAATCATGGGTTCTCAGGGCTGTCAAATACCCTGCAAAGAACAAAACCCTGGACTGAGGGAATTCTCTGAATAAATATAAATTTATTAGGTCAGAGACTAAAGGAGTAAAGAAATGAAAATTCAGATACTAATGGTGGAGGGAACTAGCGACATATCAGAAAACACAGGAGAGGCGGCTCTAGGGAGAGACCATACCTATTAGTATTTTGCACCAACAACAGGATACGAAAGAAAATAGGGGGATCTGCAGAGCTCAAATACCAGAAAATCTAGCTTGGCCCACTTCTACCCCTACACAGGAATCTCTGTCTTAAAGTAGAGAAAACTTCAACTCACTTCAATATTAACAACAGAAGAGAAGAGGGACAATGTCCATTTAAATAAATAAATACAAAAAATAAATAACATAAAATAGATAAATAGATGCATAAAAAGCTTAAAAAGAAATACAAGTAAATATATATAAAATACAAAGACACCAGAAAAATGTGCCCATAAACAGAGTTTTCATATTTTATACATTAGGTAACACATATTTATATCAGTGTAACCTAATTTTGCAAAGCAAAAAAAGGGGGATTAATTAAATGGCAAAAGCCATGAAATAAAAAAATAAATTATAATCAAGAAAGCTCAGAAATATGATAGCCAAATAACAGGAAGATGAGAATGTGAGCAGAAAAAGCACATAAGAGAATTAGAAATAGAAGAAATAAGTTCAGAAATGAAGACAACTGAAAGTACCATAAGAGTAAATAGGCAACACAAGAAACAGTTTTTTAGAAAAAAGTTTTTAAAAAGAAATTTAATATAAAAAGAAATAAACACATTAAAAATAATTTCAGAGACAGAGGATTAAAGAAGATATAACATAAGTATAACTGGAATCCCTGACAGAGGAAAATCAAAATGATGGAATGCATGAATACTAAAAACTATAATCCAAGAAAACTTTCTTATAATAAGAAACTCAAATTTATATATTCAAATGTTACCACATGTAGAAATTGAATAGTCATATTTTAATACAAAATAAGATACTGGAATTTCCTATCAAATTAGAAAAGATTAATTATGATAACCATACATAATATGATATACACTAACTTGAAATCTCTTATAATTTCTGGAAAATAATTTGTCTCTATGAAACAAGAGCCTTAAAAGTTAATACCTTTTTAATAAATAATTCCCTTCCCATCACCTATCTTAACAAAATAGTCATCATGTCTGTCATTGTGATAATAATGGCAAATTACGCTGTTTTGAAGATCTGCATAGATGGTTACCTACATCTTTGATTGATTAAAATTGCAGTCAAATAAATCATTACTTACATTATAAAAAATAATCATTACATGTAAGTAATGATGGAGAAGGGGAAAATATAATGAAGTTTTGGCAAAAGAAAATGTTGAGAACCACTCACTTTGTGCGATTCTTTCGGAGTATAAACAAGAAAATGAGATTCAAAGAAGATAAATAATTTGCCCAAGATAACACAACTAGACTGTACAACGCTTCAAATACTAGTTTAGTCTTCTAATTTTCATCCACGTTCTGTTCCAATGTAGCATGCATAAAATTAAAGTCATTCATTTTATCTAAGACTAAATGTCATAGCGTGGGAAATTAGAAAATCATAATTCTTTCAGGAATATAATCTTCACAGTCCTCGTGTATAAATAATAGAGCACTCTAATATAAAATACAACTTAAAAATAATAAAAAATAAGTCAGCCATTGTAGCAAAGAATGCTATAACTCTATGAGTTCATGAAATCTACCAGTTACCTTCCTGGGCTCACAGCTGTCTTATAGTTGGATGCAGTAGAGTACCTGATTTCAGGTCAGTGCAACTTAGTAGAAATTATTCACACTCTGTTCAAGCTAGGCTATAAAAATCTCTCATTAAGTATCTCTAAGAAAGAAAATGCTCTTAAAGCAGTTAAGACAAAACCTTATTTGCTTTTGAGGCTTAGTATGAATAAAGATAATGAAAAAGAAGAAAAAAGAAAAAAGAAACAAACAAACAAAAAAAAACTTCATAAATGTGTGCATTCTCTTTTCCCCATCTGCTGGCTAGCTGTCAGTGCTTTGAAAACTGTATCTTGAAAACAACAGAACTTTGCTAGTTTGAGCTGCCAGGAGAATATATAAAACAGAACCCTCAGCTCCTTTTGCCTATTGGATTTTACATGAGTAAGAAACAAACATCTTGTTGTAATAGGTCATTTAGATTTCAAAATTTACCTGATACTATAATTAACATTATCTTAAATGGAAATTTCTATTGGAGTGAGTGGTAAAAAATGTTTATAATTGGTGTCACTGCAGAAGAAAACTTAAGAAACTAGCATCAGAGACTAGAAATATTAATTCTCACATTAGGCAGTGGCAAATTATTCAGTAATAGTGATACTGATGATATCTTGGAAGGCAAAGCACCCACCTTCCTGGAAGTTAGCTCTAGTGAAGAGATTGGAAAATGGAATTACACTAGCATGCATTAGATGTTACTAGCTTTATTTGGCAAGCTATTAGAAGTGACCACAGGAAAGAATTATACTCTGCACACATAAAAATGAAAGGGAATAAAGAAGCATCCAGAAAACTTAGTATTTGAAAAGTTGAAAATGCTTATCTCAAACATTAAAGAGTTTTTAAAATAATTATTTTGAATTAAAGTTACTTAACTTTTTGGCCACACCCACAGCATGTGGAAGTTTTGGGGCCAGGGACTGAACCCACACCACAGCAGCAACCTGAGCCCCAGCAGTAACAACACCAGATCCTTAACCTGCTGAGCCACCAGGGAACTCAAGAAAACATGTTTTTTTAATTGAACAATTAAGTCTTACGACACAAATACATGACAAAATTTACATATGTGACCAAGTTCAACCCAAAGCTAATGTCTCTAAGATAAATACCATTGAGCTGAGAAGAAAAAAGATGATGAGAAGGAAAATAGATAAATCAGATTTAAGAATTACTTCTAAGAAAGAATTATAAGTGTGGCTACTGACATAATGAACCCACTTTTCAAGCAAAGAGATCAATGTCTTATTAATTTTAAAGGAAATTATACTATCAGAACAGCTATGAGTTAACACTACAAACTTTGCTTGAGCATTAAAACAATTCTGAGGCCATCAAACTCACATAGGCAGGAAGTAAGGAGCAAAAATTCTAGATCCTGTAACCCCCACTGCAAAATTGGCCATGTCAGATAATGAACAAATGAGAACTTCCAAGATGCAGAATCAGAAGCTACAGAGCCCAATGGATGAAGAAGTTCCTGCTCAAGAGCAAAATCAAGTCCTAACAAAGAAACTCCCTCACAGCCGGGACTTCATAACTGATGCTCCACAGGGTCTCATTATTACCGTGGACCATCAGGAACTTCCATTTAGGGAAATATTCTAAAGCAAGATCTTTTGATGTTATTTTTCTTTTTCTTCACATCATCTCCCTCGACTCTACCAAAGGTTTAGTCTATTTTTGTTTAATGTGTTGAAAGGACATCTCTATAAAAACAATATTCATTGAGAATTGATTAGTAATTCCAAATCCTAGATCTTGGCGGGGGATCAGGACTGACTTCTATTCTGGTAATAAAGCAATTCATTCAGTCAAGGTAAGAAGTGAACAGATTACTTATCTACTTGGAACCAGGGAAAACTCGTTTAATCCCACAATTAAGTGTTCAATGACATCATCTAAGGAAAATTATTATAGGATATCAAAATATACATTAAAATTTTAAGAAGAGGGAGAAACCAGTAAATTCCTGATTATCATCTATGGAATATGTTCAAAAACACCATTTAACGAGCCTATACTTAAAATTATTATAAATGAAAGTAATTTTGCCATTATAGGTAATTTATGTTTTATATAAATTTAACTTAACCGCATCATCTTCTAGAATGCCAGTCCAAGTTTGTTAGAGACAAATACACATTTTTCCCTCTCTGAAAATTACTGTTTTGTTTTTGCTTCCTGGGCATTGCTTTCTTTTCCTTGGCTGTTAATATTTATAAAATGTAAAATCCTTTTCAAATAGAGTGGTAGTTCTTAACTGTTTAACAGTCCTTCGCGAACCTGAGGACAACCACGAGCACTCTTCATGGAGTTTTGTACATGGGCCTGTCCATATAATACTGCATTTAATTTTGGAAGGTTCAATGATATCCTAAAATCTATCTAACTGTGAGTAACTCCTGTACTATACAGGTCAATTCTCATAACCTATACGAGATAGGAATTGTGATTTCCATTTTTTTCATTTGATGAAATTAAGCCCCAGAGAAGTTAAACCAAGTCAGGCAGCAGAATTTGGTATGAAATGCAGGCCTTTTGGCACCATGTCCAGTGTTTCCATATCTATTCCACGGCTGCCTCCCACTTTTGTTACTGTGAACCACCACCTGTGTTCCACAATAACATACGTTAGAGAATTAAAGTAGGCTTGAAATCTTTTGAATAAGATTTCCAGGATTCCTAAATTTTTCCATTACGTTTACAGATTCGGTTGAATTTCTGCTCTAAAAAATTCGCACACTTAAAAGTATTTCCAGTTTATCCCATGGGGTTTGACAAAACGAAAAGCAAATACCTATGCCCCAAAACACAGATGAGGTTGGTTATTTAAGCGCCTTCTCCTTTCCTCTGTTTTCATCTCAACAGCTATGGCCCACTCACCACTTTGGACTTCAGACCCCGCTGCTTTGTTCTGTTGACAGCCAAGCCTTGGTGCGAGGAAGAGAATGGCAAAGACTCCTGACTGCTCATAAGGAGACTCGGTTCTAATCCATTTTGCCACTTATCAGATAAAGCACCTTACGTAAATCACTTCTACTCTCTGAGTAACAATTTCCTCACCTGAAAATGAGGATGGTATGGTTCACATCTATGTTGTAGGGCTATAGAAAGTACCCCCTCCCCAAAAATAATATCGACTGAAAAAGTGTTCCAGAAAGTTTTAAAGCATCATATACATTTATGTCGCTGTTCTTAGAGTCAGCAAAGATGCCTCCATCAGCAAAACCAGCATTAATTTTTTTTAAATTTTTTTAAAGTAAGAACAATGAGATTATACGCTCACAAAATTACTCACTGCAAATGACCCCACCCATTACTATTATCTCCCGCGTGCTGGTGCTGCTTTAGGACAGGACCGTGAGCACGCCGAGATGACTCATCTCGACAACCTGCAGGAGAGCTGATGTCCTGGTTCCTCCACTAAACATAAGCCAGCAGTTGAATCGCTCAATAAACTCGGTGGCCTTGCATGGTGCAGTTATCTTCCTACTGAAACTGGTTCACAGATTTACTGTCTGGTGTCAAATAACCACTTCATTATAAATAACACTAGCCTAAGAGTCTTTAAAAAGAATAACCTTCAGTGATACCTTCAGTATCCTGTGGTATTTTTAAAAATATTATTGTATAATTGGTTTGGTAGATTTTTTTCAGACTTGTTTTTACTGCAGCAGGGCTTATTTTTTTCCAACTTTCTTGCATTCTAATAGTTGAGTGAATAATAGGGCAGTATATCTTTCAACACGCAGATCAAGCCCGTCAGAAAATGAAGCCAACAGAATTATATCATTTGAGTACAAAACGTGCGAGGCAAATATAAACTATGAGTAAAAATCAAATGGAGACAGGGAAGACCCTTAAGCAACTGTTTTCCAGGATCATAAAATCCAGCTGGGGAAATTGGATCAAAATCAGTAAAGCTTACAAAATCATGAAATTCCTGGTATTTTATGGATCTTTTTAAAGAAGAAATTAAGTTCAAAAACAACCACTCAAGGCCATTTTTATGGTGGTTGGTCACCTAACCTATGACTCTAAATCAAACAATAACCGAAGTCATTTCAGTGACCTTTTTAAACACTTTAGGATCAGGTTCTCTTAGGATGCAAATCTGTAGCTATTAAAACGTCTATGAATAAAACAACTGAGGAAATAAATATCAGTCCTCAAACATGTACATACTAAAGAATAAGATTACTTCATCTTTCCATTAACAATTAATTTCTGTTTTGAGCTCTCATTCAATCCAGTGGTTAAATTCAGCGTTAAAAGATCAGGGTCTTATTTTTTTCAGCCCACACCTAGCCTGAAGTTTTCCTCTATTCACTCATTAACCCAGCCCTGGCATCTTAGTTTCAGGAGGCCTATTTAGTGCCACCGCATTAGCACAGATGGGAGGACGTCTGGTTCTCAACCATCATCCTCTCTTGCCATAATCAGATGATAAGACATTGACATTTTACCTTGTTTCTGGCCAGTGGTATCTAACCATATTGCAATATGCCCATTCCCACCGGGTCACAGATCATGCTCCATGCAAGTCACTCCGTATCCTTAAAGTCTCTGATAAGGGGCTTCTTCAGGACCACCAGTTAGTTCCCCCTCTTAAAAGAGGGTGGAGGGGAAGAATGTAATATGTTGGTATATAGATTCTTGAAAGAATGTCTACCCTAAGGTTCTTGCAATCCCATGAAAGCATTAATTTATGATTTCTCAATGTTTTTCTCATAATGGCCACACCAAGCTTTATCAGTTTCAGTATGGGCTTTGGATTCAGATGGTCTGGGTCAAAACCCAGCCACACCACTCAGAAAAGGTTTTTATTTTTACCTTGGGTCCCTCATCTATATGACAATCCAACAGCATCTTCTTCATAGAGCTGTCACAAAGATTAAAGGAGAAAATAGATGTAAAAACTATGAGAACACTGCCTGATGTATCATAATCTCTACACAGATGATACCCATTATCATCATTATTATAGCTCCTGCCTCGGTCCATTCCTTCCTTCAACTTCTCCTCCTAGAAATGCATCAATATGCACACCTCCAGGCAAAAGACAGCAGGGCTCACAGAGAGCTGAGTAAGAATGGAACACCACGTTGATCAGCAGAAGGCATTCCAAGATCTTACATGTTGTTCTCAACCCTGACATACTTGCCTATGAGTGTGCAGCATTCCTCACGGCTCTGCAAAAAATCTTCCCTGAATGCCTAGAAGATATCCTTTTAATGTGGACACAAGAGGCTAATATTTGGATCCAGCCATTAATATCTATTTAATTCCAAAACCACAAGCCAGGGTTGCATATTTTAAATAACAAAGGAGAGCAGTATGAATTCTATTAGCTTTCATCTCTTTCCTTTCCTGATAGTATCCAATTTTAAATCCAAAGAACGAGTTCTTCCAAAGTATGAGTGGGAAAGAAAAAAAGCCCCAAAGATTAAATCAGTCCAGAATCACCTCATGTGTAACTAGCCCAGTAAGTTAATTACAGGATCCTCTGTTGCTCTTTTTTATTGTTGGGTAAGAGTTCTTGATGCAATATTTTTGGTTAATTGAAGATTTTCTTTAAAACTATGCAAGACAGCCAGCAAATAGTGCATTTATGTATGTAATAGAAATGGTTGTAATATATCATTAAGGCACTTCAGGGCATGTTTTATTGGTTCATTAATACAGTACATGCCTAAGGTGTATTCAACCACTCGGGGCCTATATTAATGGACCAATAAAACGTACCCGGGAGTGCCTTAATGCTGCCCTAATATGGCTAAGTTTAAATTAATTTTTTCAGGCTTATCTTTTTAAAAATCATTTTTTCCTACTTGGAAAGATAGATTCCTTTATAAGGGGAAAAAGTTCATAGTGACAGAATAAGAAGCAGGATAATGAAAATCTTTTGTTTCATCAATTTTCTAAAATGTTTCGTCCTTTCAGATGGTTCAATTTCTAATCTTTTGCATTCTACTTCTAGTGTTTTCCCCATATTTTCCACGGAAATCAATAATCTTGTGTCTAGGAGCAGGAAAATAAGAGTTACTTGTTTGGGGAAGAAACAAGTCAATAGCCCGATGAATGTCATGTCTACCTATAAACTCCCCGTCACCTTTCAGTACTGCACCTGGTCAGAAAATGCTTGCCTTGCTTTAAGAATAACCTCTTCCATCTCCCTCTTATCACTTACATAATCAAGGAATCATACTTACCCCCAAAAGGAAAATGTTTCTCCTAATCGTGTGCTTTATACTTCTCTCTCAGCTTTTCAGAAGTTCTTGAATTCTACTTTGGACCATTAAAGAATCTTCTTGGTAACAGAAATTTGGGGGAGGAAGACAGAAGTGTTCAATCCGGCTCGCAGTGGAATGACAATCTTGGCCTTACCGTCTACTTGTTCTATGATATTGGTCTGAAAGCTTCCAGTCCCTCCTCAGCAAAACGGATACAATAACGCCCAGCTCATAGGAAGCGCACGCACGGAGTGAAATGAGATGACGCATGCAGACACTTGGCACAACGCCTAGCACATACGAACCACTGGATAATTTGTACCTTTTGTTATTAATTGCCAACATGCCACCAAAAAAAAAAAAGGACAAATGGCAACTCTTGAGTAGTATGACCTTCCCCAAGAAATGCTGACAAATTGAGCATCTAGAGTGTGAAAAGCAGACATCCTTCCTCAACGCTTCCTTTTACAATTTCTCCTAGTACCACCGCACTGAGACACATAACTTTAATGGTTACCTAAGGAACGAGCAGAGTATATAGTGTTGGACCTTCCTTACCTTGATATTTAATTTTTCTAAAGAGTGTAGTCATCTGGGGATTTTTACCATCACCACAACGAATGTCATAAATAAGTCCTACTGTGTGGGAAAACACTGTGCTTGGCTCTGTGGGGACAAGGGGTGGAGAGTTAGCTTTTGTCTTCCAAGAGGTTATATTTTAATCGGAACAACCAGATACAGATATACCTTGTTTTACTGTACTTTACTGTGCTTCACGGATGTTGTGTTTCC
Source organism: Catagonus wagneri (assembly GCA_004024745.2). Taxonomy (NCBI): domain Eukaryota; kingdom Metazoa; phylum Chordata; class Mammalia; order Artiodactyla; family Tayassuidae; genus Catagonus; species Catagonus wagneri. The sequence goes on from PVHT021183524.1 coordinate 29,378,524, forward strand.
ACAAATTGAAGGTTTGTGGCAACCCTGAGTCCAGCAAGTCTGTCATTTTCCCAGCGCTGTTTGCTCCCTTCATGTCACATTTTGGTAATTCTCAGAGTATTCCAAACGTTTTCATTATTATTATATTTACATAATAATATACTGTGATTAGTGATCTTTAATATTATTGCAAAAAAATTATGATTCACTGAGGGCTTACATGATGGCTAGCATTTTTAGCAATAAAGCATGTTTTAATTAAGGTATGTACTTTTTGTTTGTTTTTTAGGGCCGCACTCAAGGCATATGGAAGTTCCCAGGCTAGTGATCGAATTAGAGCCACAGCGACAGCAACACCAGATCCAAGCCATGTCTGTGACCTGCACCACAGTTCACAGCAACGCTGGATCCCTGACCCACTGAACAAGGCTAGGACTGAACCTGGATCCTCATGGATACTAGTCGGATTCATTACTGCTGAGTCATAAGGGGCACTCCAAGGTATACACATTCTTAAAACATAATGTCATTATACACTTAATAGACTACAGTAGATATTACTTTACATGTACCGAGAGGCCAAAAAATTCATGTTTCTTGGTTTATTGCAATATTTGCTCTACTGCTGTGGTCTGGAACGGAACCTGCCAAATCTCCAAACTATGCGTGTATATGAAAGAGTAGAGTTAACAATATAGGACAGATGGTAAGTGCCACATGAGTTTTAATCCCATTTTGAACACAATGGAAGAAAGCTGAATAAAACTATAAACAAAACTGATCAACCACCGAGACGGTTTGCTTAGTGAGGAAGGAAATAAATATTGAAACGGACCACGATGAATTCAGAAGGTAAAGTAAAGGCTCTCCAGGTTGGGGAATGGAACAAAGAAAGATGTAACTACCAGGGAGCTTTTGATGAACGGCGTTTGGGTGAGAGGGCTGCTGGAGGCCATTTTATGGGCGATGCAACCAGGCAAGACCATGGAGAATATCTTACAGGTGATAGAAAACCAATACACGAATGATGATCAGGGGAATGACCTGAAATAAAAGCAGTATTTTGAAAATATTTCAATTATGGAGATGTCTATGAACTGGAGTACAGAGAGGTGGTATCAGAAAGACTCGCTGAACGAATACCATCATATTCCATTTTTGAAATCACAGGGACCCAAATAAGAGGAGCCAACAGGAAAACAGAAGAAGAACTGTGAAGAAAAATCCAACAAAAATTGATGTTTCATTGTACTAGGCCAGAAAGAAGAAAGACTGAAAACGAACAACACTGAAAGCCTGAAGAAATGTGAGGGCTAGAGAACTCTTTGCTCTGTTCAGTTTGCTTAGTATTGAAATAACTTTCCAAGGTCCCACCCAGGAGCCTCACCTATGCCTGAGTAAGAATAAAACACATTGAGGCAGTAAGAAGCCATCGGCATTATCAGAAACGACAGTGAAAAAGCACCCATCCCCAAGAAAGGTGGGTTGGTTACGTGCATTAATTTTATGTCTGAAGAAAAACACACGTGGTCAATGATCACAAGCTTCATTGAAATGTTTCTCAGTGTTGAGTATTTCCTTCATTTGGCCAGAATGGCTCTCTTGATCTGAACTCTGTTTTCTCCTTTCCACTTACACAAAATATTTACTCCTCGAGGCCCATTTTCTCCAAGAAACTACTAACTAGTTTTCCCTAACTACTCAAGCGCACCCTGAGCACCACCCCCCCTCCTTCGACTCCTAGAGCCCTGGCTGAATTAGCCACTTAATTTAGCACGTAATTACGTATGTCCGCAGCACACTGGTCCATGTACTTATAACAGAGACACGAGCAAGGAATACCTCCACCCACACTTCACAACACTTACCATGCCTGCTCTCAGTTCTTCCAAAAGAGAAATTCTAAAGCCATTTAGAAACACGGCTGCATCGTAGCAGTGACCGTGCCCTCTCTCAGGGTGATTACATTGTAAATACTGTATCCCATTTATTAATTAATTCACTGCTTCAAAGTTTCACCTCTTTATAACTATGGATTGTCGGTGTCAGGTAGGTAGGACAGTGTCTTTCATTATTTTTTTTTTTTGCTAAAATTGCATAAAAGGAAACCACTCTAAATATCTGGTGATTTACTGGAAGATTTTAACAAGTATTTGAACAGTTTAAGAAAATATGTACTTTATTCAGGAGTTCCTGTCATGGCTCAGCAGTAATGAACACAACTAGCATCCATGACGACACAGGTTCAATCCCTTAACCCGATTCTTGGGTTAAGGATCTAGCGTTGCTGTGGCTGTGGTGTAGGCCGGCAGGTGCAGCTCCGATTTGACCTCTAGCCTGGGACTTTCAATATGCCGCGGGGATGGCCCTAAAAAAAAGCCGAAAAAAAAGAAAGAAAATGTATACTTTGTTCAAACACATACCCCAACCCAAGGATGATATGACCAGCAATGGTTCCAGGGGTGTGGCTTCCAAACAGCCACAGGGAGTGAAACGGGGCGTGAGGGTGAGAAAGGCCTGCCCAGCTGGGGCTGCACAGAGTAAGAAAACCCAGAGCATCAAGAGAAGCCAAAATCATTAAGAAGAGCAATGAGTAAAAGCCAGAGAGAACAAAATTTGAATGTGGAATGCCAAAGAGCCAGAGGCAGATCAAAACTGAGGTCTATTGCCAGGAGTCAGAGCTGGAGCTGGTGAGAGACCCAGTGATAGCATACCAGGCCTAGTGCTGAAAATTTCAAGCACTCCTTAAAAATAGCTCGGAGCATCTGAGGTGAGACTTACTAATACTGAATAAAAATACTTTTTTTTCTAATTTTTCTTGACACGTTTTAATCTCTTTTTGCATTGATTTCTCTTATCCTCTGTATTTTTAGACACAGCCTCAAAGAGGGTTAATGGTTAATTTCAATAATTTGCCCCAAATTCAAATTGTTAATAGAGTTTCTATAAATATGTCTTTAGTATGTAAGTTAAATTTTTTCACTGCCTGTACCAATGTTAAAAATTACATATCACCTACAAACGTCATAGCTGACAACGAATTTTAGTGATAATGCAATGATATCACAGGTAAAATATACCATTCTTAACTAAAAACAATTAGATAGACGGGAATTACAGATTTCTGGGCACAAGGCTCAAACTTAATTATCAAATAAGAATCTTCAAGATTTGTCTTGCAAATAACTATTAAAATCTGCATCACAGAAACTGAACATTTCCCCCAGTCATCTCTATTACGTAAGTTAGAAAAGTACATTTATCACAGATGGTCTTTTACACTACCCTAAAAATAACTGTTCCGGCCTTTCTGGAAGACAATTTGGCAATTGAAATTAAAACCTTGCAAATACCGTTTTCCTTTGACAGAGCAACCCTGTTGTACTGTTTGCGAACTTTCCTAAAATAACAGTCAGGAATGTGCGCGAATATTTGTCTATCACAATGCTCATCACGTCCGTGTTAATAATAGCTAAAACCAATAAAAGATGCAAAAGTACAAAATAGGAGTACAGTTAAGTCAACTATGAAAAATCCAAGGAATGAAACTAATTAGCAACAACAACAAAAATATGATGTGGAAGAACATTTCAGATAGAACCAATAGACTATAGAGTGAGAAAAGCATGTTTACAAGCAGTTATAAAGTCGGAACCTCTAAAAAATATTGAAAGAGCAAGAGAGACCAAGTTGATGCAAAATATTCACATTCTTTATCTCTGGGTGTTCTCAGAATGTAGTCCGAGTTCCTTCCTAGGACATCAAAGGCCCTGTGTGATCTGGTTCCTGCCTGCAGTTCTGACTTCTCTCTGCCACTGCCGTTTCACTCATCACCCTCCACTCAGTGGGCATCTGTTCCAGGAACATGCTGATGGCCTTCCAGACTTAGGACCAAGCCACCTGCATTCCTTCCGCCTAGAATGCCCTTCTCCCCTTTCCCACTCCTACCCTCTTCAGACCTCAGATTAAAACATCCCTCAGCACTCTGCCCCTCCCTCTACTCTGGAATATGGAGCTCGTCTATGCATCTTCAGAGAACCCTGGATTCTTGCTTTCGCAGCATCTAAGTCTACTGTTATCACATAGTTATTTCTGTGACTATCTGCATATCTGATAGCTCTAACAGACCACAAACTCCATAAAGGCATAAAAGAGGCATTGCACCTATCAGGCACTCATTATATTGTTATGAACGGATAATAAGTGGATGTGACTATGGGCGTTATTTACTTTCTTCTCTATCATTTTAAGTTTCTACAGCAAGCATGTATATCATGTAATGGGATGCGAAAAAATTTACTTATAAAAAAGTCTATTTGAAATATTCTAAATTTAAAGATCGTCAGGTTTGGTAATGTACTCAAACTCTTCAGGCTATAACCACACTTCATTTTGCTTGCTAATTAAACTAGATCATCACTTAAAATCAGGATGTAAAATCTGTTACATATTTTAAACTTGAATCTGACTTAATATTTTCACTGTCACCATTAGAAATCTCTCAACTTATGCTGAGACTATAAACACCAAGCAGGAAGTCTCTGTGGATGGTGAAAGGAATTTTGCCCTAAGAAGCTACTTCTCAGATAAAAAGTACTAAAATAGGAATTTTCTGGGTCAGATAAAAAGAAGAGATACCTCTTAAACTGTGGAATGGTTCACTGGTATGTGTGAACTGATAGTATCTCTCCCTCCTCCTTTCTTTCAGCCTTGACCTATGTAACAAAGAATTTGGTTTCTAACATCCAGCCAATTTGAAAATGAATCACCAGCCTAGTACATGATCCGTAGTCTTAGTTCATGATTCTTTTTTGATGAGAACAGATCCTTATGTTTGTACTTGTTTTAGTTTAGGTTTTATTTTTTTTCCTTTAAGTTGCTTCTCCGTTTTTAAGCACATAAAATGTATTTCAACACTTAACAACACAAGAAATATAATCAAGGGCTACAAAATGTTCCAGCTAAGTTTCCCTTTTGAAGTGATAACCCAGTGTTGCTACACAGGGCTGACTGCATGGTAGCCTAATGGTATGTTATAAAAACCCTTTTCAACATTAAACAGGAAAGTAAACCTGCCAAATTTACTTTAAAATACAAAATTAATTTCCTGCCACAGTCTCATTGCCAAAATAATTTCATTCAGTGTTGAAGGTTTGTTAAGTTGAATCTCGTCCTACTAAAAACTGGAAGTTAAGTGCTGTGTTCCTAATTAAGCCTCAAGTTATTATTTCTACATGAGAAAAAAAAAAAGAACAACTACAGTACTTCCTTTGCAAGTGAGCTGAATTGTTCAAAATGTGTGAAAGGCTCTTGATGATGTTTTAAGTTTATTATTATTAACCTGGCAGAAAACATTGTTTCATAATTGAGTACCAAGTTAATAAAATCAAATATGACTGAATTATTATAAGTGCCTCATCCTGACTTTATTTTAATCTATCCAAATTCAGTGATTCTGGTGGAACCACTTGAGTTCACATTAGATTTATCTCACCCTATAAAAGCACAATTCATTAAACAGACTAGTCTATTTAAACTAAGGCAATTTTATCACAGTCAATTCAATTATTTAACACTGCTTTTTTAACTCACTACTTAAAGCTTTTTTTTGACAAGTATTCCTTTAAATAAATGAGTTGTAATTTAAAGAATGAAAAAAGATCAAGTCCCCGTACAATATAGGCAATTAGCCTATAGGGAAATGTTTTTTCTGATACAAAAGAAAGTTTTCTGTGAAAATTAGACTGAATCCCTAGTAATAGAAGCCACTGAGATTATTTTTCAGCAGAAATAAACATAATGGAACTTCCCATGTGCAGTTTACTTTACTTTCTTGCATTGCTTGTATTTGCATTTAAGGAAGTCACTTTTTGGTCAAGCCTATATAATGAAAGAATCAGAGCAATCACCTGAATAATTTATTCCAAAGATAACATAACGTGAAATACACAGAATCGGTTTTTTCTTCCCACTAAAGGATGATCCGGTTGGTGAGTTTATAAAGGTAATAAGTAGTGGAATGAAAAGTTTAATAACTGCCTAGCCAACTACCAACAAAAGCAAGTTATTTTGGACTTGAACTGCAAGTTAAATGAGCTAAATAAGCAATGTTCCCATTACTAAAGGAAAACGAAGTTAGATGTATTTAGGGCACGGTGCATTCATCAGTGTTTTCATAAAAGCAGCACCATTAATTTTTCATGGGTTTCATCCTAGAAAAATTAAGGTGAAAAGATTCAAATGAACACAGCACACATTGTTTTTCACTCTCCAAAAGGATCTCTTTGATGTTGATATGTGATTAATGGAATGAATCTCATGACTTTTGGTTGGATTTCAAGTAGAGCTGTTCCTAAATGGAAATATATCATTGTTACTGAAATGTTTCAGAGAAAGAGAATTTGGGGTATTTAGCCTTTCAAATTTTTATTTAATTTCTCCTTTTTTTTCTTCTATTGAGAAATAGCTTTGGATGAATTTCATTTCTGATATAACCACTCACAGATTTTAATAAACAACTCATTAGATCAAATGACTTCTTCTAGTATAAAGTAGTGAATTAGTAACTTTTATCAGAAACAACTGAATGACTATCCAGGATGAAATTCTTCATTATAATGAAATCAACCTAGAAATTAAATGTTTCATACTGAGATACACCCAAACATTCACGTATTACATGAAAAACAGTACTAAGTTTTGCTGATAGCTACGTATGTCACCTGGACTTGGCCTTCTATATCTTAAAAAAAGGTAATTTTCGATGAGGTATTATAATATTTTCATCAAAATATTTTCACAGTACATAAGCGTCAAATTTAACCAGTCATGGGCCATAAAGTCCTAGAGTCAGGTTGGGTGTTATCCTGCACACCTCTTTTGGATGCAAATTCACATGGATTAATTACCTGATGGAGGAGTACACAGGTAAGCCAAGCTACATACCTGGAGGGAAATAGAAGTATAGACAAAAATTTCACAACCAAATACAGTTGTAGTGTGTGTGTTTATTTGATGACTCATTTCATGCCTGCCTTTCACTCTCCCCACTAGACGTGCCCGTGGCCAGCTGGGTCCACCTCCACCCTAAACAAGTCCCTTAGCCCTTACATGCATCACCACAACCGTGGCCGAGACTAAGGATGCGCAAGTAAGTGGCGGGCTCCTTGCAGCTGACAAAGCTGGTGCCAGTGTGTGGAGGTGGTGCAGTCGGCAGTCGTGAAATGTGTGTCTGCTCAGAGCACTTAAATTCTCCATCCTAATATATCATAAAGAATTAGGATGTTTCTCTGTGAGCAACTTCCAAATTCTATTTTTCTATCATCATTTCATGTAGCCAATTGGTAAGATTTCCTTCCATAATTTTCTTCAGTAGCAGGCTTTTCATACATGGGATCTGTGGTTGCTGTCACCACCTACTTAATGCTGGACTATATATTTCTTTCATCAGTTCATCCTAAGCATTAGGAGTCTTAGGATGACAGGGGCCAGGTCCAGACTAAGGGTATTTAGGCAGACAACAGAAGACATCCTGTGCATCCAGAGAAGATAAAGGTTCCAGCATTCGCCAACAGAGTTCTCTTTACCCGACCTTGTTAAGAAGAGACAAGGGGGACAAGAAGTTCCCATTCAGGGAGTTCCCACTGTGGCTCAGCAGATTAAGAAGCTGACTAGTATCCATGAGGGTGCAGGCTTGACCCCTGGCCTAGTTGAAGGGGTTAAGGATCCAGCATTTCCAGGGTTAGGTGGAGGTTGCAGACACAGCTCGGATCCTGCGTTGCTGTGGCTGTGGCGTAGGCTGGCAGAAGTAGCTCCAATTTGACCCCTAGCCTGGGAACCTCCATATGCCACAGGTGCAGCCCTAAACAAAGAAAAGAAAAAAAAGAAAAGAAAGGAAAATAAGTTCCCATTCTTAAGAACTTTCCTACCATGTGGGTTTTGTTTTCCTTAGAATTTTTCTGTCATCATATTTTCTTTTGTTTGTTTATTTGCTTTTTAGGGCTGCATCTGCGGCATATGGGAGTTCCCAGGCTAAGGGTCAAATCAGAGCTACAGCTGCCAGCCTACACTACAGCCACAGCAATGCAGGATATGAGCCCCAGCTCATGGCAATGCCAGATCCCCAACCCACTGAGCGAGGCCAGGGATTGAACCCAGACCCTCATGGACACTAGCTGGATTCGCCTCTGCTGTGCCACAATGGGAACTCCTGTCATCAAACTTTCTTTATCATTTTCTGTACTTCTAAAATTCATCAAGAGAAAAAGTACAGTATAAAAAAAGTGTGTTTGATAGATTCAATCTACAAGACATATATAGCCCTCTAATAATCTCAAAGCAAAAAACAGAAATAATAGTACTCAATAAAATTTCCCTTAATATCTGAACCTCATCTTTTTTGGCTCTCACTGAAGAAAGACTGCCATACAGCCATAAACTGACTTTCTACTAGAACTTTAAAAAATTTTAGACAGACAAGGAGTGACTATGTTGAAAGAAAATTCTTTAAAAACAGCTCCATGGTCACACTGCATTGCAGGTAACACATAAACTGTCGAATCCTGGTGAGGCTGAGCACATTTTTTGCATTCAAGAGGTACTGAGAAATCCCACAGGAAAAAAAAACTACTGACTTCATTTATGTCAATTTTTCCCAAGCTTACTTTACCACAGAATTTTTTATAATAATTTTTGTTTTTTCCATTATAGCTGGTTTACAGTGTTCCATCAATTTTCTACTGTACAGCAAGGTGACTCAGTTACACATACGTGTATACATTTTTTTCTCACATTATCATGCTCCATCATAAGTGACTAGACATAGTTCCCAGTGCTGTACAGCAGGATCTCATTGCTTATCCATTCCAAAGGCAATAATTTGCATCTATTAATCCCAAATTCCCAGTCCATCCCACTCCCTCCCCCTCCCCCTTGGCAACCACAAGTCTGTTCTCCATGTCCATGATTTTCTTTTCGTGGAAAGGTTCATTTGTGCCATATATTATATAAGTGACATCATATGGTATTTGTCTTTCTCTTTCTGACTTGCTTCACTTAGTATGAGAGTCTCTAGTTCCAACCATGTTGCTGCAAATGGCACTATTTTGTTCTTTTTTATGGCTGAGTAGTATTCCATTGTGCCACAGAATTTTTTTTATCATGGAATACTGACTAATATTGTGCAGAATTGGTATTTAGAACTCCGCAGTTTAGAAAACATTATAGGAGTTCCCATCATGCTCAGCAGAAATGAATTTGACTAGTATCCATGAGGATACAGGTTCGATCCCTGACCTTGCTCAGTGGGTTAAGGATCCAGCATTGCTGTGGTTGTGGTGTAGGCCACTGGCTACAGCTCTGATTCGACCCTTAGTCTGTGAACTTCCATATGCTGGGGGCGCGGCCCTAAAAAGACATAAACAAACAAACAAATAAACAAACACCATAAAAGACTGCACTTCATAAACAATGAAACTGAGGCACAAGAGCTCTTTCCTGCTCACCTGGCCACCCAGCTAATTATTAGCAGGACCCCCAATGAAACCCCAGGGATTCTGATTCCCAAGTGGTCTTTTTCCTCACCAGGAAACATGCACAATTTTGCCAAAAATAGGTGCAGGTGTTTCTTCTAATGTTAGACGTAAAATGTCAACTGTACCTGTAAATTATTTAATGACAAAACATAGCTAATACCAACAGAACACTAAGGACTTTTGAGCCATAGCACTGGACAACAAACACCTTTTTAAAAGGCTTTTTGTACATCTTTCATTATTTTAAATACTGCCCTAACGAATATCTTAATTGTATATTTAATTTATAAATGTATTTAACTTATATATAGATTATATAAGTATACACAAATTTATTGAACTTATGAGTGAATTCTTAATAGCATATCTTATTGAACATTGTAGAATTGTTTTAAAATATCTTTAAATGCCTACTAGTTATTTAATATAAAGTATATGTCTTGCATTATTTCAAAAGCAGTTTATTTTTTTATTTTTTTGGGGGGCCACACTCGCAGCATATGGAGGTTCCCAGGCTAGAGGTCAAATCGGAGCTGCAGCTGCTGGCCTACACCACAGCCACAGCAATGTGGGATCCGAGCCTCATCTGCGACCTACACCACAGCTCATGGCACCACCGGATCCTTAATCCAGTGAGCAGGGCCAGGGATCGAACCTGCACCCTCATGGATATTAGCTGGGTTTGTTACCACTGAGCCACAATGGGAACTCCAAAAAACAGTTTAAATACTCCTACTTGAGTCAGAGTGATCTCAGACTGATATAGTACAAGTAAATTATAACTTAATAGAAATGTGATGGTAAGTTCACTTTGGGGCTTTGGTCTTTGTTCAGATTTGTATTTCAAGAGTTAAAGGAAAGCTCAAAGATGTGGGGTTCTAAGAAAAAACAATAAATACGCCCAGCACAAAACCCAATAAAAATTTCCCATTTAGACCAGAAGTAGCCCTACCATCCAAGAGAAATGGGAATGATCGCCTTTCCAAGGAGAAGTGTCCTTTGATTCATTCACTCAATGAGTATGTGTTGAGCATCCATGGTGACAAGTCACCGTGGCAACCACTGGGAAGAGAAATGAGGAGAGAGGCACAGTCGATGCCCATGGGAAGCTGAAGTCCTAACAACGGAGGCAGACAGTAGGTAACTGCATGTTACAATTGTGAAAGGTGCTACAAAGTGGTCCAGGTCGGACGGAACGGAGCACAGGTAAGGGCATAACTGTGAGACCAGACCGAGATCAGGAGACAGAGGAATCTTCTGAGAGAAGTTACATTTGATATGGATCCTAAGCTAACAGGAATTCACCAGAAGAAAAAGGGGAAAGGCATTCAATGCAGCTGCTGGATCCTTTACAGGAAAGCTGCATGAAGAGTAGAGAGCTAGGGAGCTTTGCTCCAAAAAGGCTCGTAGAGTAGGCAGGGCCCTGATCCTAAAGGACCGGTTCTAAAGAACAGATTTCAAAGATCACAGCCCTGGAAATGAATTATACCTGGGCAAAAGGCCAATTAAATGTGTTCATAGTTACGCAGGTAAAAGTGAGACTGGAGGGTGCAGGGCGAGGGTGGCAATGAGAGGGATGCGCTGCCTATAGCTCTTGAGAAAAAGTGTTTTCTGTGAGGTTTCCAAGATTCAGGGCTCTGCAGTGGGCGTTGTGGCTTCTCAGCCCCTGCAGTCTGAATTTCTGTCTTCCCAGGTCTCATCATTCGTTTCTTGATTCCTGCCTACGCTTAGAGGTTAACCAACCAAGCCTGCAGGAATATACCCCACCTAGTTCTGTCCGTGCGGAACATACTTGGATGGTGGAAAATGCATCTCTATTTGCAGTCCTTACATATTGAAAACAGATGAGCTTACACTCTGTCTTTGAACTCAGCTACTTCAGGATATCCAGTTAACTAAACACCAAATCGGCTCCATTTCAAAACTCCTTACGGAAATGCCCTCAAATTCATGGATGTTATTAAGACTGGGGGAGCATGAATGCTGTTTGGTCAACAAAATGATAGGCTCTCACTACCTTCCAAAGCACCAAGTATCTTTTTTCCCTCTCTTTTAACATATGGGCAGAGATATGACTCCTAAACCACTTCGGTTTTCAAGGTTAGGCAAGCTCTATAATTTTCAAGGAAAAATGCCATGGAAATTATAACCCAGTTCCTAACCTAGAGTATCAATTTTTACTCTATTAAAAAAATTAGCTTTTCTATTAGAAAATTATCTATTTAACCTCTCAGCACTTTAATAAATAAGGATGATGCATTTCTTGCAGTTATAGGAAGCTCATCATTCCTACACCCATTCCAATAAAAGGCTTTTATCTTGAAACAAAGGCTATTCTCTATAGCAGACTTTGGTTTTCTGAGATTCCTTGAAAAGTCTGTCAAGAAAACAAGTAGCATGCTTTCTATAAGTCAGCTTCAATACAGCTCCATATATCATAGTTCCAAGGGAAATTACACCCAGGATGTTTTATTAACTGGTGGGTGAATTAAGGAGATGTGAGTTCCCAGCAGATGCTATGTACAAGTACAGTCGCTGATTAGCATTTCAAATAGTTATAAACTACCTACGGATGGAATCTGGGAATTATGAAGAGGAGAGGGAGTTTTTGTTTATCTGCTTGTTGTTAATTTGAGGATTTTCATAGGTGAAGAGAGGACTGAAAATCAAGGGTGTTGTATGTGGTCCCATAGGTAGTATTCTTGACTCCCGAGAATACAGAGGGCCCTCTAAAGAAATTATTACACAAGGTGCCTGTTTAAATTTTACATATTACTGATACAACACAACTAAAGACGGCCTGAAACAGTTCTTCCAAAGGTTTCCTTTTAGAATCCAAAAAGCACATCTCCAGAAATGAAGCAAGTGCCATACTTGCCAGGGTTAGGTTACTAACAGCTAAAGAGATTTACTCAGCTCCCCATACAAATAAATCTCATTTTTTGTGTGTTGGAGTTTTCGTGAGGATTGTGTAAGTTAACAGAAAGCCCTTAGGAAGGTTTTGAGTACTTAGCTAAATTGTCATTCCTCTGTATGGACTCTAGGGGCTCAGCAGATGTTTGTTTCACTTCCCTATTCTTTGTTATTTAATAGGCTGATTTGAATTCAGTGTTCTGGGAGCATTTGTAGGATGTGAGGGATGTTAACCAAGGAGAAAGGAGAAAAACAACCAACCAAATTCCTCCATATCTCAGTGCTTCCTCTACAGACACTCATTCTTCTCTGTCCTACTGGTTACATATCACGACCAGCAACCCATCCAGGCCTGCCTTAACCTCCACCAAGTTCTCCCCTCCGTCAACCCCAGCACCGCTGACCCCAGCTCAGCATTTGAAATGAAGTTACACTAACAGATGACTGCAGCTTTTAGGAAGTTTACAATGCTGAAAGGCACTCTAATTTTTAAAAAGGGATTGCTTGAAAGCATTTCTAGTTTGTCAAATTTCTAATCTGTGCAAATTTCAAAGGAAATGTTAGAGAACAGGGAGATGGGGAAAGACAGTTGACATAAAGAATCTACCACAAAGGTCCTACTCGCAAGGTCAGCTTCTCCGACCTACACCAGAACTGGACAGCCTTTTTGCCCCCAGCGGTTCAGGGGCCAAGATGTGACAGTGGTTGAAGGGAACCCTCACAAGAGTAAGTCTCTTCTGTATTATGTCACTTGTCATCCAACGGGCTGCAGCGTTAGCATTTTTCAACATGATTTCATGTATAACATGTATTTGATAATTTCTAAAAATACACAGAAACTTAATACTCAGGAAAAGCCATAAAAGCTTTAGACTTCTGGAATCTACTTTTTAACTAATAGCAAAATTTCAGTAGTGATCATGTTGTAAAATAAGGCAACTTAGCTACAATGTATTTTATTATGAGAGAATTCCAGATTCCTAACAAATTCTACAAATACACATAGCTACACCAACACAGTAAAATGGAAAATTAAGAACCATAGTTGCAGAGTTCCTGTCGTGGCTCAGTGGAAAGGAATCTGACTAGCATCCATGAGGACATGGGTTCAATCCCTGCCCTTGTTCAGTGGGTTAAGGATCCAGCACTACCATGAGCTGTGGTGTAAGTTGCAGATACGGCTCAGAACAGGCATTGCTGTGGCTGTGGTATAAGCCAGCGGATGCAGCTCTGATTTGACTCCTAGCCTGGGAACTTCCATATGCTGCAGGTCTAGCCCTACAAAGACAAAAACAAACAAACAAAAAGAGCCATAGCTGCAAAATTTTTTCTTTTCTCTTTCTTTTTTTTTCTATTATATTGTTAAAACGGTGAAGGGGAGAATATATCAAAAGGCACTTCCTGCTCTTGCGTTTGCTATTCAGTTGATGCATTGATGAACAGGACTAGAAGGACAGAAGACTATTTATACATTGGCCAGGAGATAGACATTTGGGTTTTGGATTGTTCCCGTTTAGGGCAGCTATAAATAAAGCTACTGCAAACATTCGAACATAGGCATGTGTATATGTATTTTCTTCTCTCTTGTGGTATATTATTGTGGTTGTAATCTTCTTTCTTCTAATGTTAGACAAATGGTATTGAGCATATTTTCATATACTCACTTGTAATCCATATCTTCATAGTGGTAATCTATCTGTTCGAATCTTAACGCCTTTTTTATTTTCTTTTTAGGGCTACACCTGTGGCATATGGAAGTTCCTGGGCTAGAGGCTGAATCAGAGCTGCAGCTGCAGTCTACACTACAGCCACAGCAAGGCCAGATCCAAGCCACATCTGCAGCCCATGCCACAGCTTGCAGCAACGCCAGATCCTTAACCCACTGAGTGAGGCCTGGGATTGAACCTGCATCCTCATGGATACTTACGGTTCTTAACCCACTGAGCCACAGAAGGAATTCCCTTAATGCTTATTTTTCATTAGGTTTTTTATTTCCTGTATCAGTGCCATGTACTAACAGATTGTCCCACTAGAGTTTCAGGTTTCTTTTATTTTCTAATTATTGGGTAATAAATGTCTTTACATACTCTGGAGAAGAGAATTTTTTCAATTATATGTTTCGTATTTTTTCTTTCCTTTTATGGTTTGGTTTTCTGTGTCATGCCTTAGAAATCTTTCCCTAACTCAAGGTCACAAAAATTTCTCCTCTGTTTTCCAGTTTAGTGCCTTGTACAGTTTCACAGTTCTGACTTTCACATTAAGTCTATTTTCTATTTCAAGTTTATCTTTGTATTTGGTACAAAGCATATATTGAAGGTTTCTGCTGTGTTTTGCCAGCTTTTACTTATGTGAATGTCCAGTTGTTTCAGTATCATATTTTAATTATAATTTTCAGGAATTCCCAACAGGGCTCAGTGGAAACAAATCTGACTAGTATCCATGAGGATGCAGGTTCCATCCCTCGCCTCACTCAGTGGGTTAAGGATCCAGTGTTGCCGTGAGCTGTGGTGTAGGTCGCAGATGTGGCTTGGATATGGCTGTGGCATTAGCAGGCAGCTACAGCTCTGATTTGATCCCTAGCCTGGGAACCTCTGTATGCTGCAGGTGTGCCCCTAAAACGACAAACAATAATAATAATAATTTTCTTTTACCATTAAATCACCTAATCAAAAATCAACTGACCACATAGGTGTGAGTCATTTCTTTCTGTTCCATTCCGTTAAGCTATACTTCTATATATTTGTCCATACCACACTGTTTTTATTATTATAACTTTATAGTTAGTCTTAAACTCAGGCAGAGTTCTCCAACACTGCTCCTTTCAAAAAAAAAATGTATGCTTTACATTTTTAAATAAACTCTACAATCAGTTTGTCAGTTTTTATATTATTGCATCATTTCTGACAGGAAGTCTAAAAAGAAGTTTGTTCCTTTCTATGTAATTGATCTTTTTTCTCTGGCTTACTTCAGGATTTTCTTTTTATTTTGGTTCAAAGCAATTCCTTAATATCTTACCTGAGTCTGTGCATGTGTGTGTGTCCTGTTGTGGATTCTTAAATTTTCTCAGATCTGTATTTTGATATATTTCATTCTTTTGGGAAAATCCTGTTATTTTTTAAAAATATTTCATCTACTCATTTTAACCTTTCTTTCACTCCATTCTAACTAGGATCCAGTTAAAGATATCTTAGAATACTTGTTATTATCACACAGCTCCTGGATGATCTGCTCTTTTTCTCCAACGTTTTGTCTAAGTGTCATTTTAGATTATTTTAGGGAACTACGGTTTGTAGATATTTTCCTCTCCATTATTCTTCTCAGCTGTATAAACTTATTTGCTGAACCATTCAAAGGCATTCTTTCTCTGTGACTGCTGTGTGTGCACATGTGTATATGGATCTAATTCTAGTATTTCTTTTTTATTATAGTATTATAATTTCCGAATTTCTACTTAAAATCCCCATCTGTTCATATATGTTGTCCATCTTTTCCATTAAATCATTTAACATAATAATCATAGTTATTTTAAAATCTCTAATAGTTCCAACATCTTGATCACCTGAGTCTGGTTCTGTTGATCACTTTATTTATTAACAGAGTTATTTTGCCTTGCTTTCTGTATACAGTATGATTTTTTTTAACATTATGTATAGAATAGTAGAAATCTAGTGTGTAGACAGTGCAGAATAAGGTAAATAGCACTTATGATACTTATTCTTTTGTCATAAGTTAGTCATTGATAACTATTAGGTCATTAATGTTGAGATCTGAGTCATATTAGTCAAGAGGTGAGCAGGATTTGGGTTTTGATGTTATTTGGTGACTTTTCTTTCACCTTATGCTTCACTTCTTCTTGTGGTAGACTACCACTGCTTCATGATTAGGGTAAAGTTTAAAGTGCCAGGGGATTTCTTTAGGATTTCTGTTCGAACTCAGTTCTCACTCATTCCTTCACACCTCCCACCATATGTTTGCTCTTTCTCCACCCTTTTGCATTTCCCCCAGTAGTATATTGTTACTCCATGCTCTTGTAGCAAAGTGGAAAGAGTTCTCTGAGTACCGGGGTCTAAAAGGCAGGGTTTCCATTTGTTCTCCATGGCAGTAAAACCCTGACTTGTACCTTAGTCTTAGGCAGCAATTTTCCCTGCTTTCGAAATAACAAGTCCCCACTGGTGTCATTATAAGTTTATATATGGTATAAAATCCTGGACAAAGAAAAGTTTCCTATCTTCACTCATACTACCTATGGAGTAAACCATTTTTTTCCCTTACTTCCACCTTTCAGCCAGCTCAGCTAATATCAATATATTTGTTCTCTTCTTGCCACCACTTTCCAGTCCTAGCTGCCTTCACTGAATAGACCCTAGACCTGGGAAGTTTTGTAGATTATCTGGTTTTTGGACATTGTTAAGATGGGAGAATACTTTTAATTTTAAATAACATACTTTGTAATGTAGTCTTCAAATCTGATTTTTTCTTTTCCCTCTAATTCCTGCATTCAATCAGCTTTTATTTAGTTTCATCTTTGTACATATATTTATGTTATTAGATTTGCAGACTCTGATTCAAGGTGTATTTTTTTTAATGTCATTAAATGTTCTGAGAATATATCAGTTTGAGTATTATATTACACTTTCCTGCTTTGTTGTTTTTTGGGGGGGCTAAAATATTCAATATCTGAAATTATTTGATTCAGATATTCTGTTTTCTTCTTATAGTCACTTTGTATGAATGTGATTTGCTTTCTTTTAAAATTCCTATTCAATTCATGGATGGGGTTGCTACATTCAAGAGTTCCCTCTTCTGTTAATTTAATAAAATACAGATATTTTAATGAATATTGACAGGGAGTAGATGAAGGTATTACAATTTTTTCACTTCCTTTTCTGTAGAATCCTTAATTTCTTCCCCTTATTTCTATCTTTGCCTTCACTGTCACATACCCAAAGTTTACAGTTTCTTATCCACGTATCTGATTTTCCCTAGAAGCAATGATTCCTCAAGGATGCTATTTCTTTCTTTCTTCCTTTCTTTTCTTTTTTTTTTTTTTCTTTTGTCTTTTTAGGGCCTCACCTGCCCTAAAAAGACCCAGGCTAGGGGTCGAATCGGATCTGTAGCTGCCGGCCTATGCCACAGCCACGGCAACGCAGGAACCGAGCTATGTTTGTAACCTACATCACAGCTCATAGCAATGCCAGTTCTTTAACCCACTGAGTGAGGCCAGGGATCGAACCTGAATCCTCATGGATGCTAGTCAGATTAGTTTCCACTGAGCCTTAACAGGAAATACTAACTTCAGCCACAAGGGGGGCAGCATCAGAAGTAAGAGAGGCTACAACTCTATTGTCTACAAAAACGACATCACACCAAAAACCTATAAAAATGAAAAGGCAGAGAACTATAACTCAGATAAGGGAACAAGAAAAAAGAAACCAGAAAAACAGCTAAGTGATCTGGAGATTATCAGCCTCAAGGAAAAAGACTTTAGACTGATGATGCTGAAGATGATACAAGACACTGGAAATAAACTGGAGGCAAAGACTAATAATTTACAGCAAACACTGAGCAAAGAAATACAAAATTTAAAACTTAAGCAAGCAGAGATGCAAAATACAATAACTGAAATAAAAAATTCATTAGAAGCAACCCACAGCAGAACACAGGAGGCTGAAGAATGAATAAGTGAGGTGGAGGACAGACTAGTGGAAATCACTGATGTGGAACAGAAAAGAGAAAAAAGACTGAAAAGAAATGAAGACAATCTAGGAGAACTCTGGGACAATGTTAAACACACCAGCATCCGTATTATAGGGCTGCCAGAAGGAGAGAGAGAGAAAGGGACACAAAAAATATTCGAAGCGATAATAGCTGAAGTAGGCCTCCTAATAAAGTATTTATTTATGTTATAAACCACTGCATTTACAATATGGAAAAAAAACAAAGCTGTCTGAAATCAAGTGAATTTCCTAAGATTTTATATTGTATGTATTAGTTGGCACAGTAATGCCAGCTGCTCTAACAAACCCTAATATTTCAGAATTTTCCAGTATTTGAGTCAGTTGATACAGACATTCATTAATTCTTCTACCTTGTGCTTCTGCCCTTTTCTAAGGCCTGAGGCCTCCACCTTCAGTGAGAGGTGGAGGAAAAGACTTACTGTGCACCCACTTCTTAAGGTTTGGCTCAGAAGAGGCACCCATCAATGCTCACATTCCATAATCTTCTATATATGCAAGGGGTGAAGTGACATTGGGACTTGTGCTCTGGCAAAGCACACGTTTTCCTGCCATCTCTCTGTGGGATGGGAGCCTGGTGGACGGTTAGCCATGTCTGCCAAGAAGTGTAAAATGATAAAGTCTGTTATCTAACCAAAATACTATGACGCTGAAACATGTATTCTTCCCCCTATACTATGTTGCCTCTTGGCAGATATAAACAGCTCATCACAAACAGAAAACAAAACAATCTCAATTGCACATTTTCCTTTGGTGGTCAGCTTTAGTTATAGAATATGGTCCTTTGTGCTCTGGTATTGGAAGAATTAATACCATTAAAATGGCCATACTACCTAAAGCAATCTACAGATTTAATGTAACCTCTATCAAATTACCTATGACATTTTTTACAGTATTAGAATAAACAATCCTAAAATGTATATGAAACCACAAAAACCCAGAATTGCCAAGTCGATCTTGAAGAAAACGAATAAAGCTGGAAGCATAACCTTCCCAAACTTCAGACAATACTACCAAGCTGCAGTAATCAAATCAGTGTAGTACTGGCACAAAAACAGATGCATAGATCAGTGGAAGAGAATAGAGACCCCAGAAATAAACCTTTACACCTTCAATCAATTAATCTTTGACAAAGGAGGCAAGAATATACAAAGGAGAAAAGGCAGTATCTTCAGCAAGTGGTGTTGGGAAAATTGGACAGATGTAAATCAATGAAGTTAGAACACTCCTTCACACCATACACAAAAATAAACTTCCAATAGATTAAAGACCTAAGATAAGACATGACACCATAAAACCCCTAGAAGAGAACAGAGGCAAATCTCTGACAAGTCAAAATCACAGCAATATTTTCTAGATCGTTCTCCCAAGGAAAAAGAAATAAAAGCAAAAATGAAGAAATGGGACCTAATCAAACTTACAAGCTTTTGTACAGCAAAGGAAACCATCACCAGAAGACAACTTACTGAATGGGAGAAAATACTTGCAAATGATGCAATTGACAAGGGCTTAATTTCCAAATTTTAAAACAGCTCATATACCTCGATATCGAAAAATCAAACAACCCAAACAAAAAATAAGCAGAAGACCTAAATGGACATTTCTCCAAAGACATACAGATGCTCAACATCCCTAATGATTAGAGAAATGCAAGTCAAAACCGCATGGTGTATCACCTCACACCAGCCAGAATGACCACATCAAAAAAATCTACGAATAATAAACGCTGGAGAAGGTGTGGAGAAAAGAGAATCCTCCCCTACTCTGTTGGTGGGAATGTAAATTGGTGCAACCACTATGGAAAACAGTATGGAGGTTCCTCAAAAAACTAAAAATAGAGCTATGATATGGTCCAGCAATCTCACCCCTGGGCATATGTCCAGTAAAGATAAAAACTAATTTTAGAAGTTACGTGAACCTCAATGTTCATAGCAGCACTATTTACAACAGCCAAGACATGGAAGCAACCTAGATGTCCATCGTCGGATGAACGGAATAAGAAGATGTGATGTATGTATAAAGGAATACTACTCAGCCATAAAAAATAAAATATTGTCATTTGCAGCAACATGGATATGCCCAGAGATTATCACATTAAGTGAAGTAAGTCAGAGGGAGAAATAAATATTATATATCACTTATACATAGAATCTAAAACATAATACAAATGAATCTATTTGCAAAAAGAAACAGCCTCACAGATATAGAAAACAAACTTATGGTTACCAAAGGGGACAGGCTGAAGGGAGGAGAGAGGGATAAATTAGGAGTATGAGATTGACAGATACAGGACACTATATATAAAATAGATAAGCGACAAGGATTTACTGTATAACACAGTGAACATTTAATATCGTGTAATAACCCATAATGGAAAATAATCTGAACTGAATCACTTTGCTGCACACCTGAAACTAATACAATATTGTAAATCAACTATACATCTTTTAAAAAATAACAATTACAGCCATTCAAGTGAGCGCAATAAAATAAAATATGGTTCTTTGTTCTCGATAAAAGTCAATCATATCACATTACTATTAACTAGCTGCACAGATTCTAATAAAAACCTAAGGTTTGTTAAATATATGGCTCATTTGAGGAGATGAATAGCACAAAAGACACAGCACTTTTCATTATCACGGCTTATAATACATCTTTAATGAACATGTCTAACAGAATAGATAGAGGCAAAACTTGTGAAAATTAATACCAACCCACTCTTGATTTGTTTTTGCCCCACCATCTTGATTTCTCCTTAAACCTGAACATTTTATTTGAGGTGAATTAATAAATATGCAAATAGAAAATAGAACAACAAAACTGTGCTTTCTAGGGTGTGCTAAAGTTTATTTTTAAAACTTGAACTGTGGTTTAGCCAATGGAAAGTGAACCTATGAGTTTTATAAGCAAAGTTCACCCTCTTTTTTTTTTTTAGGGCCGCACCTTCAGCATATAGAAGTTCCTAGGTTAGGGGAGGGGTCAAGGAGCTGTAGCTGCTGGCCTAGCCACAGCCACAGCAGCACAGCATCTGAGCTGCATCTGCAACCTACACCACAGTTCATGGCAACACCGGATCCTTAACCCACTGAGCAAGGCCAGGGATCGAACCCACATTCTCATGGTTACCGGTCAGGTTCACGACCGCTGAGCCACAATGGGAACTCCCAGTAAAGGACCCATTTTAATTTCAAGTAGAAATATTATTTGCAACCAGGTTTTTTTTTAAAAAAGATGAAGCAAATTCATTCTCTTTCAGAATTCAAGATATTTATCGTTCATCTCTTTCTTCTAATTTCCCCTCTAACCAGTAAAGTTAGTGTTATGAAAA
Source organism: Catagonus wagneri (assembly GCA_004024745.2). Taxonomy (NCBI): domain Eukaryota; kingdom Metazoa; phylum Chordata; class Mammalia; order Artiodactyla; family Tayassuidae; genus Catagonus; species Catagonus wagneri. Next base: position 29,400,015 of record PVHT021183524.1, read on the forward strand.
AAGACAAGTATTTATTTAAATGGTGCTGACATACACTGAAACTTTTTAAAAATATCTTTATTTATTCATGCTCCTTCCTCAATCATCAATTGTTTCCATACAGCCTTTGAAAAATAGAGGAACTTATGTAATGGTAGTATGGGCCACTTGTGTGGTATAAATATATATGTTGCTAAGTAAACATTCTATATACATAAAACATATGCACAACACTATGTCTTGCTTATACAAGACCTAGAGTAAAGACAGTGCCTTCTGGCTTAGCTTAGAAAATGTAATTTCTATAATGAATCATTTTCCCCTTATATCCTTGATCGTCTAGACCCAAATAATAAGAAGAAACTTTTACACACACACACAAAAGGAAGATTGGAGTAGCAATAACATCAAAAATTAAATGGACCCCAAACCAATGAATGCTAAATAGTCTGACATCATCATAAGGCAAGTCATTTTTTATTTAAGTCACTCTGTTTCCAACATTCATCAGAGTAAGAGAGAAGCATCCATGCGTTTTTTTATGGACGGTAACTAGATCTGCTTCCTTTCACATACCAGGGCCCGCCTGCATATGGCAATGCTTGTCATTACTCCGAGGAGCTGTAGGGTTCTAAAACTCACTGTCTGTCTTTTACTTATCACTTGAAAAAGATTAATCTCTAAACAATGATCTCTGGTACTGTTAACCTTAAGTTTCAACTTTTTAGTCCATCAAGAAAGAAAAGGCAGGATTGAGAATGGCAGAGAAAATCCCTAAAGTTTATAAACAACAATAGAAACCATTTATATTATATAATAAATCATTATAAAAAAAGTCTCACTATTAAAAAAAAAAGATCCACAGTAGGATATAATTTTTATCCATCCCTCTTCACTCATTCCCCCAGGAATCACCTGGTGGTGATTGTAAAAAATGTCTCAGTTAAGAATTGTTCAAAAATTTCATGAGAATGTTTTTTTTCTCTTCTTTTATTTTTTTATTTTTTTTTCTCTTTCTTTCTGCCCAGAATTTGACAATGACTGCACAGCAATTTATCTTTCTGCATCACCTGCTTCCAGGTGATAACGAGAAGCCATCTTCAAATTAGTGTGGCATTTGTTCAGTTAATTATATGCATTAGGAATTATTTCAACAGGAGTGTAATTTTCACCACACACATTAAGGCAGAAATCCTCCTGGAACCCATAACTCCTGCGCATTAAATTTTATAAACATTTCCCACAGAGTGAAAAATCTTAAAAGGAACATTTTCTGGGAAAAATAATGAAAATGAAGGAACAGTAAACATCATCACCCCACAAAAGGCTGAGAAATAGGAAAAAGAATCCAGCTCTTTCAAATCAGAACCAACTAGAAACTCTAGAAAAGTCCTGGTTCTTGCCCTCATGTAACATACAGCCTAAATTTTGATTTTTAAAAATTGAATTCAGCTCAAACTAGAAAGCTATATGAACTGTAATATAAGCTTATCAATCCCATACTACTTTCTATTTATATTACTTTTAATAAACTAAAATCACTAAAACTTCTGATTTTGATACAGTTTTCCTTCACTTCCAACTTAGATGAGGTCTTATTCTTTTTATACCATTTTGCCATAAAGAATTATCCACGTGTACGTTAGCTTAAAAACAAAAGCCAACCATACCCTAACTCTTCAAATTCATTCTTATTTTTGGACTCAGTTAAAATACTTCTAAAATATGCATGCATCGACTTTGAGAAGAAGCAACTGTGATATTAAATTTTATTGAAATTTCTCAGGTCCTGATTTGTGTACCGGCTTGTGCTTTGAGTTCCCACGAAGCAGTAAAACGTTTAAAATACTGTCTGTGCAAATGCAAAATTTATGAATTCACACATCTCTGGTTGATTTATGTGAAATAATAATGCACTATTTAATGCTTAAACATGGCTAGGAGCAATGCTGGGCTATCAAGATGTACAATGGAATAATAGATTTATAAGACGGATAACCTTCTTGCCTAGAGAAGCTTGTTTAAAGGTGTTGTACAGATATATTAAACTATATGTAATTTTATACTAACTTAATGCTGTAGGCCTATACTGCAAGCAATAAAAGATTACAACCGTGGCATTTGCAATAATAAAATGATCCCGGCTATCCAACATAAGGTGTCTGAGGACTAAAAAGAGATAAGGAACTTATTTAAAACTTTTGTCCCTTTTCATTCACTGCTCTTTATGAAATTTTTTTTGCTTTTTTTTTTTTTACTTTAATGTGGCCAACAGAACTCCACGCTCCAGTGGTTCTCCCTTTGAGTAACCAAGGGGAAAGATTTCCGTAAGGACAGTAATCTGACATTTCTAGAAGGCTTCCAGGCACATTTAATTATCACCTGACTTGCTTAAAAAACTAAAAACTTATTAGAATGAAATACAAGAGAAAATTATAACTGGTAGTTTACTGGAAGTCTCCTTACTCATTTTATTATACTCCTTGTGTATTTCTTTTTTAAATCAGGTAAGGAAATAATTTTTTCATCCAAGTTTTTGGGGTTTTGATCATTATAAGGTAAACTCTGAGATGCATTAGCTCAACTTCTAGACTCACATGAGTCAAAAGATACAAGACAACTGCAGAATGTTTTAAATGAACATTCCCATTAGGCAATGCTTTGGATTTTGTACTGCTTTGCTTTCAGAGTCTAACCCTCTTACACATACTGTGCTGAATTAATGACGAAATGTCTAACATAAGAAATAAACAAGCTAATAAACATATTTAAATGTCTTCGTTCATATTGCAGTTTCCACTACGTCAACAGATACACTCATTTAACTCCATGCTGTTAAATAGCAGTTCAACAGTGATTTTAATAACCAATGAGTTATTCCACAAGAAAAGAATTTTATTTCAACTAATGCAGAATTTTAATAAAAAATTAAATCTCCTTTGAAGGAAGAAAAATTTTGACAAATCAAAATGTTATCAATATTTTGACAAACCAAATGATTACCACAGTCAGAAATCAAAAAAGCTATGACAGGATGAATGACCAATTACAGGGAAATAAAGATTGGTCAAATGTCATGTCCTATTGCAAAAGATCCAGCTGAAATCAAACTAAAACTTGATGACATTTTCAGAATAATCATGAAAGAAATGTTTTCTTTCAGCTTCTAAAACTCAGCTGTCCATCTGTGACTCTCTCGGCGATTTAAGACAAAGTTTTTAAACTTTAACAGTGATATCAGTTATACTGACCTTAAAATCAGCTGTATTTGTCAGGAAATAGCCCAACTACATATTAACCATCAAATGTTCAAGTCCTTTTCTCTGCATGTAGCTTCTAGAGTGCAAAATTTCAACAGCCATTGTTAATGGCATTTCAGCAACTTTTATTCCCTATTTACACATACAGTAAAAACACATATAATTAAGAAATATCTTAGTGCTGAAATATCATCTTACATGGGGCACTAACTGTTGAATGATTTTCAGCGTGTTCAACATTGCCCTCAGGAGATGTATAATACCTAAACAGCCAGCAAGCTAGTAACTAGTTGAAACCTGTCAAACTATGTGGTCAGTCAGAGTTGTGAGAGTGCAGTTGGTGTCCGTCGTAACCAGTTCTCCTGCAAGTTGCATCTGCTAGTTTCTTGGACTGGGATGAACTAGAACATGGTACAGTAAACAGGTAATCTTTATAAAAATGAGTCCCTTTAAAAAATAAGATGGGAGAAAAAGGACAGTGGTACTATTCCATCCTGATCGCTAAAGGGTTACAAATCCATAAAAACGTGACTGCGAGTACAAAAGAGACAATTATAGTGAGAAAATACACGAAATTTGCTAAAAGCTGTCGTCTGAACATTTTGGGTTGCGAGACCCCCTTCAGGTCCCTGCTCAAGTGACACCAATACAAACAGCAGTGCCTCCCCCCCTTCTCACCTACATTATTTTCTGTCTTCTTACCCTGATTTTTGTTTGTCATAGCCTGTCTAATACCTGAGTTATTACGTATTTACTTCCTTATCTGTTTGACTCAAATGTAAATTCTGTGAGCACAGGATATAATTTGTTCACTGCTAGACCCCTATACCTGGAACAACACCTGGAACCTGGTAGCATTTACTGAATAAATATTTGTGAAACAAACGAATAATCTTTTTCACTAACTCCTTAGCCTTGAACAAAGCACTGAATTCTTCTGGATTTCAGGCTTTCGCGAATTTCTAAAATCAGAGCATTGGACTAATTAATCTCTCAGACCTTTCAGAGTCAATGCCTTAATTTTTTTAAATGCTTCAATTCAGCGCTGTATAACAACTTTTCTAAATTTTAATATGTGTCCATGAATTCACTTAAACAAACATTAATTTCCCCACATCACTGGTTATGGTTACCTTTCAGATTAGAGTGGCAACACATTTCACATTTTTCCATTTTAATAATTCAAATTATGTTTAGTTACTTAAATTTAAAAAATCCAGTGATTGTGCCTGTTATCAATTTATTGCTTTTCACGTCCAAATCCACCCTTCATTGCCTTGCCTTGTGATGCTAAAGCTGGACCCTCTAACATTTCTTTGTCTAGTGGCGCAATGCTAAACTTCGTCAGTAGAGGGCGAGAGAGAGACACTAGCAAAGAAAAGGGAGTGTCTTCCTCCGTATTCAGCGTGCTTTCTCTCTCCTTGCTCCTGCAGTGTCCGCCAGCTTGCGGGTCACCTGGTGGTGCTCAATTACCTAGCAAGTTTCAGCTGCACCCTTGCAGGCAACCTCTTAACAAGTTTAGATGCTGTCCCAGTCGGTCTCCCTGAGGAGAGTCTGGCAGTCCCCCAGGGGGCAGCTTCCAGAAGGTTCTGCTCGAACTCTAGCTGATCTCCCAGTGCGGTCACTAGCCTTCTAGCAGGAGGTTTCCTGCTTGCCAACCTGCAGCACCAGAGCGGTGAGCTTCGCAGCCAGCCAACGGGCCACAGCACAGCTTCTCCAAATGTATTCCTGCCTTGAGGACTCCGCCTTGGCCTCAGTGTCTGCTGCTGCTCCGTCTGCTATTCCCAAATCCCTTACCGTCCCCCTTAACAATTCTTTATTAAAAAAACTTTGTTTGGATTCCTATGTTGTATTGTCTTGTTTTGCTGTCTCCAAGCTGGATCCTAAATGATAGTGACTGTTGTTAAAACGATTTATTTAGTAAAAATTAAACTATATGCCGTTACCTCAAATTATGCCAATATCTATCCATGAATTTTGTAAAGTTTTGGAAGTTCTTATAATCTGGAAGCCTCTTCTTTCTTAAAATGCCAAAAGATCCCAGGAAAGTCTAGTCCAGAGTATCTTTTCTTAGTTTCCAGTTTTGTAGGTGGGGATGCAAAAAAGCAAGTAGATTTATTTTGCAAGCAAGCAGAGAAACTGAATTTAATAAATGCACAAGTCTCTGGAGGGCAATTTACTTTATACCAGAGGATAAAAACTGATTCGTAAAATGCCTTCATGTAGACCCTTACATATTCCTTACACAGAGTTGCATGTGTGTGTAAATCATCAGAGCCACAGACGTGCAATGATAGTAGCTCAAGCAGGATTAGGCATGGGTGCTTTCTAGTTAGAATACAGGATTTCCTAGACCACATGAATCTTATGGAACATTTTATGGTTTAATGTAAAACATGCAATAAATCTTCACAAAATTATGATTTTTTTCTCCTCTTCAAAGAACTATTTAAATTACACAACATATATTCTTATGAATCCCCTCCCTTAATTTTCAGAAGTGTGTGATCCTCAATACTTGTCAAGCTTGTCCTTTTAATTAGCTGAAAAAGATGTCATCTGACAAAAAAGTATATACACTGCATGATAATCCTCAGAAGTGGTATTCATATGAACTTCATTCTTTCTGAGGAACAATTAAAGTCAGAACTGGAAAAAGGGGCCTGACTGAAAACATCAGCAGTTAACTTCTGAGAAAAGAGCATTTTAAAATTTTTAGTTGATGCTCCCCTTTTATGGCTACATATCAAATGTTTTTGAAAGTGCTCTCCCGTGGGGGGGGGGGGAAATAGGGCGATAACGAAGCTAGTTCCCGCATGAAACTCTACTGCACACCCAGGATAGGCTGAGTGGGAGAATAAGAGAGGGGAATATTACAAAAGAGTAACCTCGACCTGAGTGTTTGTATAAATTATTCTTGCCTGGCAAGCAGGCCGGTGAGTTCCTCGGGGTGTTTACCCGTCAGCTGGCAGTTCCACTAAGCCCCTCCCTCTAGGATGTTCCTGCTATTCCAGACATCGGGGCCAAGCCTCTCATTTGACAAGTCAAAGAACTAAATCTGGATAGGTTAGGTCCAAGGAATACATGGCTATTAGCTGGACTGAGCTTGAGTGTGTTGAGAACCGTAGCCCTTTTCATCAAACTCAGAACAGAGGTACCACGGCAGGCACTGCTAGCTGCCTCCCAAAGCCCAGCCTCCCCTGTCTTAAAACAGAATCCCACTTCATTGGTGGCCACGTCTGCCCACCCTCCCTTGCAGCTAGACGTGGCCATGAGACGCCTTGGCCTATGAGATGTAAACAGAAGTCTTATATCTGACTTCCAAAAAGCAGCATTAGAGGTCTAGGACAGAGTCTTTTCTGGCACCTTGCATTTTCCTGTTGATGCAAACAAAACAACTGCCTCTTGCAGAGCCACCTTTGACTCTGAAGTGATGTACTAACAGGTGATGTACTGACTAACACTCGTTGCCGAGCAACAAGGTAGCAGGAACAAAGGTCTCTGACACAATGGAGTCACTATACCAGCCTTGGACGGCTTACCTCAGGATGACTTTCACATGAGAGAGAAATTATCTTCCTAAAGCACAAACTGTCACATGCAGCCAGTCCTAATCCTAACTGGTTCAGGTAATTTCAGGCCCATAAATGTGGTCACAGCTGTTCCGAGACAGAGTAACAAACCCCAGCCATAGGTCCCACAGAAAGACCTTGCTATTCAAACTGTGCTTCACCAGCCAGTAGCAATGGCAGCAACTAGGAGTTCCACAGAAACCCAGAATCTCGGGCTTCTCCCTATGGACCCCAAATCTTCATGTGAACAGTATACCTGAGTGATGTGGATGCTCTAAGATTGGAGTTCTGCCACACCTGCTGCACCAGCAGATACTGCACCCTGTGGGTGTGGGCAATTTTACTACAGGATCTTTCTGCTAAGACCAACTAACAGTGCTGTCTCTGAAAAGATGTCCACATTCTGATTCAGGTGTTAGAGTTGCTGGTAGCCAGCTGTGAAGGAAAAGTCTTATGTTTTGAATTTTAAAATCATCAAAAAGCAATCATGAACAAGATTTTTCTCTGACTCAGGAAATCCTAGAAACACAATATGCTAATGCCCAGTTTTAGTATGAGGAAATGTTAATTTAATATGAGGAAAGGTTGCCTCTTTTTATTTTTGTCCTTGTACAACAGTCCTTCACAGAAATGGATACCTTGGATCCAGAGGTGTGTTTCGTAAACCCAGTCTAGGTTTTTCTACTCTCTAACATGTTCAGAAAGGAGGCAATACGAGAGTTTGGCGTGTCCTGGAGAGTTGAAATAAACTTGCCCGTGGTCATAAGCAAGTCAAAGGTAGAAGCTGGACTACCATGGGTCCCAGATATCAAGATTCCCTCTCTTTGACAAAAAAAGAAAATCCACCGCACAATCCTGACCCTCCAAAGAGCCTTCAAAAAGTTTTTTTTAATAGAATAAAGGCTCAAAGTTGGTATAAGGTCCATACTGAGTAACTGTAATTGCAAAACACAGGATCCTTTTTGAAGTGTTAGTTAATTGATATTTTAGCATCCATAATTATTAAACAATACTATAATCTAAAGCATAGTAAAAAGTAAGGATGAGCATTGGGAGTTCTCGTCGTGGCTCAGTGGTTAACGAATCCGACTAAGAACCAGGAGGTCGCGGGTTCGATCCCTGGCCTTGCTCAGTGGGTTATGGATCCGGCGTTGCCGTGAGCTGTGGTGTAGGTTGCAGACGCGGCTCGGATCCCACATTGCTGTGGCTGTGGCGAAGGCCAGCAACTACAGCTCCTGTTAGACCCCTAGCCTGGGAACCTCCATATGCCACAGGTGCAGCTCTAAATAAACCCAAAAAAAAGACAAAAAAAAAATAAGGATGAGCATTAATAACTTTAATAAACTAAAAGGACAGCCGCCAAAACAACTGAACGTGTTCACGCACATTTCCAGTGAGTGTGTAGTGGTTTTAATTTAAATTTCCCTAATGATTAATGACGTTGAACATCTTTTCATATGCTTATTTGCCATCAATAGATATTTTGAGTGAATTATCTGTTCAAATATGTTTCCCATTTCTTTTCTTTTTAAGGTCATACCTGTAGCATATGGAAGTTCCCAGGCTAGGGGTTGAATCAGAGATGCAGCTGCCAGCCTACACCACAGCCACAGCAATGGCAGATTAGAGCCTCATCTGCAATTTATACCACAGTTCATAGTTCATAGCAATGCCAGATCCTTAACCCACTGAGTAAGGCCGGGGATCGAACCCATATCCTCATGGATAACTGTCGAGTTCATGACTCATGGAGCCACAATGGGAACTCCCTTTTCCCCATTTTTAACTGGGCTATGTGCATTATTATTATTGCACTTTGAGCATTCCTTCCACATTCTGGATATAAATGCTTTATCAAATATGTGATTTACAAATATATTTTCCTAATCATGGCTTGCTTTTTTGTGATCTCTTCAAGCATCTTCCAAAGACTGAATTTCTTAATTTTGATAAGAGCCAAACACAAATTATTTTCTCATTTTTGGATTATGCTGTTGATGTGCTTAAGAAATCACTGCTTAACCCAGACCACACAAAATTTTTCATCTATATTTACTTCCAGTTGTTTCATATATTTGAGGTTCATGGACCATTTTGGGTCAATTTTTATATGTTGAAACATATGGGTCAAGTTTCCTTTTTTTTTTTTTCATCCAATATCATTTGTTGGAACTACTATTTTATTTACATTATACTGTCCTTGTTGAAAATCAGTTGGCCGTGTACATTTGTGCTTATTTCTGGCTTTTTTTTATTCTGTTCCCTTGATCTATTTTCCTATCTCTATGCCACCGCCACATTGTTTGGCTAATGTACTAAGTAATACAAAATCTGAAAATAAACACTGTAAATTGTCCAACTATGTTCTATATTTTCATAATTATTGCTGGCTATTCTAGACCATTTGTGTTTCACATAAATTTAAAAATCAGCTTGTTTAGTTATATCCAAATGCCTTCTGGGATTTTAATGAGGATTTAATTGAATCTACAGATCAACTGAAGGAAAGCAGCATCTTAAGAATATTGAGTTTTCCCAACCAAAAACAGGGGTCTCAGTTTTCTCAAAACATTTAGGATTCTAAAATTTATATCAACAATGCTTGATAGTTTTCAGTGATAAGACTTAAACATCTTTGGTTAAACTTAACTCTAAATATTTGATATTGACACTCCTTTAAACGGTGTGATTTTAATTTCAATTTCTAACTGCTCATTGCTACTATATAAAAATAAAACTGAATTTCTATGATTTGCTTGTATCCTACAATCCTGCTAAACACATGATTGAGTTTCTAATAAATTTTCTAGATTCTGTAGGATTTTCTACACAGAGAATTCCGTTATTTGTGAATGCTGATGGCATCTACTTCTTCCATTCTAATTTTGGTATCATTTTATCTTGTCTTACCTTCTGCATTGGCTGAAACCTCCAATGCTATGCTGAACAGAAGTGGTAAGAGGATATTCTAATCTTGATCTTAGGAGAAAGCAGACTTATCATTAAAGGTGATGTTAGTTTTAGGTTTTTCATAGGTTCCATTCTCAGGTTGAGAAATTTCCTTTTTATTCATAGTTTGTGGAAAATTGTTATCAGTAGTTAATATTTAATATTGGAAATAGCCCTTGCGGTATTGATCAAGATGATATGTGTTGGCCCATTAATATGATGAATTATGATGAATTGATTTCCAAATGTTAAACCAACCTTGCATTCCTAGCATCAACGCCACTTCATCTTATTGCTGTATCCTTTTTTAAAGTACTAATGGATTCTATTGGCTTTTTCATGTCTTAAAAAGAAAATATTTCATCTTCTTTTTTGGAAAAAAAATATTTTCACTACTGGATATAGAATTCCAAAATAATAATTTCTTCCTTTCAATAGTTTAAATATGTTGCTGTACTATCTTCTGGCCTGCATTGCTTCTTATTAGAAATAAACAGGGCCTTCTTACCTTTTTTCCCCTCTACACCTATAAGCTTTGTTTTTCTCTCTGCCTGCTTTTAAGATTTTTCTTTTATCGCTGGTTTTAAGCAGTTTTCTTTGGAGCCTTTCTCTTCATGTTTCTCACTTGTTCCCCTTGAAAATGGTAATGACAACAGTATCTTATAGCTCCGGTATTATTTCTTTAGAATGATACATATGAAGTGAAAGTCTATTCCCAACCCTAGACATCTATTCTCCATCCTAATTAAAATTCTCATCAACTTTGACAGCAGACTTTTTGCTTCTGCTCTAGCTACCAACTTCTCTGGGGCAAAGTTTCACTTTATCAAATTTTGACAAATAATTATGGCAAAAGGAAAATGTTCAAAATTTATATTTAGTAGTTTCAAAAGCAATAAATTGTACCGTCTTTGAAGCTTTCATTTATTCAAACGGACTTGTCAGAATATTTGTTATATCTTTTAAAAATTAATTATGCTGCTGTCTTGTTACATTCTAAAATATGCCAAGTCTTTCAAGATTAAGAATTTTTTATTTTTGACTTAGGGAATAATCCTTAACTCAGAGGAAGAGGAAGAAACAGATGTGCTACTGACAGCTAACAGCTGATTTAGAACCTGAAAGTATTTCAGAAGAAAGTTTCTCTTTGTGGAAAAAAAAAATGCCATTAAGATGCCAACAGCAAAGAATATTAATTATTAGGGCTAGAGTACCTTTGTGTCCTAGTAGACAACGGAAATTTATGGCGAAACCTCCTCAAGACATCATTCAAGGGAGTTCCCGTCATGCCTCAGTGGTTAACGAACCCAGGTAGGAATCATGAGGTTGAGGGTTCGATCCCTGGCCTCGCTCAGTGGGTCAGGGATTCAGCTACACCGTTGTGGTGTAGCTCACAGACTCGGCTCAGATCCAACGTTGCTGTGGCTGTGGTGCAGGCTGGCAGCTAAAGCTCCAGTTCAACCTCTAGCCTGGGAACCTCCATATGATGTCTCAGGTATGGCCCTAAAAAGCAAAAAAAAAAGGAGATATCATTCAATTTGAGGGCTCATGTTCTGAGTTTCTAAAATGTCAATCAGTGTGGGTTTGGGTGGTCATGGTAGTTGATAATGATGCCCTCTTTTACTCCACACTGAAATACTTACTGTTTTATTAGAACAAAGGTTTATACTCCTATTAAATTCAACAGCACAAGGCTCTTTGTCAGTGTTTTCTTTGGTGGGCAACTTGTCTATAACTTTGGTCAACCCCTCTTAAATTTCTCAGAAATTCAGCCTTACCTTCTGGAAACTTGTCTTGGTTATGAAACTGAACTCCAGAGATAAGAGATTGATAAGTATCAGTCTATTAGAAGAACTGTGATAAAATAGAGACTGAGGTATAATTCTAGTAATATCATGGAAGGAGAACTGTTGGTAAAAAGTGAATCCTAACATAAAGTTTAAAACTTTAATTTGACTATGATTTAAGTAATTTAAAGACATATAATTGAGAGAAGATTTTGGTTAATGGTGCCATTAAATTACAATTAATTTTATGAAACATCTTATATAATATAATAAAATAGATGCTTAAGACTGTTATGACCCTGGAAAAGTTTTAACATTGTATTCTCTATTTCTATAGTTTTGTAAGACAAACATAAAATCTAAGTAATTAAATCAGCTGGAATAACTACCATAAAGAGAATGATAATAACCATGTATTAAGAAGCTTATGAATTGTTTCATAAGAAGATAAACATTTCCTATAAAATTTAGTGATACATATCAGAAGTGTTATCATTTAGTAGAGTTATGTATCATTTTAAGATACAAGGCCTTCTCATCAGAGCCAAGCTAAGAAATTCATATAAATGAATTAACATTTTTTTCTTCACTAAGATATTGGGCAAGAGTCTCTGGGCAAGAAAAATGAAACATAACACATCAATTGAAATACATAGTTACAGAGAATGTATTGTAAAAATATGAGTAGAGTGGTCATATAATCTACTAACGTAAATCTATTTATACAGATATATGTTAATAAATTATACAATTATATATACCTATAATTCTAACCAACAAAAATATAATATGAGAACCAATTATTAAACATTATATAAGCTTTGCTACTCCTATAAATGCAGAAAGAAATATAATTTGATAATTATAAACAGTGAAGTAATGAGCTTAAAGTTTCATCTTCTAACTTTCATTTAGAACATGAATTGTTTTTCAAATAGGCCCTTAATGGATGTTGCAGTAAAACTGGATAAGGAACTGGTAACAACACAAGAATCAAACATGCCTGGATCCAGGAATAGAAAAGAATTCAACAGGCTGGCACAGAACCCCAACCCTTCTCACACACACTGCAGCTCTCCTGGATTTCTACTGTATCTTTTCCTTAAAAGGTCATCTCTAGATTAGAATATCCTATGAATCTATTTACTTTGTTTTTCCATAGAATTTTTAGAAATTGAATTTTAAACATCTAGTCCAATTCTGTACCATATATATATATATACATATATATATATGTAGAAACTTCACTAAAATGATGCAATTAATGGCAGATTTGAGACTGCTTTTTTTGATTATTATACCACTGCATTTTCTTCCTGTGTTATAGCTGTATTCTCAGAAGAAAGTCACCTGAGTTATACATACCCAAGGTTTCTTATACAGATGTTTTTCCTATCTGCTTAAGCATTATAAAATATACTACTTACTAAAATGGCTTCAGAAACTGTTTTGTTTTATTCAATAGTATCAGCTGAGCTTCTAATGACAGTAATCTCGAAAACTTCGAGCTTAATCAACAAGAGTATCTTTTTCATGGAAGTAACGCTTCTGTCACTGGAATGCTGAGTGCACTTACAGACACCGAATGCCATTTCTCAAGACGTACAGTTATTTAATAGGACTACTATAGAAGAACTACAGGATTCCCTTTGCTTTCCTAAATTCTAAAATGCAAGAGAAAAGAAGAAATGCAACATTTCCATCTTTAAATAAAGCAAAGCAAAGCAACCTGGTGTAATATTTTAAACTTCTGTTTTGATGCCCTTTAGAAATCTTTTCACATACACTATTGCTAGAACTAAAATGGAGAGAAAATCAGGTTTTTGCACCATGTACAACCTTAAAATGAAAAGTGAAGGGCAGATGTAAAGGGTGTCCCCTACTTTGTGCCTACTTTATAATTAAGTAAAGGTGAACCTGAAACAGACGCTTTAGAACAACACACACGCACACACACACACAGGCACACACACCTGACATAAACTACTGCATTCCACCACCATCAAAAATGTAAAGCTTAGCTGTCCTGAGGGCAAGTAGGAGGCTCTCAGCTACTCATCTGGGTTTCAGTACGGCATCTTGACAAGCAGATAATCTTTAGTACACAAAACAGCTCCACAAGTAAAAACCAGTTCAAAGACGCCCTTTGCAGAAAGTCAGTCCCCTGTTTTGACACAAGCATGATTTAAGCACCGGATTAGCGTCTAAATTTGTGAAAGACCTTACAGTAAAATGTTTCTGCCCTTCTTTTCTGGGATTTCTTTGTTTTGCTGCTTCAATTACATTAATTACATTTAAAAAGAATTGTCATGATTTTGATGTATCACTGTCCATCCTTCTTGCAAGATTCAACAGCATTACTGTATTTTAAAGGGTTAAGCATATTCCACCCATAAAAACACAACAAGGAATGTGTGACTACTGCTTGAACCAGAGAGATAATTAATAAACGATGTTGTGATTGTGCCCATGTTTAGCTTTTTTTTGGTAAAAGATTTAAACAGCTTTAACTGAAGTCATAGTAACACACCGAGGATTGTATGCTTCATGTTGATTCCGGCTTTGTTGGGTTATTAAAGCAATAGACTGTCTTTCATCACACTGAATTCCTTTTTTGTTCACATATCTTCTAGTTCAAAATGTCTTTGTGTGCTTTTTGAAATACAGTTCTATTTTTATCATTTCTAAACCATGCTCTAGTTACTGAATTTACCTTAAAAAATGCTTACTTCTAAATTAAAATGCTTTTATTATTCAAGATATTTGATTTATAGATATATACACGATTACATATTTGGGGTTTTTTTGTTTGTTTTGTTTTGTTTTGTTTTGTTTTGTTTGCTTTTTAGGGCTGCACCTGCAGTGTATGGAAGTTCCCAGGATATGGGTCGAATCAGAGCTGCAGCTGTCAGCCACAGCCACAGCCACACCCACAGCCACAGCCACGGCAACACAGGATCCGAGCCAAGTCTGTGACCTATACCACAGCTCACAGCAATGCCGGATCCTTAAACCCACTGAGCAAGGCCAGGGATCGAACCCATATCCTCGTGGATAATAGTCTGGTTCGCTGCTGCTGAGCCACAACGGGGACCCTTAACATGACTGTATTATTTCCTAGTATGTCAGTTTATTACATAATAAAGACATTAATGTTAATTCCAGGTGCTTTGTTTCAGACATTTTCATATTACAGCTGGCCTTAGGTATCCAAGCGGCATTGCTTCCAAGACCCTTCTCAAATTCCAAAAATCCTCACATGTTCAAGTCCCTTATATAAAATGGTTTATTACTTGCACAAACCTATTCACATCTTCCTGTATATTTTAAATCATCCCCAGAGTACTTATATTATCTAATAAAATGTAAATGCTATGTAAATAGTTGGCAGTTGCACAGAAAATTCAAGTTTCGTTTTTTAGAAATTTCCGAAAATATTTTTTGAATATTTCCCATCTGTGATTGGTTGAATCTGTAGCTAGGGAATCCAGCAATATGGAGGGCCAACTATATTTGTCTAGATGATAGTTGTGCATCTGTTTTGGGTTCCTGTTAATTTATCCATCATTTTCTCTACCACTGAAGGACTAGCAAGCTGTTTTTCTGAAGTGAGCACTATATTGTGAGGAGAGTGGTAACTTTGTGATGTGCTGTGCCTCAACTGCCCGCCTGGCAGTGCAAATTAGAAAAAAATTAATGAATATTTACCGTACTTAAGCTGATTAATACGACTGATATTTTTTATTAGACTATAGTTGATTTACAGTGTTGCATCAGTTTCTGCTGTACAGCACAGTGACACAGCCATGAAAGTTAAAAAATACCATTTTTTTTCTTTTCTGTTTGAAAGGAGTCTGCAGATTAAAACTAGAATATTTAAAGGGATCTTTTTTGATTCTTTAAAAGGCACATTCTCATTTTCACACTGATTTATTTCTATAAGACAATGCTCCTGAGGGGGCAAATTATATCTTTCTCCTTAAGGCACTATTTCTAAACCTTCGGCAGGCATCAAAATAATCTGGAAGGCTTGCTAAAACATAGTCTGTAGGCACCCAACCACAAAGTTTCCAGGTCTTTAGGTCTGAGGAAAGGCCAGGTCTTGGGAGAGACAGCTTATTCTTCTCCATCCAAGGAGAACTTAGGCAGCTGGACTGGGGTGGGAGAACACACCTCCAGGGTGGCTCACACTCGTGGCTGGCAAATTGGTGCTGGCTGCCAGCTAATTTAGCCAGAGGCCTTGATTTCTTTCCACCTGGGTCCCTCCACAGGGCTTTTTGGGCCTCCACACAGCATGGCAGTTTGAGTCCAAGAGAAAGGATTTCAAGAGACAGGAAACAAAAACTGCTAGTCCCCTAAAGCCTTGGTCAGAAATCGCACACACGTGACTTCCACTGGTCAAAGTGATCACGGAGCCCACCTGGTTTGAGGAGGAGGAAACAAGGACCCTGCTTCTCGATGAGGGGAGTATCAAAGTCTGGGGCCGTCTTCAATGTCCTCCAAATTGTTTATTCACTTAAAATTAGTATAGACCTTGAGCTGATTATATATTTTTAAAAATGTTTTTTCTTTATATGGAATTTCCTGGAGCTAGGGGTCCAACTGGAGCTGCAGCTTCTGGCCTATGCCACGGCCATGGCAACACCAAATCCCAGCCACATCTGCAAAGTCTGCACCAAAGGCGGTTCCTTAACCCACTAAGTGAGGCCAGGGATGGAACCCGAATCCTCACGGAGACTATGTCAGGTTCTTCACCTGCTGGGCTACAACAGGTACACCAAGCTAATGATATTTTGAGTCTTCTTAGGGAATATGTTTTTCTTTTAGGCTCTTACTAAAAGCGTTCTTAATTTGGAAGTTAAATCAGAGTGAAAAGAAGAAAAAAATTAGAAAATCATATGTACCCAAGAATAAAAACTACAGTTAAGAAACTGAGTAACAGCATCGCCCTCCTTAAACTGTGTCTGTACTGAACAAGGAGTGAGCAACAAGTCCATGATGGGTCGCCTTGGCAAACCTATATTTGTAAAGCCTAACTGAAAAAAATGTATCATGGATCAAATTCTTGGCATTTTGCCGTCATAGCGAAAGTGTGGGATGTATAAACACAGCTAATATCAGCTCAAAAAAAAAAGGAAATGTGTGTAATAATCAATACAGAAATACCTAAATTCCTATGTTTACTCAATAATAGCCGCTTATTTTGTTTTTGTTTTTTAACTGAATTATCCAGAAAAAAATTTCCTTAATTCTCTACCCCGCCTCACCTTTGATGTATAAACTAATTCAGAGAAATACATTAAATGCATTCTAAGTGCTACCAAATAACTAGATATAGAGAAAGAATGGGACAGTAAGACAGATCCATTTAAGGGAGTGATTCCTTCTTAATTTAAAAGAGACTAAAAAAATAACTTATAATAACAAAAGCAATATCTAAGGTAAAATTAGAAGGAATTAAAAACTTACATTAATATAAATAATATTTGAGGTAAAAAATATCATCCTCTGTTGCCATGAGCTTGCATGTAATTGTGTAGACCAATTAAGGAATAATACTCTTACATCAGAGGCAAAAGTTTACATCCTAAACAATAAGGAGAATCTTCTAGTTGTTTTGTTATTGATTTGCAAATCCATTGGTAAAACTGACTTCAAGCAGAGATTGACCGTGAATTGGAAAGGAGTCATTAAATTTCACAAGCACACAAATTCTAAGAGAAAGCAATAATTTTAAGGAGTAAATGAATGAAGAGAAAATGTATTACTGGTAATTTTACTAGGTGGCATTTAAGAGATACACATCATTTTAACTATTGCGTTGTTGAGTGGTAATTAACTTAAAGTAAAAAGTTGATTTGAATTACCACACATATGCTTCAGATGCAGTCAGCTGCTTCCCTCTTCTGGCCAAATGTAGAGGGAAATTTGATTTTTACTATTGAATCTGAATAGAACTGTCTTCAAAATCAGCTCTAAGACTGGGTCTTACCCAATGACAATGCACCGTACTTCTATTAGCATGATAACAGACAATACAATTCAGAAACTATAGGTTAAAATATCTGGGAATTATTTTATAGCAGAGGCCACTGAGCTTTTCATTTGTCAGAATTTTTGTGGTGTGTAAGTAATTGAAATGTGTTTTCCAAACAGCCTTCAGACTAAGAAACGATGGGTTTCATTGCTCCGAGGTCACTTGGGGTTAATATATTTCGATTGTCAACTAAAATTATTCATAGACAGTGGAATGAATGTTGCTGGTTCTTACAGAGAAGAATGAGAAATTACAGAGATAAACTCTAGAGATTTCTACCACAGGCTCTAGAATGAAATGCAAATTCTCTTCCTGATCTTGCTAAAACCTTGCACGTATTATGAAGGGCAACTACAAGATTAAATCATCAGATGTATAAACTCAACAATTTATTTTCCTTAATTGGGGTAATTTAAATCATTTAAGTCTCCCTGTAGGCCTTATATTTTGGACAACAACAAAAAAAAGCAAGAAAAAAATTTATTATTGAAAATTTTGAGAAAATAAATTCTCAGAAAAAAGTCTTTGTAAAATATTCTCTGTCTAATGAAATTATAAATGTGTGCACATATGTGCCACCTTATAAATAAATATCAGTCCATATTGTATTCAAAATAATAAAGCCTAAAATAATAATTCTAGTAAACTTAAGATTTGTAGATACACATACTTTTAAATATTGATAAGAAATATAAAGCAACTAAAGGAACTGAACATCCTGATTTGAGAATATATGAAGGCAAACAATAACTGAAATTCAAATACCTCTATTTCACATTTACTTTTTAAAATTACAAAGCTCTCAGAATGAGCGAATGAATGATTACAAAACCAACAAAAATGAAGTCGCACTGGTTTTCAAGGGAAATAATAAATTATATATATATATGTTACTCTCAGTACATTTTATAAACTTTAATATTCAAGTTTTTCAGATACTCCTAAACATGGGATGTCTCCATTTTTCTGAAGACCCAAGACAACTGGTGACTAAATATGTTGCCACTAGACAATAAGGGGATTTTGTGCAGTTAGGAAAAGGGCAAATGTTTTCTTTTCCTTAATTGTACAAGACGCATTTAGAAAGATCATCATGAAGAATTATCACCATCATTGGGTAAATCCACAGTGACCAGGTGAATGGTGTCCTGTGGTTCTGCAGTGTACAGCTTGCCTGACTGTACGTGGAAGCCCTGTGCCAACCAGGCCCACATCCTCAATGCATTAGCAAATCCTCTATGTAGAATTCGCAAAGTGATGGTTGGAAACTTAGATAAGTCCAAAACATTCCAGAACTGTGTTAAATCTGAACTAAGAGAGAGAAGTTTTCTTGGAGAAAGCTGTGCTCCATCCTTGCCCAAAGTAGAGAAATTAAGTGTGCTTGCTCTGCACTGGAGAGCTGGGGAAGAGGCCCGTCGGCAGGGCCATTTGGAGATTAGGGGGCATAGCGGGCTCATGTCTGATGTAAATCCGAGAAATCTATTTTTATTTTTTTGCATTTTAGAGCTGTATCCACACATGGAAGTTCCCAGGCTAAGGGTCAAATCAGAGCTGCAGCTGCCAGCCTATACCACAGCCACAACAACTCGGGATCTGAGGCACATCTGTCACCTACACCGCAGCTCACAGCAATGCTGGATCCTTAACCCTCTGAGGGAGGCCAGGAATTGAACCTGTGTCCTAGTATACTAGTCGGGTTCTTAACTCACTGAGCCACAATGGAAACTCCCTAAATCTGAAAAATCTAAAGAATGAGAATCAATGACAGGTTAACTACTCTGATGGTGGACAAAAGAAATTCTATTCCCCTGGGAATAGCCTGGTCTCCGAAGATGTGTCTGGTGAAAGGATGCATTAAGATTTTTCCCATGGACCAGATGAGGACCACTCAAGACACAGAGCCAGGCTAGGGATGTCCTAGGTTCTTGCCTAAGTGAATCCTCCTGGAGGGGAGAAGCCACAGTGGAAAGATCCGGTTAATGCGCCATTAAACTGAGACTATCAGTTTCACCTAAGACACCCAGGCAAAGGGTAGCCAACCTCGGTGGTCACTGGATCAGAAAAGGACTTTGTGGGGGAAATAAAGGAGCTGTAAGTTAGAGATTGCTCATGAGGCAGGGGATGGAAAAGGGTCTTCCTGTACAAAAGCCCCGTAAGAAAGAAGCAGTCAGGAGTTCCCTTCGTAGCTCAGTGGTTAATGAATCCGACTAAGAACCATGAGGTTGCAGGTTCGATCCCTGTCCTTGCTCAGTGGGTTAAGGATCCGGCGTGGCCGTGAGCTGTGGTGTAGGTTGCAGACACGGCTCGGATCCCGCGTTGCTGTGGCTGTGGCGAAGGCCAGCAGCTACAGCCCCTGTTAGACCCCTAGCTTGGGAACCTCCATATGCCGCAGGTGCGGCTCTACATAAAAGGCAAAAAGAGAAAGGAAGGAAGGAAGGAAGGAAGGAAGGAAGGAAGGAAGGAAGGAAGGAAGGAAGAAGCAGCCAGCTTACACCTCTCCAGGCTCTACCACTAGTTCATGAAAGGAATGGGAGGGAGCGCTTTAGTTTAAAATGAGTTGGTTACATGTGGATTTCAACACTGAACATACTGATAATCGAACTGATACTTTTTTAAAGACTAGAATTGTGTTTTATTAAAGGAACACAACTTTTTTCCCCAGTGACTTAACAAAGGAACATTTATTACTACGCTGTGCAAAGGCTGATACGGGTCACATGATGCTGGGTCTTTTGCCTTCAATGGAGATTATGGGATCCAAACTCCTTCCATCATGTGGCTCCATCATCTACGGAGATCTTTGCTTCTAGCCATGCATCTGGGGAACAAATAGCATGGAGAGTGGCAGAGTTTACTATTTAGGGCTCTCCAGAGAAACGGAATCAACAGGATGTATATAGATGGATGGATGGGTGGATAGGTAGATAGATAGATAGATAGACAGACAGACAGACAGACAGACAGACACACAGACAGAAAAATATTCACTCACGGAATTGGCTAACACAATGATTGAGGCTAGGCAAATAAAACCTTAAGGGTCCTTGCAAGACTCAAAATATGGTCCACAGACCAGCAACATTAGGAATTTTGTCATACAGACTATCCCAGACCTGCTACATCCTAATCTTCCTTTTAACAAAATCCCTCAGGTGATCTATGTGACACTGAAGTTTAAGAAGTGCTATCAAAGCTGACTGTTAAATGATTAAGTTGTAGTTGTCAGTGGAATTAAATCTTTGCTACTAATTTCCATTTTTACTCTTATGACAAAACATTTGCTCTTAGGGGAATTTATTAAGATCTTTTTTCCTGGGCTCACAAATTATCCATTTTCATGAATGTCCAAATGACACAGAAACAGGTACATTTCCTTTCAGTGGTTACAAAGTTCCATTTGTATTATCTTATCAATAATATTTCCCTGATCCTCCATGCATTTATTTGACTATATAGACTGGGAGAGGTAGTTGAAATCTCCAACTAAAATGGTTTTATCATTTCTTCCTTATATTCCAATAGTTTGCTTTGCATATTTTGATGATAGATTATTCAGCACATAAGGATTAATGTCACATTTATCATCATGAATTGTTCTCTTTGGCAATATGTATGGGTTCTCTTTATTCCATGTAATTATCTGGCCATTGTCTGATTTCAATGTTTCAAGTCCTGATTTCTTTTTTGTTTTGTTCCTTTTCATTGCCTGATCCAATTTGAGTCTTTGTGCCTTTAAAGCATTCGTTTTTGTTGTAGTAAACATCATATTTGGTCTTTTGTCTTCTTGTTCTGCCTTTTCTGATTTTCTGCTTTTTTGCTATTTACTTGCTATTTTGTTTTCTACATGGACAGTATTCGTCTCCTTTTTTATTTGCTATTCCTTTTGAAAGGTTAGTTATTATTCTTAAGCTTTTTCAAAGCATTTTAATTTATGCATATCTAATTATCTGAGTGACAAATGATGCAGAAATGTCTGAATCCTCTTATTTGAAAAATTTTCTCTCCACCTGTTTGTCTTTATAAATATTATATCAGATTTTTAAGTCCAAGCTTTCATTATAAAAATACTATGTTTTATGTTTACATTTATCTTTTAAAGACAAATTTTTACATTTTTATATTATCTTACTTTTTTACAATCTTACACTATCTTAAACAGTTCTAAAATACATGAACTGTGTTTTCATACCATGATCCCTCTGCTGATCTCTAAATTTTCATCACCTTCTGTTGGCAATAATATGTCTTCTAAGTCATAAATTACTTTGACATTTGAAATATGGTGGACCTGTGTAAAATATTCTAAGTTCACAGGACAGCAGACATCTCATTAACAACAATTAATGCTAAAATATCATGGAATAAAATGATATAAAGTGCTAAGGTAAAAAAAAAAATTGAAGCTCGAAAATTTACATTCACCTAAAACATCATTCAAGAGTGGTAGCCTAAAAAAGATATTTTCAATTAAATCAAACTTTTAGACTATATCACTCTGGCAAAACGCAGACAAAAAACACACAAAGATAGATAATAGATAGATAAGATAGATGATAGATAGATAGACAGACAGACAGATATTAAATAAAAGCACTAGTAATTGAAAGGTACTTTAAAAATGAATTAACTGAAGAAAATTTAAACAGAAAAAGGGAAAAAGTGATGGTGCCAGAAGGAGGGAAGAACTTCCGCTTCTAATCAGGTTGATTAAAAAAAGGATCATTTATCTTCTGCCTTAAACTGCTAGAAAACCAGACAAAATATGTGATCATTTTTAAACACTGTATGACAGGGAAACACAGGAGGTAAATATTAAAATTTTCCCAGCTTACTGCCTGGGGAAAATTTCCAAGCTGCAGCAAAGGGAGGGTCTCCTTACTGAGTTAAGGAAATTGTGCAAAGTTTAGGAATAATAAGAAGGCTGGGACTGGGGACCTACTAGACAGAGAAAGAGCTCCCTCTAGAGATCTGAAGAAGGATCCTTTAAAGATTTTGTCTGAGGATGTTAGGCAAGACCAGAGAAAGGTTCACCTGAAAGAAATAGGAAGAACCGTCCTCTGAAGCTCAAAGAGGACTTTTGGACTAAATAATGTTCTCAGTAGCCAATGAGAGAGACGTACTGATAGACAAGGCATTAGGT
Organism: Catagonus wagneri; assembly: GCA_004024745.2. Classification (NCBI taxonomy): domain Eukaryota; kingdom Metazoa; phylum Chordata; class Mammalia; order Artiodactyla; family Tayassuidae; genus Catagonus; species Catagonus wagneri. The sequence continues at coordinate 29,422,739 of PVHT021183524.1, forward strand.
GAAGTCCTAAAGAAAGCATTGCATTAGGAAGCGGGCAAATTAACCCTAGACCAAAGATTTATCTAGACCAACCCTAAAAAACCTTGAAGGTAGGATTAGAAATAGTGAAACTCTTTCAAAGTCACTTAATTTCATCCCAGTACAAATCCCAGTAATATTTTATGGAAGATTTTAAAAGATCAGCATCAATGAACACAAAATTCTTGTCCAATATCCAATAAAAAATTATCAAGCACGCTTTCTGGTTCTGGAATAAGATATAATCAACACTTGCCCCTATTCGTCCAACTGGGTACAGCTTAAAATAAAAACCTGAACATTATTTATAAAGCAAATATAAGAAGATTCTGAAACATAAAGAGAAGAAGGCAAACCAGCCTGGGACCTAAGGAACAACACCCCAGAGAGTTCCCTAGTTTCCTTTTGCTGAATATATCCAGGCTACGTGATTGAGAAGTCAGCAAACCAGAAATGTCAAAAAAAAAAAAAAATGCAATCAAACAACAATAAAAGCTCCAAGAAAATCCTGCTCTTCTTCTCTAACCAAAGGATCAGGAAAGTAACAGCCTAGCAAAAATACCTTTATATGACCATTACTCTATTCCAGCCAAACACAACAGGAAAAAAAAAAAATTAGTTCCACACCTACACCCAGAAAATGCGCGGTGCAAGCCATGTCTTCTGTCTTCATTTGACTGCTATGAGGCTAGGCTGCTGCTAGAATTTCTGATTGAGGAGTCAAAATTTTCATCACTGGCCAGCTGTGATAGGTCCTGTTTCCCAATGATATCAGTAGAGACCACCTGAAGAGTGGAATTATTTGAGAAAAATTATTTATACTCATTTCCTTCTTTAAAATGTTGTATGTAAAAAAGTATGAGAAAAAAATATAAAGAGGTATTTCAATATGAATCTAACATTATAATATCAGTTTTGGTCTAGGTCGATGATATCTACCTTTTCAGAGTTAGAACGTTCAACTGATATTCTTCATTTTTTAGGAGTTTCATGATTTTTAAAAATTAAATTCTATAAAAACCACTCTTTTTAATTTTTAAAATGATAATGCATGTAGTAAATAGGAAAATGTGACTCATAAACAAAAGAAGTAAAATAAGACACAGAAATGACACAGATAACAGTATATCATAAAATGAATTTAAAACAGATACCACAAACATGCTCTATTTGTACAAGAAGGCAGAGTAACCCATAACATGAAAAAGAGAGAAATGAGGGTATATAACAAAGACCCAAGTAGAACTTCTGGAGATGAGAAATACAGTAGCCAAAATGGAAAATATACTGAATAGGGTTAACAGCAGATAATACACTGGAGAAAAAAATTTTATTGAACCTGAATACATAACAATAGAAACTATCCAAAGTAAAACATGGAGAGAATAAGAATTAAGTAAAATTAACGAAGCATCAGTGATCTGCAGAACAATATCCAGCAGTGTTACATTTGTGAAAACGGAATCCCAGAAGAGACAGGAAAGTAGACAACATTTTTGGAGAAAGAAATGAGCAAAAAATTGCCAATTGTGATTAAAACTAAAAACCAATATATGAAGCACAAAGAGAAGAAAAGTGAAAAACAGTATGCCAAGATACATATAATCAGATTTCTGAAAACAAGTGATAAATTTTTTCTTAAGTTAGAGAAGTTATAGAAATACATATGTATGTACATATTACATACATAGGAACTATTGAAAGAATGAAAATAGATTTCTTGTCAGAAATCATGCAAGACAAAAGACAAGAGATATCTTTCAAAGTATTAAGAGAAAAAGTATCCAGAATTCTACACATATTAAAAACAGTTTTCAAAATAAAGAAGAAATAAATAATTCTTAGACAAACAGAAGCTGAGTGAAATCATCACCAGCAGTGCTGCATTACAAGAAATGCTAAAGGAATTCCTTCAGGCAAAAATATAATGAAACCACATAGAAATTTAGATCTAAACAAAGCAGTGAACAGTGGAAATGATAAATATGTGGTAAATACAAAAGATATTTTCTTAATTTGTTTTTAAATCTCCTTAAAATGTAATTCATGGTTTAATGGAAAAATATAAAAATGAATTGTGAGGGGGTTTTGGGGGGGTTGTTTTTTTTTTTTTTTTTTTGCTTTTTAGGGCTACACCCACAGCATACGGAGGTTCCCAGGCTAGGGGTCGAATTGAAGCTACAGCTGCTGGCCTACACCACAGCCACAGCAATGCAGAATCCGAGCCACATCTGTGACCTATACCACAGCTCAGGGCAACGCCAGATCCTTAACCAACTGAGTGAGGCCAAGAATCGAACCCACAACCTCATGGTTCCTAGTTGGATTCGTTTCTGCTGCACCACGACAGGAACTCCGAATTGTGAGATTTATAATATGTAGAAATAATAATATAACAATAGTACAAAGGCCTAGTGAGCATATGGAAGTAAAAGTGTTGTAAGATTCTTAGACTATATGTAAAGTGATGTAAAATATTTAAAGGTAGAAGGGGATATATTAAAATGTGTACTGTAAACTCAAGAGCAAACACAAACACAGAAAAAAAAACAGTAATAAATCAATATTCGTGAGAAATGTAATCACAGAAATATACATATACTAATTTAAAAGAGGGCAAATAAGAGAGGGAAAAGAGCAAAAATATAGATCAAATAGAAACCAAATGGAAAGAATGCAACAGAAACAATGATCAAAATAAATATAAATGGTCTAATATTCCACATAAAAGGTAGGGATCGTCGAATTAGGTTATAAAACAAGCTCTATGTATATGATGTCTACAAGAAAGCCACTTTAAATATAAAGAAATAGATAACAAAATACAAAACCAAAAGCTCAGGTTAACTTCCCTGATTGTCATTATCCATGTGAACTGTCAGACACTGACATCAGAAGAATAATATCCTGAGGGCAATGGAAGCTTCACATTTGTAATCCTCCCAGACACTGCCTTCTGCATGTCTTCTCTCAGCTGATTTAATCTATCCTTTCCCTTTAATAAATCATAACTGTGATAGTTTTCGTGGACTACGTGAGTTCTAGCAATTATAAAACTTTTAGTTTATTTTGAGAACCCCCTCGAACTTGCAGTTGTGTTAGACCCAGCACTATAGAGGACTGTACTCTCAAACCTCACAACTTAGCAACTCTAGGTAACAACTGAGAATCAAAGCACAGACCAATATTCCTGATGAATATATATATGCAAAAATGTTAGCAAATAGTCTTAAACGTCAATTGATTTCTCAGTAAAGGGCACCAAGGCAATTCAATAGGAGAGTTTTTTTTTCAACATAAGATGCTCGAATGATTGAAGACATTTGCATAAACAAACAAATGCAGCATTAATGTCTTATAAGTGAAATCAAATTGTGCCATATAATCTAATATAAAAGCTAAAACTATAGAAAATCTAGAAGAACACATGGGGGAAAATATTTTTGAGCTTAAACAAAACTTTCATAGAATGAAAGAATGCATAAACCTATAAAACTGATATATTAAACTTTATCAAAATTAAAGTCATCTGTTCACCCACTCCTAAGAACTCATCCCATGAAAAATGTGTAATTTTTATTTAGTTGCTTTCAAGAGTTACTTTCGGTTTTCAGAAATTTGACTAGAAGTGGTTGTATTTCTGCTTATCTTGCTGGAGTTTGCAAGCTTCTTGAATCTGCATATATGAGACCTTCAGCAGATCTGGATATTTTTAACCATAAATATCTCCCAACATTTTTTTCTGCCACAATCTCTTCGTCCCCCGCTTTCTGAACTTTGATGGTATGTACTTTAGACATTATGATATTGACTCTGCAATATGAATCTGGCTCCATTTTATAATGGTTAACTGTTGACAGCTTTTAAACTAAGTCCTTTCCTCTTCCGCTTCTGCCCTACATACAATAAAGCAGATAAGAAAGCTTCCCTTGACACCATCAAGAAATTCAGAGCATTTCCCTTTCCTTACTCTCTTTAGCCCTTTTCAGATCAAGAGGCCTGTTCAGCTCTCCCAAACAGCCTTGTTATGTGAGTAATAAACTTTTTCACACCCTCTTGCTGTGTCTGTCTGTGTGTGTGTGTGTGTGTGTGTGTGTGCGCGTGCGTGCCCTCATGTGTGTGTGCTATCATCAGTCTTGATATCTGAACCACACTGAGAGAGAAGAGTCCATCTAGTATTCCCAGGTGGCTTACAACAGCCTCACAAAGTCTTATTCATATTTTCTTTTTTTCTGAGTTGCAGATTAAATAATCTATATCAATCAGTTTTCAAGTACACTGACATGTTTTAACTCATATATGTGTTGCTAAGACGTAAGGATTAATTGTAATATAAATATTGCATTTTTCTGCTCTAGATGACCCATTTAGTTCCTTTTCATAGCTTTAGATTTACTAAAGTTACATTTTCATTTTTATTCATTGTGAGCATATTGTCTTTCACTTTTGGCATACAATTCTATACCCAGTTAAACTATCTTTCAAAAATAAGGGAGAAATAAAGACTTTATCAGTATACAAATATTAAACCATTATGTTGTATACCTGAAAGCAATATAACATTATATGCCAATTATACATCAATTAAAACTAACAAAATAAAACTCAGAAAACATCTGGGAAAAACTCTTCTCAAAAAAAATAGAGAGTTTATCAACAGAAAACTTTCAATAAAGAAAAATTTCATGAATTTATAAAAAAAGCAAAAAAAAATTTTAGAAAAAAATCTCCATAAGAATTATCAGTAAGCAAAAGTATCAGAAAATGTGTGAGAAAAATCTTTCAAAATTGACAAAAATGAAAAAAGAACAATAACATCACTTAGAACTAAAATAACTGTCAACAATTGAATGTGATTTCAGGAGTGGATAATAAAAACTAATATTTTCTAAGATGCTCATATGATTCAGAATTAAAGAATAATTATTAACTAACTTTAGGCTTTGTTAAGAATGCATATTAAAATAGGTTATGTATTGAAAAATGGACAATAGGACAAGTAATTTCCAAACAGGTTGAGAAAAACATTGAAAAAAAAATAAACAAAAGAAATTAATCAAAAAAAAGACAACAAAGTAAAGTTACAACAATAGAAATAGTAAGACATAATAGAAAGCAAAAGATGGATTGACCCAATTTAACATATCAATAGTACAATAAATGTAAATGGACTACACCCTCCAGATCAAAGACCAAGATGGCCACATAAGACTAAAATTCAAAATATATGCTGCATAAAAAAGACACACCCAAGGAGTCCCTGTTGTGGCTCAGAACTAGTATCCAGGAGGATGCGAGTTTGATCTCCAGCCTCTCTTAGTAGGTTAAGGATCTGGCATTGCTGTGAGGTATGGTGTACGTTGCAGAGGCAGCTAGGATCCTGTGTTGTTGTGGCTGTGATGCAGGCTGGAAGCTGCAGCTTTGATTTGCCCCCTAGCCTGGGAACTTCTATGTGCCACACGTGTGGTCCTAAAGGAGAAAAAAAAAAGACATACCTAAAACATAAGGACACAGAAAATTAGAATGTCTAATAATGGGAAAAAGATTTATCAAACAAACACTAGTTAAAAGAAGGCTGACATAATCATATTAACACCAAACAAAATAGACTATAAACATACTACCAAGATAAAAAGGTTGCTAAATATTGATAAGAGGTTCAGTTTACCGGACTATATAGTAAGTATAAACATGTGTAAGTCCTAACAATATGGCTTCCAAATATATAAGATTAAAAGACTGGTGGATAAAAAAAAATCAATAAAAAAAATTTTATTGCAAATCTTTGCACCCAGCAACAAAAACTATAATATTTAAAACATGTACAATAAAATAAATTGTACAAGAAATAAAAATAAATCATACTTAAATCCAATAAAATATATGCATGCTCTTTAGGATAAAAATTATAAAGTTTTATTGAAAGACATTTAAGATTCCTAAGTAGACAGATATTCCATATTCTTGAAGAGATTCAATAACATTATGATGTATATTTTCCCACAATTAATCTATAGAGAATCCCATCTAAATCCCAACTGGATTTGTTACTGTTGTTGTTACTCTTGAAGTTACAAGTTGATTTTACAATTTATGAGAGAGCCAAAGCCCCAAAAGAGGCACCGAGTTGGGGGGGGGGTCTTAAAGTAATGGGCTTGAAGACTTATCATAAAGCTATATAATTAAGACCCTGTGGTATAAACAGATAAACAGACGTGAACAGAGTAGAAAGTCTAGAAACAAAGCCATGCAAAATGGATTATAATGATTTATAACAGATCTGGAACTTCTTCCAGGGCAGGGGGGAAGGATGGACCATTCAAAAAGGTGCTGGCATTTTAGTTATTTTTATCAAAAACTGTTGTTATACTTCCTACATCCTCTCTCTCTGACACACACACTCACACACACACATGCACACGTTATTACTAATCAGTAACACAAATTAGTTACAGGTTGATTGAAAATCTGTGTGAGATATAAAAGCTATAATTAAAGAAAATATAAGGCAGTATCTTCATGACTTACAGTAGGAAGTATTTCTCCAACAAAACACAAAAAATATAATCTATGAAGAAAAACACTGATAAATTGAGCTGCATTAAAATTGAAGAAGTCAGATGATTAAAAGTTACCACAGAGTGAGAAGCTAAGCTCTGAGCTAAGAGAAGATATTTGTAACACACCTAATTGAAAAAGACCTTATACTGAGAATATACAAAGAACTTCTATGAATCAAGGAAAAAAAGGCAAACAATGCAATATAAAAAGATTTAGACAAGCACGTGACAGAAGAAAAAAAAAACAATAGCATAAATATATATGCTAAACATATATATGTGTTCATTAGTAATCAGCAAAACAAAAGCACAATGCAATACTGTTTCATGCCCTTGAAAAGAAAAACATTTAAGTTCAGACAACACAGCACTGGCAAAACACAGAGCAACAAAAACCCCCATACTCTGCTGCCAGGCAAATAAATTGGTACAACCACTTTGGAAAGCAGTCTGACATAACCTAATAAATTTGAACCTGTGCCTACCCTGTAATTCAGCAACACTACTAATTAGTATATACATGAGAGAAACTCTTACTCATGCATACAGAATGTGTGTACAACATGGTCATCGCAGCATGGCTCATAATTGCAACACCTGATGGGTAATACATCAATCAACAGTAGAATGGAAAAATATCTGTGATACCGCTATACCTCGGAGATATTGCTGGGTCAGTTTCAGACCACAGCAACAAAGCAAATATCACAATACGGCGAGTCACACAAATGTTCTGGTTTCCCAGTGCATTTAAAGGATATGTTTATACTATACTATAGTAAGTGTGCAACAGAATCACGTCTAAAAAAATATATACATACAGTAATTTAAAAATCTTATTGCTAAAAATACTAACCATCATCAGATTCTTCAGCAAGTTGTAATCATTTTGCAGTAGTGACATCAAAGATCAATGATCACAGATCATCGTAACAAATATAATAACAATGAAACAGTTTGAAATTGTGTGAGAATTACCAAAATGGGACACAAAGTGTGAAAGAAAAATGATGCAAAGAGACCTGTTCAACACAGCATTGCCATAAAACTTCCACTTATAAAAAACACAATATCTGGGAAGGGCAATCTGCCATAAAATAAGGTATTCCTGTATTCATACAATGGAATATTATATAGCTGTGAAAATAAATTAGCTACAGCTACTCACTTCAACATAGATGAATCTCAGAAACTTAACACTGAACAAAATAAACAAGTTAGTGATAATTATATGCAATCTGTTTCCATCATATAATTGTCATAAACAGGTAAAACGCTAAATATTATTGATGCAGACAGAAAAGCTATAAAGACAAGCAAGGGAGAGATGAACACCCAAACTTTGGTCCTGTTACCACTGGGAGGGAAGAGGTTGGGAGGAGAATGAAATCAAGGAGGATTATACAAGAAGAATATCAAAGCAACATTTTATTTCTTGACCTGGATAAGAGATTCACGAATGGCTGTTTTTATTTTTATTCTTTACACTGGCTATAAATTTTTACCTATTATTTTGTGTGCATAATAAATTTCACAATAAAATAATTTTTAAACAGTAAGGAACCAAGAATAGCAAACACATTTCAAATAAGAAAAAGCAGAGACTTACCCAATCAGACATTTAAAATGTTATAAAATTATAGCAATTAAAACAGTGTAGGAATAGGGTGGGAACAGAAAAACCAAAGGAATAGTACAGATTATTTAGGAATAAAACAGAGCCGAGATCTGTCTTGAATGTGTGGGAACTTGTTACATGATGGAAGGGCACTGTAAATTTCTGGGGAAAGGACTCAGTAATCAGAAGGTCAGCAATAAATAGACAAAAAGAGTGGTTGGTTCTTATTCTAAATCACCTGTGTCTCATTCTACAGAAGCGGGAGAGGGAGCGGTCAGGTGCCCCAGTGCTGGACTCAAGCGGCCTCATTCTAACCTTGCCCCCCCCCACCTCCAGGTACACTGGAAGTAAGGACCTGGGGAGGGACCCGCACGTCTTGGTAACTCACCCCACTCATCAGTAAAATGGGGGTGATACAATGACAGGACCTGTCACGTAGCCCTATGAAGACTAAGTAAAAGAATCGATTTCAAGGGCTTAATGAAGTGTCTGTGCTGGCGTGGGAGCTGAATAAAAGGCTGGCTTCCAAAATTATTCAACTTCAAGTTCCTGAAATTAAAGACTTTGTGTGATGAGGGGGAAACAAGGGCTTAAAAAAATCATTATTTGTTACTTTTCTGTCCCAGTCAGCAGGCTTTGACTGAACTGCTTGAGAGCAGCAATTATGCCAATTCAAACCCATATACTCAGTACCCAACACAGAACTTGCCATGGAATGGATGCTTAATAAATATATATTGTCTTGCATTGAGCTGAATTAAGAAGGGAAGAAAAAGCAGCGTTGTTATAAAACGGGAGTCAATGTGGGTGCTGGAAAATGCCACCGCTTTTCACGACTGTGTGGAGTAAAATAAAGCAGTGTTTTAAAGGCCAAATTTAATAGATTCCTAAGGTTATGCTACTGTGAAATTATACTACTGTGAAACAGGCATTAGAATCAGTCAATCCAAAATGTAAAACACCATGGAAGATAAGGTAATAAAACATAGTATACTTTAAACGAACAGTCCAATTAGCCAAACACTAGGGAGAGCTTAAATCAGAATGTAACTTTATATGAGCAGAACAAGGAGCAACTGTTAAACCAATAAGTAAAAAGGACCAAAAAAAAAAGGAAAGAAAGGGAAAAAGAAGAAGAGCAGTACAGCAATTATGTGGAAATATGTCATCTCAGAGCAAACCTAATCACTAAAGAAATCATCTAATGCATCAAAATAATGCTTGTTAGATACTTAAATATATATATATATATATCTCCATAACTAATCCATAACGATAATCGAATCAGTAGAAATCAAACCTAATTACAAAACTATTTTTGTCCATCTTCAAAGAATAAGATCTGTGCCAAATTAGCCAACGCTACCGGAGAATAAGGTTCAGGATGGCTTAATTTTAAATATATTGGTACTCACTGATTTGCGATTGTATCAAAATTAGATAGACATAAAAGAAATACACGACTTAATTGGTATAATTGTCACTAAAAATATTTAGAAAAACACACCTTATTTTGAAATCTACATCAGAAACACTTTCAGATGACATGAAAAAGCTTCCTAATTTTCCGCTTTTAAAAAATGCGACATAAATTACATATAAAAACGTATGGCAAAATTTTCAAAACACTTTGTCTTTTTTAGAAATATATAGCCAAGAGGTTTAAATGTCATGAGAATTATGATGAGATCCTTCTTTATCCTCCAAAAAAAGTATGTTTTCAATTTCACGACCAAAAAGTGAATCTAAAAAGCTCCCATCCTTTTTGCTTTTTCATTGTCATTTCAAAAAGGACTGACTATATATCAGAACTGGATCTTCCAAGCTATTACACTTCACCATCTGGTTAACCTTATCAGGAAAGCACTAGAAAACAAACCTCTCACGCTAGAATTTCATCTACTCGGCAGAGTTGTCCTGATCATAACAAGCCGCTCGAAACTGAGATAAATTATTATGGAGACCAGAAGTGGGTTACATTAACTGCACATGATTGAATTCAACTAAAACTGCATGTACAACAAACCCTACGGTATAATGGTGCTGGTGCTGGTACATGTGCAGAACAGAACAGATTCAGCTCATGCTCGCCCAAACCGCATCATATATCCAGATTCAAGGACATTCCGAGTTTCTAACAATACTTATGCTCGACCCACAAGGACTTCTCAATGTTCTCTAACACCTCTCATTTCCTTCTCCAATGTTTCTGGACGAAACCAGATTTGATACAAAAAATTACCGTGACACCTAATATTATGACAAAACTACTGCCCCACAAGTAGGAGCAGAAACTCATGAAAATTGTAGAAGTGAATTTGGATTTAGGGCAAGAACCCCCCCCCAAACTAAACTACAGTCTAAACTACAGTCGTAGGAAATACACTATTCAGACTGAGAATTTATAAAATGGTTTTACTGGAATTAAAGGGAAGTTTTTACTGGAAGAAGATTTTACTGGAATTAAATGGAAGTTAGTACCGACCGTTCCTATACCCTTTTCATATCTGCCTGAATTACATGCAGGAAAGAAGTGGTCTTACCAGTGAAAGATGGCACAAAGAAATTATTTGTGATCTAAAATATTCTGGGGATACAACAGAAAGATGAAAAGGTGCAAATGTGATGACGAAGCTTCATGCTGTTTACTCTGGAGAATGCAATTACCGTGGCTGTGGTTTCGACTTTTCGTAGTCCAGAAACTACCCCATCACTTCCTAACACGATGTGAAATTAACTTTGCTGTTTTGCATACAAGAACATTCCATGTCACTCCAAACACAGCTTTGCCTTGCGTTCCCACAGAATGCCAAGAACTTTCAAAACGCATTACCATGCAAATGTCTGGGGTGACTTTACTACACATTTATATTGCAAGGTAATCAATAAATTATTATTTCAATATTTATTGGAATCTCAGAATAAGAAAGAAGATAGATTACACAAATTCATCTTCTGTGATTAATGGATGTTCCAGCAGAAGGCATACACTGATGGAGCGGGTCAGTATGCAGACTATATTACTGAATATTTCAACTCGGGTTGTAAATATAGGATCTGTTTCTCTTAGGGACTGTCACACTGAGTGCAGTATAAAAGGCAATAAATTTCAACAGATTAATTAACTCTTTGGTTACTGGGGCTGTGTGTCACCTATCCTGGCACCTAATAAAAATTCCTTTAATGCCAAGACATAGAGAAGGGCCTCTTTGGAAATGAGTTATTAACAGCATTTCGTGAATAGATGGAGAAATTGTAGCCGAGCCATTTAAGTGTCATAAAGCGCTGCAAAGGCTGCTGGAGGCCTCTGAGGGACGCCAGGCAATACCATAACAATCAAATCTGAGATGGAAGAGGGATTGAGCTGTCCACTCAGAATTTTTATATTGTCAAAGAGCAGCGAGGAAATAATGTGATCAAGAAGTGAATTAACCTTGTGTGTGAAAGAAAGGGGATGATCTGATGGAAAAGGCAGTAAAGTAAAAATCACTCCGTAATGCCCACATTGCAGGCGAGTCAGAAGGGGCTCCTAATGTCTGCAGGCTGTCAGAGAGCCGATCCCGACCGCTAGGCGCCGTAAACCCGTTCCCGGCATTAGCCTGTAATTGGAATACATTTATTCATGCTTTTTTAGGTCTTCGGGGTCTCCGTGTTGCATACACCCAGCGAGCATTAATTCCTATCAATGTTCTATCTTTGCAGACCCCTGCAAGCAGCCAGACAGTCTGCGGTGGGAATTAATGTTCAGGGAGGGAGGGAGCGAGAAAGTGCGGTGCATGTGGTACCAGATCTGAATCCATCCCCTGTTTTGTACTATATTGTTTAATTTAGTACCTTGACTGCCTCCCCCCCCCGCCAAATATTCTTTGGGTGCTTTCTGATGAATGTTTAGTGATCATGTTTTTTGAATCATTATATTTCAAGGCAAGAGTTCCTACAAGGAGGAAATAATAAAGAGCAAAGACTAAACAATTGATTTTAATAATGCTCAGATAGCTGTCTTTCAAAAGGTAAAGTTCACTTTTTTGAGGTTGCATCTCAATAGATGACACTTTTCTACACATAACCGCCAAATTATGTAAAATTAATAATAAAATTTAAATCAATTTTTTTTCCTGAAGACAGTACTTTTAGCCTAAATCACTCAAGAGACCGAACCCAGCAGGTACTAGGGAGTAGGTGCCTGGGACAGAGAGCCTCTACCATGAAATGAGGCACTTCTCTAAATGCTTTATGAGCATCAACCAGGGTCACCTTGATGGCAACTCTACGAGGTGGGTACTGTTATTACTGTCTCCATTTTCTAAATATCAGGGAAGCAGAGGACAGAGAGGTTAAGTCAACTCCTCAAGGCCACAAAGCCGATTTGAAACCCCTGTCTGTCTCTAGGAGTCTGGATTCTTAGCCACTTCACAAAATTCTCTCACCAAAAAAAATAGTTAATAGATCCAAATCGCTGCTTAAATTCCTCTCCCTAAACAAGGTATGTTCTACAGTTAATTTTAAGGTTACGTAGGAACGTGCATAAAATGTGTCTGTGCATTGTTCTCGGGGATTTCAGGCCTGGGGCTGCCCCTCACTTCTCCTGCACTGTCAACCACCCTCTTCTCTATGAGGGGACGCTCCCACTAGCACACAGATGTGCTCTGCTGTCTCCGACTCTGGCTCCACCTCCTTCATCCTACATCCCCCGACGGCCCCCCTCACTCGCTCAGGGCCAAACTCCTTCAAGGACTTCTATTCACACGCTGTCTCTCCTTCTTCAAGCCCCATGGGTGCTCCAGCCTCTGAGGAGTCTGCCTCCTTCCTCAGCATCCTACGCTATATTTCTTCTTTATGATCGACAGAGTAGAATTAGAGCGAATGGGTAGAAATTATGGGAAAATAGACGTTTAGTTCAATAAAATGAAGGCCCTTCTAATGATTAGAGTTATCTAAAAAAGTGAAACCCATTGATCTATGAGAGAGTCATCCTCCGACTGTTCCAACACATGCCTTCAGTGTCAGAGAAGAAATTGAGATACTGGTGACTGATTGGACCAGACGCCTCCCTTCACGCATTCTAGGGCTCTATCATAAAAGCCTTAACAAAATATACATTAAAAGCTTTCCTACTAGAATTATCATGAGAGATAATCATGAGATAAACATCCACGAGAAGAAGATTTCTCTCTACACTTTCATGCTTTTGGAGATCTTGATTATGCAGAAAATAAAAACGTTAAATGTTTCTTTTTATGATTAGACAAAGCATCTATTCTAAAAACCTAAATTCTGTCATATACTGATGAAATATTGATCTCAGAGTGAAAGAGACTTTAACTGGATGCTTCACTATGAGGCATATTTTCTAGTATCTTTGGTTTCTAGAATAATAAAACTACATTAGCTGTGGTTTTTACTCCTGCATTTAAATAATCTTTTAAACACAACATAAAGGAAAAAAATTACTCTTTAGAAAATAACAGAAATCGCCTTCAAAATGTGAAAGGCTAAACAAACTGTGGTATATTCCTACACTAGAATATGACTCAGCAATAAAAAGAAATGAGCTATCAAGCCATGAAAAGGTATGAAGGAACCTTAAATGCATATTGCTAAATGAAATAAGTCTTTCTGAAAAGGTTACATACCGTATGATTCCAAATATATGACTTCTGGAAAACGCAAAACAAGGAAGGTAGCAGAAGACCAGTGGTTGCCAGGGGACTGTGGGGGAGAAAGGGAGGGATGGACAGGTGGAGCAGAGGGGATTTTTAAGGCTGTGAAACTAGCCTGTGTGATACTTAAATGGCAGGTACAGGACCTGTCGTTATGTATTCGTCCAAGTCCATAGACACCAAGAGTGAATCCTAAGGCAAATGATGGACTTTAGTCAACGATAACGTATCCATATGGGCTCATCAACTGTAATAAATACATCACTCTAAGGCAAGACGTTAATAATAGGGGAAACTGGTGAGGGTGGGGTATGTGGGAACTTTTTTTTTTTTTAATTTTTTTAGCCACACCCATGGCACACAGATGTTCCCAGGCCAAGGACTGAACCCAAGCCAAAGCAGTGACAATGTCAGGTCCTTAACCACTAGGCCACCAGGCAACACCATGCGGACTTTTTCTACACCTGCAAAAGTGAATAATAACAGACTGTGATAACTCGATATAAACCATATGGTATTGAGTATCTAAAGGCAGACAATGGGGAGGAGAAAGCGACAATAACGAGTTGTAAAAAAAAAAAAAAAAAGCAGATTCAAAATCTGAAGGATTCTAGAATTGGAGGAAAAAAATTGATGAAAAGGATATGATCCAAGGTAGTGAAACAAAATGACTCAAGGCTCAATAGGAGAAACACTATTAGGGCGTGTGCATAACGAACATTATAAATATTCCTTATAGTACAGTGAAGAAGTTGACCTTGGCTGAGCTTACGATTTACTGAAACATTCAACAAATACTTATTTGGACAAAACACTGTGATAGGATGACTAAGAATTTCCAGGTGTATTAGACATCAACCCTCCTCTCCACAAGGTTGTTGGAAACTGAGAATGACATGATCTCATAAAATAAAAAACAGACCAGGAAACCAGTAAGCCCACTCACTTAACATGTGCTAAGACTGAAATATAGAGCCACATGCTCTTAATGGGGATTATTGTGTCCGTGCTCACTGTTTCTTTCAGCACAGAAATGGTACTGTTTAGACCTGAGATGTTTCTTCCACCTTTCTATTATTTTTAACAGGAAGAAAATCCCTTTGCTTTCTATTACACTCCTCTGTTGGTATGTAAGAATTCTGTAACAATTCCCCCCTGCCTACCAGCATGAGGGGCTGTCAAACTGCTGATCTTTCAGGACTGCTGCTCTTATTGGGCACTGCATGACCAAGAAGGAGCAGTTTCCACCATCGAGCAGCCCCAAGGCTTGGCCTTGTCAGGAGCACTGATCGGGAAGAAAGCATGTCAGGGCTGGGACCCTAAGGGGTTATCTAGGTCATGTCTACTGTACAGGGACCCCTTGGAGAAAAATATTCCAGAAAAAAGGCCATTCTAGTCTCAGCTGTGTACTTCATGAGACAGCCCATGTCAACGTGGAAAGTTCTGATGCTTAAAGTCAGGGGAACAAGAAATGATGAGACTATATCTAATTTATTTCAGTGACTCTTCATTATATAAGAGTTAACACACCTTTGAGTAACACAGAACCTCTGTTCCATGTAAAAACTTTCGTTTGAAGCCCAAAGTTTAAACTTACACCCTCCTGCAAACATTTATCCTTTTCTTCTCTCCTCCATAACCAACGTGAAAGTAACTTGGTCATATTGTACACACCATAATTAAATGCTTGACTGCCTATACCAAAAATGATGCATAATGTAAATACACATGAATATGATATAAACGTAAGAATAAAACTATAAGTAAAATATAAATATACATGGACAGACTAAGAAAGAAGTTGTACATTTTATATAGCCTGAGCCCCTGTTTTGGCTGAATCTAGTTTTTTCAACTATTTCTTAGGTGAAATCTCTGAGATGTATCATTAGACGAAAAAAGCCACAAGCATAAAATTACGTATTATATACCACCATCTAGAGTCTTAAAAATACAGGTCTCTACATTTCCAGGCAATATTCATTTTGCTACACTGTTCCCTCACCACACGATCAGAGATCACCAATACTCTCACTACAGCACAAAGCACAAGACTGAATAATCTAAGCAAGATTTTAAAGCCATATCTTGCTAACCATCACTTACTTCACAGAATGAATAAACATCTTTAAATAACTTTACCTTTGTACCCAAAGCATTTAACACTCATACCCATGCATGGTAAGATAAACACGTGTGTACAGGTAATTTCACACCGAAGTTAATAGATATGTACAGCTAATAATAACGGTTATTGCAAAACCAGAATTCCAGTTCCATTTGTTTACAATCACTTTGGTACTGCAAGTGTATTAGCTAATCAACTCTCAGACCATATTGCTTCAAAACTCTTAGCCCAGCAGAATGCTGAAATCAGAAGCAAGGACGGATCTTTTCATCATTGCCATCTCTCTTATTCAACAGAGTGTGTTTCCGAGGGATTACCTGGCTTAAGACAGCTAATTCAATTCAAACCTGAGTTGGCCACTTAGACGCTCCAAATATCCCATCCTCCTCAAATGTGTGCAAAGCCATTAAAACTTCCAATGTTATGTTTGATAAGAAGTAAAGAAGCGTAGCACACCAAACATCTATTCCCAACAGGTGCCAAAAGACCAAGTCTGGCAGTGTCATAGATAACGCTCACTCTTTCAGATAACTGAAAATGCTGTGTCGATCCACTGGCCTTTAAGGAATAATAACACTACTCCTGTCTCAGAACCTATGGCCATAGTAACAGATAATAATCAGTGAGTATTGCCCCCAAACCATTTTAATGAGGAGATGCAGCTTGTGCCCAACTCTTGGTATTCCCAACGTTCTTACAAATAATGACCTTCACTATAAGACGAGAATGCCACTTTATTTTTTTAAAAATGGCTTTAAGATAATTTGAGTCTTGTCAGAGTCTGTCTCCCCAGAATCAGGTGTTCTTTGCCAAGGTAATACCCAGCAGCATGTCCTCGGAAATGAAGCCTAAGCCTCAAGTTTAAGTGCCTCCCATCAGCCATGCTCACTCCCCAGTCCCTCAGCGCTTTATGCTGCCCTCACCCATGAAGGAAACTTCTCTTAGCTCATAAGCATGAAAAATACACTGTTTTCATTCCATTATTTCTAACAAACTTAAGACCAAAAAATTAGGGGCAGAGAGGGGGGAAGTAAGGAAAAACATTATCTTCTACATCACAGCATGCTAAAGAGGAATAAATCAAAATGCTGTAATTTTTCTCCAAGCTGTTAGTCCTCAGCTCTTTTTTCCCTGATGAACCCAACAGACTATTGTCACAAGATGTTTTAAGTAATATTCTCTTTCCATATTAGCCCTAATTGCAGATAATTTAAATGTCAAAGTGAATGAAAGCTAGTCATTCTATTTCTAAAAGAATCTACATTGCTATTAAGAGCCAAATCACAATAAAATAATCACACACAGTATAAACGGAATAACAGAGCCTTTACTCGCATTGGATAGATAGATAGATAGATAGATAGATAGACAGACAGACAGACAGACAGCCAGCCAAATAAATGGATATATATACATATCTATATATCTATATAGATATCCAAAGAAATAAGCTTATTTCATGAAAGGCTGTTGTGATGAAATTAAACTAAAGGCAGCTGAATCATGGTCCCATATTACATGGTTGTAATGGAAAGTGATTAAAAGAATTTCAGAGGTGGGGGGGGGGTCTGCCAGGAAGTTATTGGGGGAAAAGACTTCAGCTGGTTGCTGAAAATTCAACAGTTCTGTTAACAATTTACGGACTTGATTATACCTTCAAAATGAACAATAATGCAGTAGAAAGATAGGAAATGTTTATGATATGGAGTAATCAGATTGGCAGCCACAGGTATAACAGATCTGTGAATACGTATTCAAAGAAACAACAATTCATGGTGAACACAGATGAGCAACAAATTTCTTAGAAGATAAAATCTCATGTTTAAAACTAATTCAAAGAATTGGGAAAGGGCTTCACCACATCAAACCTCATTCCTGATTTACTTGTCATTGATTATAATATTTCAGTTTAAGAGCTTAGCTTTTAAGTTGAAAGAAGTAATTATTTTCTTAAAACTTATACACAATATCTTAAAAGATTCTAGAAAACAGACACAGCATATACCTCTCCAGACTTGATTTAACTGTATTTATTCAACTGTAGAAACTTCTCTAGAGTACAGAGGAAACAGAAATAGGTAAAAATCTATCTTTGTCATGAATTAGTCCAATATTAGCTATAAAGAGAAACAGAATAGAACAGAACAAATTTCCTCCTAGTTCTTTGATTGTCTGTATCTCTGGAATGCAAAACTACAATGTATTTATAAAGCAGTTTCTATGTCAATTAATGGATATTATTTTACATATTACACTATTTTTTTAATCTTTTTAAGGCCGCACCTGTGGCATATGGAGGTTCCCAGGCTAGGGGTCGAATCAGAGCTGTTGCCGCTAGCCTACGCCACAGTCAAGGCAACGCCAGATCCAAGCCGAGTCTGAGACCTACACCACAGCTGACGGCAACGCCAGATCCTTAACCCACTGAGCGAGGCCAGGGAATTGAACCTGCGTCCTCATGGATGCTGGTCAGATTTGTTTCCACTGGGCCACTATGGGAACTACAACATTATTATACTATTAATTTCTTGACAGAACTTCATTACGCATTCTGCAAGCTGATTGGAGATATTTTACCTACTTTCTAGTATTAAATATAACAATTGTCTCTAACTGCAATTGTAACTAAGCAAATATTATTGAGACTGTACAAATCAGGCTAGTATTGTAATAAAATTTTTTTTCACCTTATTTCAGAAGTCAGTTAAAAAATCTAAATAACACACAATAATACATTTTATAGTCAAATGAAATCTTTGCTACTAATCATAATTTTTTTTTTTTAATGGCTGCATCTGCAGCATGTGGAGGTTCCCAGGCCAGAGGTCAAATTGGAGCTGCAACCACAGGCCTACCCCACAGCCACAGCAACACCATATCTGAGCCGTATCTGTAACCTACACCAGAGTTTGCAGTGATGGCAGATCCTTAACCCACTGAGTGAGGCCAGGGATTAAACCCACAAGCTCATGGATACTGGTTGGGTTCTTAACCTGCTGAGCCACATTGGGAACTCCCTAACCACAAATGTTGACTTTATTCAGTGATATCAATCAATAAGAACTTATCATCATTTACACAGAAACATCTTGAGCAAAATTTGCTGACAGAGATTTCCTTTTAATATTTTTCCTCTTAGAACCAGTACAAGGCTGATTTGGGTGGCACTAGGTTTTGCTAAGTAGTCACTGTTTTATTCCAAGGTTCGGAATCACCATCTAATCTCTGCTGCAACGTTGTGTCCTAAGATACCACCAGGAAAGGCCCTGAAGATGAAGAGTGTGGTGCCCTGGCTAAGGACACACCCAAAATTAAAATTATGTCTTTGGAGGACTATTTCTACTGAGTTCTTTGAAAATATAAAGCAATCAATTTCAGACATTAATCTAAGTTTAACTTGCTTTAAAACAATGTAGTAGTGGATTTCTCACTGGAAAGACTCTGCAGAAACATCTTTCAAGTGTTGAAAGTAAAACATCTGTCAACCTAAAATTCAAAATCCAACAAAAATAACTTGCAACTAAAGATTTCATTACATAAGCAAAAATAACTCAAAACAGGCTCATAGACCTAGATGTAGAACCTAAACTATAAAAATTCAAAATCCAACAAAAATAACTTGCAACTAAAGATTTCATTACATAAGCAAAAATAACTCAAAACAGGCTCATAGACCTAGATGTAGAACCTAAACTGTAAAACTTCTCAAGGAAAAAAGAAGAAGAATCTTCCTAACTTTGGGTTACATGAAGATTAATTAGATATGACACAAAAAGCACAATCTACAAAAAATTATAAATTATAAGTTGAGGTACATTAAAATTAAGAACTTCTACTCTGCAAAAACACTGTAGAGAATGATAAAGGGAACCTCAACGTGGAGGGAAATATTTTAAAATCTCATTTCTTTTTTTTTTTTTCTCGCTTTTTAGGGCTGTACCTGCAGCATATGGAAGTTAGGGGTTGAATCGGAGCTACAGCTGACAGCCTACAGCACAGCCACAGCAAGGCCAGATATAAGTCATGTCTGCAACCTACACCTCAGCTCTGGCAACGCCAGATCCTTAACTCACTGAGCGAGGCCAAGGATCGAACCCACTTCCTCGTGGATACTGGTCAGCTTCATTACCACTGAGCCACATCAGGGAAGTTAGAAAATCTCACTTCTTATTGAAAGATTTGCATCCAAGTACATATTAAGAGCTCTCAAAATGCACTAGTAAGAAAACAAGCAAACCAATTTTTAATGCACAAAATACTGGAGCAGACACTTTAACAAGATACACATAATGTCAACAAGCATATGAAAAGATTCGGAATATCACTAGTCATTAGGAGACTGCAAATTAAAACCACAGTAAGATACTACTACACATCTATTAAAATGGCTAAAATTCAAAAGACTGACCACACCAAGTGTTAGCAAGGATGGGGAGCAACTGGAATTCTTGTCTGATGCTGGTGGAACGTAAAATGATACAACCATTTTGGAACAGTTTAGCAGTTTCTTTAAAAAGTTAAATAAACACATACTGTATGACCCAATCATTCCACTTCTAGATAGCGACCCAAGAGAAATGAGAACCTCTATCACACAAAGACTGGTACATGAATACTCAACAGCAGCTCAACGCAGAACAGCCAAACCTGGAGACAACCCAAATAAATGTCTGTGAACAAGTGGAATGATAAAGTGTACAATGCAATTGAATATTACTTAGCAATAAAAAGGAATTCACTATTGATGAACACAACCCGAATGAAAGACAAAATAATCTGAGTAAGGAAAGGCAGACCAAACAAAAGTAGATAAGATAGGTTTCCATTTATTTGAAATTCAAAAACCTCAAAATAATTGATAGTGATATAAAGCATATTAACGGTTGCCTACTGATTAGGGGAGCTTTCCAGCTCTCATGGGGAGCCCTGAGTTGATAGCTGGCATGAAACTTAAAAAAAAAAAAAAAGCCAGTACAATAATCCCCCATCCTTATAAGTACCATTACCTCTTTCTGAAGAGCCAGACCGACCATGAAGACAAAGGGTTCATCTTCATCTTCAGCCCACCAGAGGTAGGAAGTGCCTTAGCAGCCGTGGCACCACAAGCACACCAGGAGCTGTCCCTTTTTCCCTCTGACTGGTGAGTGACCCACTTCCAGAGAACTGAGAGGCTGCATTTGAGACTTTCTTCTTACACCAACTTTCCTAACTTGGTTGCCCTCCCAAGAGATAACCTAAGACAACTACTCGTGTGCAGCCAAGTCATTTGGGAGGTGACCCTAGTGAGAAGCAGTGCAGGGATGGGGAGAAAGATGCAGAACATGATACGAGCGTGTTACTGAAATTGCTGCCATGGGCAAGCAGGACCGCTTGAGAAGCACAGAGAATGGTCTTCACAAATCTGTCCCGTTCAAGGCTAAGAGACAAGAACCTTTATCCGTGGGCTACTATCACCTATGGCTGAAGGCTGACCCAGGAGTGTTAACTCACCAAGACTTCAAAGCCATGCAGGTATGAGTTGAGAGGGCTACGGCCTCGGTGTCTGGCCTGGGTGTCTGGCTTCGGTGTGGGCACAGTCAGATGAGCCTCAGGGCTGGAGGCAGAGCCGCCTGGCAAAGGCAGAGAAGAGAGGCTGTCAGGGAGAAGAGTAGAAGCTCACGCCAAACTCTCCCCCACCCCTCTGTGGGTCAGAAACTGGAAGGGATGCTGAAAATGTGAGTCAGGACACCAAAGTCTTTTGACACAACCGGATTACTAATTTCTTAGACATGATAACCAGTTCATAGCTGCACGTCCTTAATTCTGTTTGACCACAAGGGTTATCACAGGGACAAACAGGCAGCAATGTCCTGGAGTCAGTACTGGCTAAATACCTACCCTATAACAACTACTACTCCAGATGGACTCTCCTCCAGTCACATCCGACCAGTAAAATTATGTCACCGACCGCATTAAACTTTGCCAGGACTGCGCTAACAACACACCACAGATCAGGCAGCTTAAACAACAGAATTTACGTCTTCACAGCTCCAGAGGCTGGAAGTTTGAGACCAATGTACTGCCTGTATCTTTACCTGGTCTCCCCTCTGTATGTGTCTGGATCCACAGTTCCTCTTTTTAGGAGCTCAGCAGTCAGAACGGATTAGGGCCCAACCTTGTTACTTAATTTTAACTTAATTTTCCCTTATAACGACCCTATGTGACTGTTCAAATACAGTCACATCCTAGGGTACCAGAGGCTAAGACTTCAAAATAGGAATTTTGTAGGAGATACAACATTGCCCATAACATCAACCTTTACATCAAAAAATATTTGTAATACTTAATTAAAGTACTCATTTAATATAACAGTCACCCTGGATTCCTAAAGACCAGTTCCCATGATAAACTCTTTGATTACCAAAAAGGCAATAGTCTTGCTGACCTTTATGATTAGATTTACGAAAATCACTGATGACCAGTATCCACTTATATAATAACAAGTAATAAAATAAATTATGTATATGTACACACATATACATAATTTGTCATATATATATATATATATATAGTGGTTTAAAACTTTATGGCCAAGAATTAAATATACTTTATAATGAACAGTATCTGGTAGATACAATCTAAGAAGGATGGGCTTTGTTGCTAAAGAGGGAAAGATAAACTAGCCTTGATGAGTAAAAAGTGATATTTCAGGGATGGGCTATTAGCACTTTCCTATTTTGGTTATACTTTTGCAGGTCAGCATTTAGCATTACTGGAGAGCTGGCGACTGCCTTGTCTAGTGTCTCTGTTTATTCTGGGGAACTCTGCTTGGACTGTCTTTCCTTCCCTTTCCCCCTTCCTAAACACTGGCCCCCATGCAATCTTAATCCCCCTCATCATTTAGATTCTGCCTTCGAAAGGAAACATGCACAAACCACTCAGGCCAATATTTTACTTCTTCTGAATTTCCATATTACTCTCTTAACACTTATTGGGCACTTAATCTTATTCATTCACCAAATATTTACCGAGTGCAGACCATGTACCAAGGTCTGTTCTAGATGATAACAGCTGGGAATAAGTGAGACAAAAGACCTGCTCTCATGGAACATTCCAGTAGGTGAGATGAGGGAGACATAAACAGCAAACACGTGGGGAGTGATCACAACTGCTATGAAAGCAAGTAAAGCAGAGTGAAGGACACTGTATGTATGTGGAGGGGTCAGGCCTCCTCAATGGGCAGTCAGGGAAGAACCGTCCGAGGGAGTCACCTCTGAGCGAGGAGGCACGCTCTGTGGGCGCCTGGGGGTGGGGGTGGGGGTGGAGGTCGGGGGCAGTGTTCTGAGCAGAGGGAACAGTAAGTCCAGAGTGGTGCTTGCTGTGCTCAGAGAGGGTTAGACGGGCTTTGAAGGGCAGCCGTGGGTTTACCCAAATCAAG
This sequence comes from Catagonus wagneri, assembly GCA_004024745.2. Classification (NCBI taxonomy): domain Eukaryota; kingdom Metazoa; phylum Chordata; class Mammalia; order Artiodactyla; family Tayassuidae; genus Catagonus; species Catagonus wagneri. The sequence continues at coordinate 29,446,140 of PVHT021183524.1, forward strand.
TTCTTTCTTAGAAGCCACTCTAAGGCTTCTGAATTGTGATCGGAATTAAACAGTAAACCATTAAAGGGATCTGAGCAGGGGAACGGGTATATATTCTTTCCCAGGTTCTGAAAGGGTCACTCTGGCCGCCGAGTGGAAGTGGAATGTAGAGAAATAAAGAAGTAGAAGCACCTTCGAAAGATGACTGTAATTGTTCAAGCATAAGTATTTGATACCTTATACATCTTTCACGCTGTTAGGTTGTTTTAGGCTACTGTTTGCTTTTTCCTGTGTACCTGTACCTCTTTGAGGCCAGAGAGCTTATACCTGCAATTTATGGACGTACATGACCTATGTAGCAAAGATTAAATTCATTTACAGTGGTGCTTCAGTATAAATCTTCACCCCACCCCCACCCCGCCCCGTTCCAAACACAAATGCCGCCCTCTCTGTATAATGCCTGAAATTTTGGAAGTTGTACAGACGGGGATGGAGTCTAATATATATATTATCTACAAATTGAATTCATTCCTCTCCTGGGTCTCCAAACCAGGCTCTCAACAACGTTCCTTCCTTATGGGAGTCATTGCCTTCCATATCATTTTAGCGTCACCCCAAAACAATTCAGCACCGATCCCATCTTGGTTTTTGTATCACCACATCTCAGTGACTGTAGATGTGAACCTAAAGGTAGGCTAAATGTTTTAGCTCGGGGGCTGGAAGGGCTGTGGAATTTGCATGCTGAGCAGTAAGTGGCCTGGTCAAAAAAAGGGAAAGGACGGTGCTGCAGTGGCCACGAGTTGAACTGTTCTGTCGGAGGCGACCCAAGCTTACTTAGGTTCTCCGTCCCCCCACAGCAGGTAGAAGACGGAAGCAGAGAAAGGTACCGTGTGACTTTACCGCATCTCACTGGGATCAAGCAGAGGGAAGAGGGAACCCCAAGGCTTTTCTACATGCGGGTTCAACTTTCTCCACTTGGCCTCCTTGTCAAATTCCAGTGCAGGGCCACTGACTTCGAAGGAGCCACCTGCGTGGGCGCCCAGGAGGCGCTCGCAAGCCTGGGGGCTGCCCAGGCTCAGAGGCTCGGAGACTGGAGTTACGAGAAGCACACGTCGGAGGATGAGCACAGGCGACTGCCTCCCACAGGCCGTGTTTAGCCGGCAAAGAACGCTCTTGGAACCGAAGAGCCCCCTCAGCGGCGCTCGGCACCATGGCTCCCCCCCGGAGAGGAGAACGCATGCGCGAGACCCGAGCACGCCCCCGCCGCCGGAGGCCGGAGTGGGGCGGGGCCGCGCAGCTGCGCACGCGCAGCAGGACACATAGGCGGAAGTGGCCCGCGGACGCCGGGAATGCGGGCACCTGCTGGGGCGGCGGCGGCCGTGGTGGAAAGTGCCGAAGTAGGCAAGGAGGAGAAGCAGGAGGTGATGGCGACGGACCTGGGGAGGGGGAGACGCTCCGTCTGGCCGAGGCGCCCCCTGGGCTGAGGTCACCCTTCCAGGTGACACACTGGCTCGGGAGTGGACGTGCCCCGCGGGCGCTTCGCGGTGTTTGGGACCCAGAGACCCTTGATGCCGCCCGTCTTCATCCTAAAGAGCGAGCGGGAGAGGAGGAGTCGGGAACGGAAACCTGCCGGCGGGGTTTCCAGGAAGGAGCATTTGCTCCACCTCGCCTTTCCGCCCTCCGGCTGGCGAGAGCTCGCTCGGGCCCGTGCGTGGACTCTCAGACCGAGGCCACCTCCGGAGGGGCCTTTAGGCTATTCTCAGGGCCTCTAGACAACTGTCAGTCGCCCTGGTTCCCCCAAAACAGCGTTTTTAGATAAGGACTGCTTCTGGGTTCTCCGTTCAGCAGGGTGCCCTGTGGTACTCTGCTGTCCACTTGAAATGCGGTGTGATTGTTCCCATCTCTTCGGGCTGTTAAATTCATGTCATAAACTTCCCCGAGTAGTTCTCAGATGCCTCCAGACTTTGCAGCTTAATTCTCTCTCCCACGTTTTTTATTAATTTATTTTTAAAGAAAGACTGAAAGAAGGCAGAAGGATTTGGTGTGGGTTTTTTTTTTTTTTCCATAATGTTAAGCATATGCATTTCTTCTATAGCAAGAGATCAGACGTCTATAATTATGTTGTGGATAAACGTTTTTCCAAATGAATTGGGATAGTTTGAGACTTGGAAGACAGTGTTTGAAAATAATTTAGATAGGTACTTGTACCGAACCTCTTAATATGTCTGTTAAATCCTAATTTTAGTTTTCTCCCTTGGGAAAAAAAAAATGAGTAACCTACAAGAATTGGCACACAGATTCTTTGCACAGTGAAGTGTGTTCAAAGAAATGGGGCAGAATTGTGTTTTTCTCCGTTTCATAGTGTTACCGGGCAGGCCACGATAAATATTCAGAGTCCAGTTAATCTTGATGTACCGGCAGGATTCTTTTAATTGAAACACAGAATGTGGCAAAATACGGAATCAGGCTTTTTCAGGCTACTTATACCATAATGACCTGTTTTCCTCCTACTCTACCTTTTTGTAGTGGGTGACTTTTCATCTAAAGATTGGGAAAGAGTAGATTAAGAAGTTAACTGAAATTTTACAACAGTAGGTCATTTTAAGTCAACGTTGTCACTAGGCATTTATTTTTAAGTTGCAGTGTGTGCTGGAAATTGTACCATCTTATTCCATTTTAGCAGTTCTCTGTAACTTCAAGTAACTAAAGTTGAATGTCCTGTGTGGACTTTAGGAAGGGACCACAGACAGTGAGTGATTCACACCTGTGGGTTTTTGTTTTTGTTTTTTGTTTTTTGGTACATTATTTGCAAGGGTTATGTATGTTATTTAATTTGAAAGCTGATTTTAATTCTGTGCTTGATTTTTTTTTTCCCTGCATCGCAAGGACGTTAGATCAAATTCTTTTTTTTTTTTAAGATCAATTTCCTTAGATGATGGTTAGAATCAGTCATTAATGCCTGAAATGGAGGGGAGATGGCACACATCCAGGATGACAGTTACAGGGTATCAGAGTGTCTTCCTTCATCCATCACACCATCTGGCCAGCAGTGTTCTGATTAATAAAACTGCATTCTCAATGCAAAGCTTTGAAGGGCTTTTTTTCCGGGGCTGGTGCCTCGAGTCAGCGGAGGAAATTAGTTTATCTCCATGTTCATTTCAGATGCTTTGTGGGAAATCGCAGTAGAGATGCAGACGTTCAAGAAGAGACCGTGCCGGAGTATCTGACGGCATGTCTGGCGCAGATCTGCAGCTTCTAAGGTCATGACTCGGTGTGTTAGAAGTAACAGAGTGTTGGAAAGGAGCAAAGTACTAATGGTGATGAAGTAGTGTTTAGCAGAGTGCAGCAGAGGCCTTCATTTAATATCTTAACTTTTGTTATGTGCTAGAGCAGCCGACGAAGGGAACATTCCCTCTTCCCTTAAGGATCTCATAAACTTGTAGGAGAAGCAGACATAAAAGCAAGAAAGTTACACCATTATGCTTTAGACATTCATGAAAACACAGAGTGCCTCGAGAGTTCAGAGGCCGAACCAGTTTGTAATTTACAGGCCTTTAATCGGTGTAGCATTATGAATTATCATAGACTTCGTGTTGTGCAGTGTGAAAGATAGAACAGAGAGGGGGAAAGGAGGTTTTACGCAGGCTAATCTAGGAATCTGAGCAAGAGAAAACGGTTGCTTAGGGGTAGGGTTAGAAACAGATTTTAGGTATATTTATGGATATAGAGTCAGCGGGAAACTTGGCCAAATAGGGAATGCGAGGAAAGGGAGAATGTCAACTTCCAGGTTTTTAGCTTGTGTTTCCTAGCAGTTACCCTTAAGTGAGGTTGGGAACACAGGAAGGAAGAGCAGCTTTCTTTTGAGAGGAAAGTAGTTAGTTTCACGCTGGGTGCTTCTACAATGAGGTGCCCCTGGAGCTCATGAATAGAGGTGTCATAGAAGCATTTGGAAGTATGGTCAAGGTCTCAGGAGAGAAGGCTGGGTCAAAAACCCAGGTTCATATTTCCAGCCACACATCAGAGAGGTGACTCCACTTCAGCAGACCGTGTCACCCGTAGTTCTAAAAAGTTCAATAATGACAGCTAGTATTTATGGACTGACTTAACGTATGACGGGCACTTTTACATTTATTTCATACAGTCTTAATCCTATGATAAGCAGACTTTTTTACTCCCCTTTTAAAGATGCAAACCTAATGTTCAAAGAAGTTAAGTAGGAGTTCCCATTGTGGCGCAACGGAATTGAATCCGACTGGTATCCATGAAGACGCAGGTTCGATCCTCGGCCTCGCTCAGTGGATTAAGGATCCGGCGTTGCCATGAGCTGTGGTGTAGGTCGCAGACGTGGCTCGGATCCTGCGTTGTTGTGGCTGTGGTGTAGGCTGGCAGCTGCAGCTCTGATTTGACCGCTAGCCTGGGAACTTCCATATGCCGAGTGTGCGGCCCTAAAAGACAAAAAAAAAATCTTAGCAGAGATGGCATTATTTAAATGTAGTGTGGGAACCCAGAACGATGTGCAAAAGAAGACGAAACAGGCAAAGGAAAAGAAATACAGTAAAATTTCTTAAAATCACCCCTTTTCTGTTTAGAAATATGGCAGGTATCTTGTACAGCAGATGTTCTTTGATGCTCGTGTGTGACTGTTAGCTACAGGTAGTATTCAGAGCCTTGACTCCAAGTTTAAATTACTGAAGTGGGCCTGCTTAATCCCTTTAAATCAGCAAACTAGAAGGTATCATGAAACAACTCTTTTTTTTTTTTAAATCTGTAAATAATGATACTTTAACTTCCTCCATTTCACTCATTCCTCTAATTCCTTTTTTTGATTAAGTATCCTTTATTTGTTTTTTATTCCATTACTTAATGAATTTTATTACAGTTATAGGTGTACAAAAGTCATCACAACTCAATTTGATAGCATTTCTAATCCTTGCCAGTTTAAACCACAGCATGGCAGTTTAAAAACAAAGATTTCCAGAGGAGAGTTCCCTGTCAGCGTTATTGTTCTCTATCCTCCCCCCTCACCCAGAATCTGCATCTTAGTTCCCACCGGGATCGTAGCAGACAGTGGTCTTTTCTAAGAAGATGGTTTTTTCTTAAGTTCATGCTGTTCTTTAATGGTTATAATTCCTCACCCTTTCTTCAGCTTTCACACGGAATTTATTTTTCAGTTTATATAAATGCCGAGAAAAACTGATGGTCCTCCACGGAGCCGTCATGACTTTGTTCACAGATAACAAAAAATGGTGTGTTTTTAAGCTTTTTACAAACCCAAGGACTTTTTTCTTTAAAAAAAAAAAAAACAGCTTTATTAGGAAGTAATTGATACAAAAAATGCACATGTTTTCATAGATGCAGTCTGATGAGTTTAGGCATATGCATGCACCTGTGATCCCATCTCCATAATCGGGTAATAAACATATCTATTACTTCCAGAAGTTTCCTTTTGTTCCCCTTGTGTTTGTTGTGTAATTAAGAATGTTTAACATGAGATCTACCCTCTTAAAGGTTTAAGTGCACGACACCACGTCATTAACCAGAAACACTGTGTTGTAGTGCTTCTGCAGGAGAGCTCCAGAACTCACTCATCTGATGTAACTGAAACTTTAGTCATTGAACAACTGCCAGAGGCAATACTTTTCTCTAAAGAAAATGTTTTAACTTGAGAGATGCTGTTGCTAAAGCATAGTATCTTCAGTGTAATCTCTGATAATTTAGCTTTTTACATAACTTGCAGTTGTTTGACTTTATTTGAAAATGTCATTAGCAAATAAATTTTACAGGTGTCTTAGAAGCTAAAGGAGTTTGGATTGTTGTTTACTCTCCTCTACAGTTAATGATTGATTTTAACGTTGAAGACATTATGCCTAACACCCACATTGTGGGCTTTAAAAATGTTTAACCTCAGTACAAATAAAAACATAATAAAAGCACATTTGCCTGTTTGATGAAATAAATACAAGGTTAGCTATTGGTGTGTTGCTGAGGAAGTAAGAATGGTGTATATTGGAGTTCCCGTCGTGGCTCAGCGGAAATGAATCTGACTGGTATCCATGAGAACACAGGTTCAATCCCTGGCCTCACTCAGTGGGTTAAGGATCCAGCATTGCCATGAGCTGTGGTGTAGGTCACAGACGCTACTTGGATCCTGCGTTGCTGTGGCTGTAACGTAGGCCAGCAGCTACAGCACCAATTCAGCCCCTAGCCTGGGAATATCCAAATGCATTTGGTCTTTTAGGTGCAGCCCTAAAAGACCAAAAAAATAAAGAGAATGGTGTGTATTTAATTTAGTGGTGTATTGGTCTTTATCAGGCGAAGATAAATTGTCTCGTTGATTTAGGGTTGAATAAGAGAATCAGTGTATTAATATCCAGAGAGAATGACTCGTGTAATTTTCAGAATGTGATTTGAAATATTATTTGGGGTATAGTATTTACTTTATGGTCTACATGTTTTGCTCAAATTGTTTATTTCCTGCTGTAGGACTTGGCTCAGCAGACAAAAGAAAAACTGAACAAAGGAGAGGAACCCCACAAACATCACTTTGGAAGTACTGAATGTGGCAGAGTAAGAACAATGGATCTCAAGTTCAACAGTTCCAGGAAATACGTTTCCATCACTGTCCCGTCCAAAACCCAAGCAATGTCGCCACACATCAAGGCACTAGATGACATTATAGTGCTTGGCATAAATCTCAGCAGATTTAACAAACTTACTCAGTTTTTCATATGTGTTGCTGGAGTTTTTGTATTTTACCTAATTTATGGATATTTACAGGTGAAAAAGCTATTTCCTTATACTATGTTTATATTTTATAAACTTTTAACAGTTGAGGTCAGTATGGGCACTGCTGATAGTTTTGTCCAAGATATTTTCCTTTATAGGATAGCAAGTTTATTCACAGATTTGAGGGTTTTAGTGTAGCAGTAGAAAAGGGTAAAGTTAATTGGCTGGAAACAGGGATCAGGATGTTATAATTAAATATTTTATGTCGGGGGAGGTGAGCAGGAGACAATCTTTAAAAATTAAAATTACCCAAAAAAATGCACTATTACATTTTGCAAAAGGTAGGTAATAATTGCAGCTGTGTGTTAGTTTTTTAAAGAAAATGATTCAGGAATTCCCATCATAGCTCAGCAGAAATGAATCCGACTGGTATCCATGAGGACACAGGTTCAATCCCTGGCCTTGCTCGGTGGGTTAAGGATCCAGCATTGCCATGAGCTGTAGTGTCGGTCGCAGACATGGCTCGGATCCCGCATTGCTGTGACTGTGGCATGCAGCCCTAAAAAGACAAAAAAAAAAGAAAATGATTTAAGTATTCATTGGTATTTTGGAGCATAACGCTCCCATAAAGTTGTGTGTAACACAAAAGCCATATTCCAGTTCATTCTTGATTCCTCAAGCTCAATAAGAGGTCATTTTGCAGAAATAGATCAGGCTGTTGTGTATTTTTTCCAAGGGTGTCTCCCTAATATCGTAGTATTTCAGTCACCCGTGTTTTGAAGCACCTACTCAGTATTCTCATTGTTGTTGGTTTCCTCTTCTAATCCAGCTTTGCCAGAGCCTTATTTCTCTGTGGTTTTTGCCCACACAAAACATTTCTGATGTTTCCACAGTTTGTCTCATACTTACATTGTGTTCTGGGATAGTTGTATGTCTTTGACCAGCAGTAAATTGCTTGACCTTCAAAGACATGAGCTGAATGGGTGAGGATCCAGGCTAGTATCAACAGAATGTTTGAGTGGGGACTAATATTATCAACCATCAGTTCATTAGTGCATATTTTTAGCCATTACCAACTTTCCCTTTCTATGCAACTTCCTAACATGAGAGAATCTTCTGTAATTCAGGAAAAGGAAAGTGATATGTTTTAAGAAAACGTAGACAATTTTACTGATATTATTTAATGAGTCACAGTGATCGTAAAAATTATTGTACTCTTTTCCATTATCTTAGATGAATTATAAAAGTATAAAGAGGAAAGAAGAATTATAACTACTCCTTAGGTGTTTTTTGTTTTTTGGGTTTTTTTTTTTGGCCTTTTTAGGGCCGCATATGCAGCATATGGAGGTTCCCAGGCTAGGGGTCAAATCAGAGCTGTAGCTACTGGCCTACACCACAGCCACAGCAATGCAGGATCCGAGCCGCATCTGCAACCTACACCACAGCTCACAGCAACACTGGATCTTTAACCCACTGAGCGAGGCCAGGGATCAAACTGTCCTCATGGAGGCCAGTAGGATTCCTTTCCACTGAGCCATGATGGGAATTCCTCCTTAGCTTTTAAGAATGCTCTAGGGAGTGTTGGTGTGAAGCAACATGAATTTTTAAATCTTAATACTTATAATAGTAACTGAGCTTCCCACTAGAAGATAATATAAAAATTCATGTATCACAGTGAAGAATACAAAATAGTAAATTCTATCAAATGTTGGAATTTCTTGTTGAGAAATACCTTTTTTTCCTTTCAAAATATCATTGTTACCAAATAGCTTGGGAGAAGAATTAGCTATTTTAATGGAAAATGAATTAGAAATTTACAAATTTCATTAATTTTTTTCTGTTTGGTAAAACAGATTTTAATTTACAATAATATGTGTGTGCAAAGTTTCTTTTAAAATTAGATAAATATTACAATTATAACATTAACACTTGTGAGACCTGGCATTTCTCCTAAAGCTTTAGTTAAATATTAAAATAGTTTAAGGAAAATGTTTGTGGTTTTGTAATATATTTAGCAATATAGAAAGTAAAATGTTTATCTGAGCACCAAGATATTAATAAAGCTATTTTTATGTTTTATAAACCAGAAAACAAGATAACTTAAAGACTTACTTGAACATGAAATCTAAATTTGGAGAATTAAACAGCACCCTAAATATACAAAATCAATTCAGAGTCTTTTTAGAGGCTGTTTAATTTTCTTTCGAAAATAAATTTATCCATCAATTTAATCTTAAAATTTATTTCAAATACAGCTTAAATATGTATATATGTATACTACACTGATTTATTCAATTAAGCCAGGTAGCTTTAGTAGAATATTTCTTAATGAGATTAAGAATAGTTTAAGAATTCTCATGGTGGCGCAGCTGAAACGAATCCAACTAGGAACCATGAGGTTGCGGGTTCGATCCCTGGCCTGTTTCAGTGGGTTGGGGATCTGGCGTTGCTGTAGCTGTGGTGTAGGTCAGCAGCTGTAGCTCAGGTTCGACCCCTAGTCTGCGACTCTCCATATGCCATGGGAGCAGCCCTAGAAAAAGAAAAAGAAAAAAGAATGGCTTATTAACAGTATAAATATTATTTCTCGGTAGAATATTATGTTTAGGAAGAGTAACTATGCCCTCTATAAGAAGTTTTATATAACCTATGGCACAAGAATTCCAAAAATTAACATTAATTATCAGTTTGAACTGATTATATTACTATAGGAAAACAAGTCTGAGATAACAGACTTCTAATGAAATATGCTTTTGATACAGTGCCTGAGTTCTTGAATCAGCTCCCTCCCTCATTGTTTTGGGTGACTCTTACTTTTGGTCTTTAAAAAAAAGAAAACAGCATGAGATGGGCTTCGTGGCTCACCCCCATCCTTCCTGTCCTACTGATGGTCAGGCCCGAGTGTCTGCTCTCGCTTCGGTGACAAGGCCTCCTGCCTTCTCTAATTTTACCTCCTAGGAGCCTTGTGATTAGGAGGGGGCTTTTGTTTTGTCCTAGCGGGTGAGGCTTGGTTTCTTTTAAAATGTTGTGCTTACAGGAATTCATTGTGAGGAAACTGGTCTGCTCTTGAACTTATCAGTGTTCTCCTATCTCTTGACAGGAATTAATATTTTCATTGGAGGGTTTTAAGCCCTATGGCTGGTACCTTACTTTAGTGCAGTTTGCATTTTACTCTGTATTTGGCCTAATAGAACTTCAGCTTATTCAAGACAAAAGGAGAAGGTATGTGGTTTGTTTTTTATCTTTTGGCAGTGAAGTTATTAGTAGTAGTTAATTTTGTTTTCTTCTTTGGGCATGTGCAGGATATTATATGTTAAATATGTCTTGCATTAATAAAACATTTAATACCCAAGAATTTTTACTAGTAATGAACTTATTAAAAATATTAAATATGATATTTCCATTATACATTGAAAAAAGCAGTACCCCTTTATGTGTAATGTTATCAAATAAAAAAAAGGTTGTTTACACTCAACTTGAGGTAGATATTCTTAGAACAGGAGAATGTATTTAGATGTACATATATGTTTTTATAATGGAAATAGATATGATTACCAAAAAATTTACAATGTTACTAACCTAAGACTGGTGATACAAGATAGCAATACCTATTTTTATAGTGATGTTTAAAATTTATAGTTAATGTTTTGTATTGTGGAATATATTCCATTTAACGTCATCATATTTGTAATCGCCAGCAATAGAGATTGCATTCTTAGATATTAGAGAAATTTCATAATATTCTTTTTCACCAAAACTGAAAGAGTTTATATGACAGTACCTTTTAAATTAATGACCACCTAGGTCTGAGAACTATCTTAAAATATTTGTATGGCATATTGAACCACATGCATTAATCTCTTATATCAGAAGGTGGTTGGGAATTTGAATATAACATTTTCTTGGTAAATGTAAGTGTGGTTATCTTTTCATGTCAGACCCTAATATGTGAATATTTCATGTATATATTGGACACTTTAAAGGTAATAAGGAGCTATAATATTAACATTCTGTCTTCACTATAGGAATGTTTAATCCTTCAATGAAAATAAAAAATTTCCCCAGCTACTTTTTTTCTTAAATGTTTTTGATGTCTGTATGAAAATAACTATAAAACTTTAAGTATTTAAATCAGTAACCAGTGTTTCTTCATGGGTCTAATTTTACCTCTCAACCTCTCTATTGCCAGTAACGTACTGTAGCAGTGACATTAAAAATGTTTGAATCTGAAGATATCTTCTTCATTAGTTTCATGCTCTGAAACCTTAAGACTTAGCCACAGGAGACAGAATAGGAAAGTAATTATGTATACGGAAGCCTGATAATTCATTTTGTCTTGCAAACTGCTGGATCTCTGATTGCTTCTAAAGTAAGAGAACCTAATGCAGTGCTTATTAAAATAAAAAACACAAAGACGATGCGTCTTCTGTTAAATTTTAAAAAGATATAGCTCCCTCTCAGCTTCCAAGAAGAGGTAGGAGCAAGCCTCCAGCCATGTTTCTCTCACCTTTAAACTTCGTGTCCATAACATATTTAAAGTCATTTGTGTTTGACTTAAACATAAGTGAAGGAATTAGGTAGAAGAATTTATGGATCAATGATAAATGAAATTCTGAGCTGAAAACTTCATTGCAAGGCACATTACAAGCTTTTTTTTTTGGTTTTTGGTTTTTTTGCTTTTAAGGGCCTCACCGGTGGCATATGGAAAGTCCCACGTTAGGGGTCAAATTGGAGCTGTAGCTGCTGCCTACGCCACAGCCACAGCCACAGCAGCTCAGGCTCCAAACCACGTCTGTGACCTACCGCAGAGCTCACAGCAACGCCAGATCCCTGACCCATTGAGCAAGGCCAGGGATGAAACCTGCATCCTCATGGATTCCAATTCGTTTCCACTGCACCACAACAGGAACTCCCTACAAACTGTTTTAGAAAAAGTCCTTATAGCTGTATTACAGTGAAAATATGCCCAATCACAGATATTTCTGGATTTATTTCTGAGTATGTATCCATCTCTGAGTCTGTTTACATGGCACTACTCTTTATACCTTTAGTTAGTCAAACGCTTTGCTTAGTTTTTTTCCTTCTTCCTATTTTATATGAGCACTTGCGTACTTGAAAGAGTGCACAACTTAGAGTCAGAAAACATGGATTTGAGTCTTGTTACTGCCTCGTATTAGTTCTGTCCATACCGTAAGGCAGTTTCTTAAATCCTTTCTGATTCAGTCTGGGCATCAAATGTGGTGACATGCCACATTCTAGACTGGAATACCCTAAAAATACTCCTTGTTATTTTTCATGGAAGATTACCTTGTACCCTGAGTACTAATTACTCTGTGTGAGTTTTTAATAAAGGAGGTTACCTGTCGGATCGGTTTTGAAGGGGCTTTTTAAAGATACAACTTTCCCACCACAGCTAAACTAGTAAGCAGTTGGGGTATTAAATTACGAAGTAGAAACAGTGAGAATCCTAGAGGCAAGATGGTGAAAGCTAACTCCGTCTCACCACGGAGAAAGCAGAGCCAGAGGAGAGCTGGCATTTCCAGGACTCGTGTCCCAGGATGCTGTCAGAGTTGGAACCTTCAGAATTTAGCTTTTTCTGAGCTCCGGGCTGGTTTTCTTTCTTCCGGTACTGTATGCTGCTTCTCTAACCAAGATTTTCGGATCTTGTGATTCTTCGGACTTGGGTTTTTACTTTCCGGCCCCCGTTCGCACTTTACCGGTGAGGAGATCTGCTTGCTGTGACTTAACAGCATTACCTGGAGAAGCGATCTCTCCAACTGCACTAATATCCCACCCGGTGTTACCCCTCGGGGGGGAGAGCGTGGGTGTGAGTGCATGCCGATGCGTATGCGCGTGCGCAGGCATTTCCACGGGGATCGTGAATGTCGACCACCGTCGGAGTCATTAGGTATAAGAAGGCCTCAACATTAAAATGTTCAGTGGAAATGGTGCATTTTAATTGAATTTTTCTAGTGAATTACTTCGCTTTATACCTAGGCATGTAAAAAACGTGGAGGAATTCTGTCGCCTTGGTTTGCACGTGAGCACAGGTCCCCAGAGGGAAACTAGGTGGAGAACGCCACACCGTCTGATTAGAGGAGTAGGGCTCTCACGTGTCAGCCAAACCCATGTACGGATTATTATTTTAGGCCATATTGACTGTCTACTCAAGTTCAGCATGTGCTCACAGTAAGAGCGCCAGATGCTGAAGCTGCCAAATCCTAATTTCTCCTTTAGGAAATCCAGTTAGCACCCAAAGTAGACAGTTTGGGATCATGAAGGGAGAGTCAGACTCCTCATCTGAAAGTTGATTCTTTCAACACTGTGTGGAGTACAACATTCGAGATGAATCATAAGATACTGTAATAAAAATCGTGCCGAGAGTTTTCAACCACCATGTACTTTTTCTAGAGAAATTCTGCTCAGATTTCTAGGATGTATTTTTCCTAATGCTAGATGGAAACATTAGGAAACAACAATTTAGAAGTTAAAAATTAGCTACGGTGCCATTGACCATTATAAAGGCCAAAGTTTTTTTTTTTAATCATTTTTTTTTAATTTAGGCAAGATGGTTTTTGTAAGTAGCTAGAACTACTGTTAAAAAATCTTTTACCAGCCTTTTTTCTTTCAGTAAGAATCTAAGTAACTCTAAAATACTACTTTTTCACATATTTGAGCGTTCTCACTTATGAGTGATTAGATAAGGATAAATTATTTTTACCAACATTCTTTTATATAAGTAAACAGTGTGGTAACTTTAAGAACAGTGATATTTTAGCAATATTTCTAGAAATATTAAACAGAAATTACAAGAGTAATTGGACATTTACACATTGTAACACATTCTCTTACAATAGTATAAGTTGGGTCCCAAAATGAAGATTTTAAAAATTGTCTTTTACAGAATACCAGGAAAAACCTACATGATAATAGCTTTTCTAACTGTGGGTACTATGGGGTTATCAAACACTTCCTTGGGCTACCTGAATTATCCCACCCAAGTCATCTTCAAGTGCTGCAAATTGATTCCTGTTATGCTAGGAGGAGTTTTTATTCAAGGTATAGTAATGATATATTTTCATACTGTTTGAAACTAATAGGGAATGTTATGGCATCTGGCATTAGGAAAAACATTAAACTTCAATTAATATTTTAAAAGAACATTCTAGGTACTGTTAACAATTCTGAGTGCTATCTCATAAAAATCAGGTATTGTAAAAACACTGATACTTCTCTGACATACCTTAGCATCCGAAATCAGTAATTTGGACTCAGGGAAAAATAAAATTAATATTGTTTTATTCTTTTAACCTGGAATCAACTGCATTTCCAGAAATGCCGAATTAACATATCGAAGGCCTAGCTCACTAGTACCTGGAAAGCTCTTTTTTTTTTTTTTCAAGCCTTCCAATTTTTTACTCTGTGGGGCTCTGCTCTCTATCTCCATTATACAAGTGGACGATGCTGATGTTCAAGTAAGCTTCAGCCAAGCAAAGTATTTTTTAACTAACTCTGCGGATGTTGACTTCCTGGAGCCCCAACTAAATTCCAAGCCAGGTGAAAGCAGGAGTAAAAGAGGAAGCTGTCAGGCAGAACACACAGTGGAACAAGTTTTTGTTTTGTTCACACGGCTGCCACAAGAAATATTCATGTTTTGATAATCATTAAAGTTCTAATAGCCTGACTGCAACGTTAAGGCAGTCTAAGCCTTCCCAAAAGAAGTTTTTCCAATGAAAATGTGTATGTCAGCTACTTCTCATATAATTTCTGGGTAACTGTTCACATAGGAAAAAATGATGATCTCAACTCCTATTAAAATTCACATTTATCATCGTAACTGACTTGGCCTATATATTTCTTTACAAGCCTTCCGAAAAGTTGTACGACGTGATTTCATTATTTAAATTTGGATGTACTACCATAAATTAATACTCACCAACCTGGAAGATACATGACTATAGTATTTGCAAACTTACATGAAACCTGAGTAATTACACTGGTTGCCTTATGAACTTATGAACTGTAAGAAAAAGAGGCGCTAGTTTCCACAAACTTTTTAAATGTTACATTCACTTAGCATCGTAACAAATAAAGAAGGCTCTCGTATCTAACTTACAAGGAAGGACAAGTTGGTGCTCACCAGTACTTTAATTTTCAAAAGCCCTTCTGTGACTGTCCTGCGCTTGGACCTAAGTGTTCCTCATCATTTTTGCCATTGGATGTAAAAAGCCGTCCTGCTCTACTTGTTTAAACACATAAATCTAAAACTGCTGAATGGACCTTTCCCCAGTGAGATTGACTTAACAATTATTTTGCACAGGAAAGCGTTATACTGTTGCGGACGTGTCTGCTGCCTTGTGTATGAGCCTGGGCCTGATATGGTTTACCCTGGCTGACAGCACGGTTGCACCGAACTTCAACCTCACAGGTAAGGACTGTATTGGGTATTCCTAGATTTTGTGGGCATTTTGATTTAAAGTAAGAATTTTTACAAATCCATAAGAATTTTAGATGATGCTTTGGCGTCTCATTCTCACATCTTACACAAAGCTTTTGGACTTTCCATATAGGATGTAGTAAAAATACCACAACTCTGGAACAGTACCAGTCATTTTTAGTACTCTTGTATTTTAACATGACAAGAGGCTGTTTGCGCAGTCAGAATCTTCTGTTATCAAGTAGGCAATAGATTAATTTCGTACAGGCTGAATTGGAAAAATACACATGAATTAAGGCGAATCACAGTAGTAATTGTTATTCTCATTTTCTTTAAAAAAGTGAAACTTTTCATTGTTTTTGCTTAAAAAAGGCTACTGTGCTGTTCCTTAATGTTGAACCGCGTAATATAAATGTAGCCATAACCTCAAAGTGCAGAAAGTTTCCACCATAAACGCTTCCCTCATGGTGTGCCATGCAGAATTTTGTAAATTAAATTTAGAGCTTTTATGAGCAGAACAGGTGTTATAGAATGTTTAAAAATAAATTAGAATAAAAAATGTGTTGGAATCTTGTTTTTATTCTAAAGATCTTATAGAGAAATTGTTTACTCTATGTACAATATTATCATTCTTAATTAATTTCACTCATAAGATTATTTTAGTATTGTCCCATTTTCTTGCCTGACATCTGACAAAAATAGTTCTTTGAAAGGAGCTCTGAGAGAGCCGGGGATAAACAAAGCAAAACAAAACAACAGTAACAGCGGGAGCAACAAATATGTGTACATATGTCTCATCAAGTACAAACTATAATTGTTTGTGGGAGATAAAGTATTACATGATGAAAAAAATCATTTACATCCACTTTGCTGTTCTTTCTAAGAATCAAAATTTTTCTCACCAGTTGTTAGTCGACTCTTCCAACTACCCTGGTTAACCAGGCCAAGTTAACGGATTCAGATGTAACCAGTTCAGCATCTTGGAGCAGCCCTTGAACCATCAAAAGATGCACATAGACCCTGTTAGGTCTGTTCTTCCAACTTCAGTCATTCGTAGTGCAGGTGATCATCACTTCAATGACAAAGTTTATGGTTGCAGATGTTTCTAACATGGCTTAGGTTTTTCGAGAACACTTGGTTTTCATGTCTTATAAAGGATTATATTTGAAAACTGAGGGAAGAGGCAGTTTTAGAGGAGTGCTTCACCATAAAACAAATAATAATAGCTTGCCTCACACAGAGGTGGTGGGAGGACAGAATGAGACGATGGAACAGTGGCTGTGAGCACATGCATGGCACGGGGGTGAGGGTGATCAGTGATGGGAAGAGGTGGTTTCAGTGGTTCTGTAACTTCTCATCGTAATTTAAGTGCTAGCCCTTTCAGAAATCCATGGAAATCTTTAGGAGAATGAGAACATAATGATACTTCATTATTGAGAATAATTGATGAGCACTTATTACAGTGATCTATAAGATCTATGAGAGTGTATTATATAAAGGAGATTAAATTAGCTAGTATTTAAGATGGTTATTTAAGATAGACATAAATAAAACTTGAGTATATCAGAATTTACTTCCTCAAATAAATGTCCTTCTTTAAAATATTCCCCTTAGGATGCAAGCCATATATTTTCGTGCTGTTGCCATTGTTCGGCGCAGTTTTGTAATGTCTCTGAATAGCCTTTGAATATCCTTTTCAGGAGCGAAGATGTTGTTTTCCGGGTCTCCAATAACAGCATGTCTTTTTCTTTCAAGGACAGATTTGATATTTGAAGCAAGGAAAAGAGAATATCAGAATCAAGTATTGTGAATGAAAATGTATATCTATATAATAAAAGCCAAGGTTAGATGATAAGTTAAACTGTAGGATAAGTATGAAAACTTGAAAATTCTCAGTTAGGTGCACGCCCATGTGTATTTATTTTTCTGCTACCTTTGATTGCTTATATATTTAAAAAAATAGAAAGAAGAAACTCCCTGAAATCTCATCAGACTCACAGATATAACAGAGGCAGCCCTTTGTTCGGCCTGTAATGCGCCATGGCTGGTGGCCGGTGTCCTCATAAACACCTGCTTCTCAAGTACACATGCACATTTTTTGTGTGGAACTTGGAAGTCATATGGTCTACATGTTCTGAGAGAAAAAGGGGAAGTGCAGAATTTTAGTTCAGACCAGTACTCAAAGAAAAAGCCTTGGCAACTGCATCATGTTTATGTTTTAATAACATGGGTAATTTTTTTAGGCTTTCCCTCTTGATCTGATTGTTAGAATTGACTGACTACTGCCAATCCCATTAAGCCTTCTAAGAATCTCTTCCGTATTTGTCTAATACAGCGTTTCTTTCAAACATACAATCTACTTTAAAAGCAGAACTGTGGTTTGACATGATAGTGAATCACAAGGTGACAGTGTTAATGAATTTATTAGTATTAGTTTTTTTTTTTTAATAACATCACCTCCATGACTGTTACAAATGGTTGTGGATAAAAACACTCAGCTTACTAAGCACATGTGCTGTAAGGTCTGCTTTTGTTTTTTTAGCCCCATTAAATTTCTGATGTCTTGATTATCATTCCTATGTTTAAATAAGGAGGTTATTTTCTTCTTATGCCTTCTTGAAGGTGTGATCCTAATTTCCCTGGCACTGTGTGCAGATGCTGTTATTGGAAATGTCCAAGAGAAAGCTATGAAACTACATAATGCTTCTAATTCGGAAATGGTAAATACTCTAGTGCTTTTTCTTCACATCAGACACACTAACAAATGATTTACTTAATTGTATAAAATTATGGTGTTCAGTACTTGCATTGCATTTTTAAATTAGTTTATCATTGTTTTCCTAAAAGTAAATACATTCAAATATTATAAGAAGGTAAAAAGTAAAAATCTGTTACCACCACTAATACCTTATTGTAAATATCTGATAAATTTTTCCATCTTTGATTCATGGAATTTGTGGCATGGTAAAAAAAAGTCCAGAGTTCCCATTGTGGCTCAGCGGTAATGAACACCACTAGTATCCATGAGGACACGGGTTTGATCCCTGGCCCCACTCAGTGGGTTCAGGATCTGTCATTGCCGTGAGCTGTGGTGTAGGTTGCGGATGTAGCTCAGATCTGGCGTGGCTGTGGCTGTGGCGTAGGTCAGCAGCTGTAGCCCCGTTTCAACCCCTAGCCTGGGAACTCCCATATGCCACAAGTGTGGCCCTAAAAAAGACCAAAAAAAAAAAAAAATCCTTTGTTCTTTGCTATGTCATTTTTCTCCTCTCTTTGTATTTGGTCCATTTAGAAGTTTGTGATTTGTATGTGGCATAGTTTATGTTTTCTTTCATGGCTTCTGGCTGTATACTATGATTGAGAAGGGCTTTTCCAACTCTAAGATTTAAGAATATTGTGCACATTGCCTACTAGCTTTATAATTTCCTTTTTTTTATTAAATCTTTGACCCAACCAAAACTTTTTTAAAACTTCTTTCATGTGGCTACCCGTTTGTCCCAGTATCATTTGCTGAGTAATCCGCTCTTCCAACTTTTATTTTAAATGCTTTCTTATATCCTGTCCTACCCTAACGTAAGGGTTGGAATTATATTCTTTCAAGTTAATTTCTGCCCCAGGACCATATGATGACTGTAGCTTTATGACCATACATTTACCATCTGTTAGGACTAGCCACTATTGTTCCTTTTGTTTTTCATAATAATACCACCCGTAGTTATTCTTGGGTGTTCATATCCCCAAATAAACTAGAAATCCCATTGGTATTGTGATTGGTATGGCATTGAATTATAAGTTAATTTAGGGAGAATGGCATCTATGCACTTGATTCTTTCAGTCAAAGAATAAGGTATGGCTTTCCTTTTATTCAAGTGTTTCCTTTAAATGTCCCTTAGATTTTACATTTTCTCCTTATAAATCCAGTTATTTTTCTGTTGAAGTAATTGTTAGGTTTTTCATCTTTTTACTGTTATTACTGCAAATAATGCTTTTTTTTCAATATGTGTTCTAACTGGTTGGTACTTTATATAGGAAAGGCGTTATCTGCATGTGTTTGTATTAATTTTATAGCCAGCCACCTTTCTAGACAGCATACAGGACTGGTCTTTCCTGTTACTTTGATAGCAAACTAGGGCATCTTTGCAGAGTCCCTAGGAACATAGGAACTTTAATCTTGGTCCAGAATTTTCTTGATCATCATCACCACTCTTTTTAGATACGGTAAAGATAAGAGAATTAAGGAGATGTAGTCAGAAAGTTAATGTGATACGGTCGTTAAGACTGTAGGCTCTAGGAGTTCCCTTCGTGGCGCAGTGGTTAACGAATCCGACTAGGAACCATGGGGTTGCAGGTTCGATCCCTGCCCTTGCTCAGTGGGTTAACGATCCGGCGTTGCCATGAGCTGTGGTATAGGTTGCAGACGTGGCTTGGATCCTGCGTTGCTGTGGCTGTGGCTGCGGCGTAGGCCAGTGGCTGTAGCTCTGATTAGACCCCTAGCCTGGGAACCTCCACATGCCGCAAGTGTGGTCCTAAAATGACAAAAGGCAAAAAAAAAAAAAAAAAAAAAAAGACTGTAGGCTCTGAACTAAGATAGCCTTAGTTCTCTTGTAAGCTTTATTGGCTCTCCCGTGGGGAAAATGACTTAATATCTCTACGTTTTAGTTTCTTCATCCACACAGTGCGGAACGGTGCTTAAGAGTGCCCACCTCTTACATTGGTTGTGAGAAATGGAATAATAACCCGTAGATAGAGCATGATTAGCACAGGACCTGACACGTAGCAGGTATTTAAGTTTGATGATGCTGATTCTACTTATAAGAGGTATAATAAACTAATAGACCAGGATAGAAAGAGTGGTAGGAAGACTGGGAAATTAAGCAATAGATATGCCATATACTGCGTATTTTCATTATATTTCAATGCCTTTGCAAACTTAATATTTGGGTTTTTTCATGTTTAATTAGTAGTTTTGAAGTGTCTTTGTTTTGTGTATGCCGTTAGGACCCGGACATTACAATCCAGTTTGAGTCAGTAATTAAGCTATAGGCAGAAAGTGACTATTTAGGTAACCATGTATGATACAATTGGTACTGCTGTGTTCATTGTGCATAAAATAATGTGTAATGTTATATACAGGATCAGCCAGCATTTCCAGAAAATTGGGCCATATTGAAAGAGCAGTATTACTTTTAAAATTATTTCTTCTGCCAAATTTAATTGACTAGATTAATTTATTAGCCAAATATGGAAAATCCTTCATTTTCCACCTTTGGTTTAATAGCATTTTTTTTCTACTTTACTTTTATGTACTCCAGGTCTTGTATTCCTATTCCATCGGGTTTGTGTACATTTTATTGGGATTGACGTGCACTAGTGGATTAGGCCCTGCAGTAACATTTTGTTCAAAGGTAAACACTAATTACATTTTTTAAAATAGACATCTTCCATTAAATGGTTTCTTCTGTATTTCTAATTCCCCTTGTTCAAAAAGACTGTATTTTATGTAATTTGATAATTCCTTTAATACAACATATGTAGATCAGAAGTTATTTCAGAAATGAAATGATTTCCATTTAAATTTATTTTATCCTTGCCCTATCCTATAAGTTTATTTTTAATCTACTCATAATGTAGAGGTTGGGAATTTCTAATTTCTTCCTTATTTTTCCATTAAATCAGAACCAAGTAAGAATCTTTGCTTGACTGCATTGTTGAATGACTTACTGTTGCTCAAGAAGTTGATTAAAATTTGTAGTTTTATTTCATTTGTAATACCTCAGGGTTTGTTTTGCATTTTTCTAACAGGCTCTTTTATATGTTTCAGAATCCAGTTCGGACCTATGGTTATGCTTTCCTTTTTTCCCTCACTGGGTATTTTGGAATCTCCTTTGTTCTGGCCTTGATTAAAATTGTTGGTGCACTGCTTGCTGTAACAGGTAGGAATGATGTACTTGCTTAGATTCTGAAATAAGCATTTAATTTTGCTCTGAAGCTCTTTTCCAAAACAGAAGGGCACATCTACTCCTCGGTAAAAGGAAAATTGTCGTAGTTCACCAGTTTATTCTTTGACTTATGGTATTTCTTTAAAATTCTAAAGAAAATGATGTTTGATCTTAGTTTCTTATATAAAGGTTGAATTTTAAGATCAAATATATGCATTTGCTAAATAGTAAATTAAAGGCCTTAAAAGACCTTTTAGGAATTCCCACTAGGGCGCAGGTAACAAACCTGACTAGTATTCGTGAGGATGTGGGTTCGATCCCTGGCCTCACTCAGTGGGTTAAGGATCCGGCGTTGCCATGAGCTGTGGTGTAGGTCACAGATGTGGCTCGGATCCTGAGTTGCTGTGGCTGTCACTCCAGTTCAGCCCCTAGCCTGAGAACTTCCATATGCTGCAGGTGCAGCTATAGGGGGGGAAAAAGGACCTTTTAAAAAGTATGTCCGGAAGAATACCTTCAGAAACAAATATTGTGCTTAGTCATGTTTAATTTATCACTGAAAATTACAATTTTGTTACACTCAAAGTAGGACGGGTATTTTTAAGCAAAGGTTTTTGGACCTTTCGCGTGTACACTTGCAGGGGCATCAAACAGATTAGCTTCCCCTTTTCACTGATAACGGTCACGCACCTGCTCTGCGGGGCCCTTGCTCGGCACGTCAGAGCAAGGCGAGCTGTGTTGGCTTTTCTCTGGGGGCGTGAAGAGCCTCTGCGGGGGCTGCAGGCAAGCCCCAGTGAAGGGGGTAGACGGCCCCCGGTGCCGAAAGAACACCCCCACGACACGAACTCTCGCGTCTCCCAGCTGGAGAGGCCCCTCAGTGCAGCCCAGGATTGGAGGCGGTGCTGCGGGGCGCGGGGCTGGGGTGTCAGGAGGCGGGCCCCGTCCCAGCGCTGACAGTTAGTGACCCGGAGTGACCTCGGTCTCCGCTCTTGACTCGGTCTCTCTCTTTGGTGAGGTGGCTGGGGCTGGACAAGGTCGTGTCCGCCAGCGCTGCACAGAGCTTTGTCCAGAATGCACACGCATCGGCTGCTTAGCTGGTTTTAATTTCTCATGGGGTCAGAGGGACACTGGCCTGAGTACCACAGAATAAAGCAATGAATAAATAGCCCTCTTTGTAAAAGCACATTTGCTCCCTAACTGTTCTATTCGCCTCCATCTGAGACTTCTTTTTGAAGTTCGCACCCCTAGACAGAGGGAACTTAATTGTAGGTCAGGCCTGATCAGTAAGCTCCTAAGTCATCTCGGGCTGTCAAGAAGGATTGGAAATGCATATACTTAGCTTGGGTTTCAGCTTTGCTTGCAAGATAATAACTGTTCCAGAAGGGTCCGATATCCATTTGTATGAGCCCTGTGGTTGGTTAAAAGATATGTGAGATGCCATCCTTTGTCCTGAAGGCGCGGGCAGGTTTCATTTCTCTCTCGTGTGAAGAAAATCCGGAGGTGGTGGGAACACCAGCTGACGCGTCCATAGCCCTTATTGTGTCCAGGTGCCATTTGAGGTGTTTTACCTGGGTTCATTCCAACCTCACAGCAGTCTCGTGGAGTGGGCACCGTTATCCTTCCAAGTTACAAATGGGTAAGCTGACGAAGCACAGGGCAGTCAGGTGACTGGCCAGGAAGTTGCAGATTCAGGATTCTGCCTGAGGCATCTGGCTCCAGACCGGCCGTGTTGACCCCGAGCTGGTGTGGCGGCTGCAGCGCACTGGAAGTCCAGGCTCTCTCCGCCCTGCCACCCGCTCCGCCATCTGCGTCCTCGTTCTAGGCAGGGCCTGTTGAGAAGATGAGGGGCCCACCCTTCTCTTCCTGGGGCCCTCCCAGAAATCACCCTCCCGCAGCAGCACATCTGCTCACGTTTTGTTGACCAGACATAGTCACGTGACCACACCTGGCTGGAGGCGAGGCCTGAAAGGTGTCCCAGTTCCAAGCAGGGGTCCTTTTACCTTTTTCCTTCATAGAAGGAAAAGTAGATTTGGGGGATCGGGCTCCAGGACAGCTTCCTCGTTTGTATTCGCCCATTCAGGCTTTGAACATACAACGCGGGAAGGCCTGGAGTCCGGGCTGCGAGGACGCCTAGGACAGGGAACCAGGCAGAACGCACAGTCTGGGGGGAAGGTACCCCGAGCTCCGGCCGGGGTGAGGGAGGAAGGTCTCAGGCCGTGGCCATCCTGCCTTAGGGCCGCGAGAAGAGGACGGTGAATTGCTCGGCCTTCCGCCCGCAGTTAGGACATCGGGACGGCTTTAAAGGCCTGCTGTTAGATGAGCCCTGCCCTGCCCGACTCATCTTCCTGGGGGAAGCCTTTCTTCCTGCCCGCCCACCTCCGGTGCCACCGCCGTTGTGCTGTTTCCTCTGTTAAAGTCTAAGGCCTGCAGCCCTGCCTGCTGTCCCCTCCATGCAGCGGGAACGGGTGACTTTCTGTTTGTTTGCGTTTGCCTTTGTTTCCTTGGCACCTCAGATAGATAGTGGCCCACAGGAGGCTCTGTAAATACCTGTTCAGTAAATGATTTCCAAAATGTCGCCAAGATGATAGGCACAGTCTTAAAACAGCCTTTTTCTCCCTGCAGTGACGACGGGAAGAAAAGCAATGACCATTGTACTTTCTTTTATATTCTTTGCCAAGCCATTCACATTTCAGTAAGTGCTTTTTTTAATTCAACAAGTTTCTCTAATTTTAGCTACTTTGCATCCCTTTTCCTCTTAAATAGCCCTAATTTCTTCATAAAGAGTCTTTCTCTTCTTGACCCAAATTTATTGATGTGTCTTCTGCTATTTCATTATTTTGAAGAAATCGTTTTGTACACTTAAATTGCCTAACAAGTCCCAATGCACGTGTGACCCTGTTTTCAAATAAATGAATGTGAGTGATGTGTTGAGATTAAGGGATTCCCCTTGCCCTGGTGCAAATATGTAAGTTAGATCTCTAAGTATATATATAAGCACGTGTGTATATATATATGTTTTATATATATTATTTATTTTCTGCCTTTCCCCGTAGAAGATTTGAGGTAGAGAAGTATTCTGGAACTTGTGCCCTAATGACTTTCTTAGTTTGTGGCTTTTTGTGGAAGCTTTTATTTTAATTACTGTCTAGTGTGTATTTAAAGTTAGCATCATTTAAACCTATATTGGTTGGTAATTGAGAAGACTCAAACTTAGAAATTATCAGCATACACTCGTCCCTCAGAATCCAGAGTTCTGGCTCCAGGATCCGCGTGGATCCCTGAGTCCGAGAATGCTCAGGTCCCTTAGAGCCAGCCCTCAGTGTCCGCAGGTTCCGCATCTGCACAGAGAGCTGACTGTATATTTATTGGAAGAAGTCCCCATATAAGCGGACCTGCGCAATTCATACTTATTCAAGGGTCAGCTGCATAAGCTTAAAGGTGACCACAAAATAAATTTCTGTCTGTGTACAGTTTGCATCCACGGGTTCTGTAAATGCAGACTCAGCCTGCTGCAGCTCAAAAATATTTACGGAAAAAAAATTCTGGAGAGTTCTAAAAGTA
Organism: Catagonus wagneri; assembly: GCA_004024745.2. NCBI lineage: Eukaryota > Metazoa > Chordata > Mammalia > Artiodactyla > Tayassuidae > Catagonus > Catagonus wagneri. Next base: position 29,470,773 of record PVHT021183524.1, read on the forward strand.
AAAATTGAATTCACCACGCACTAGCAACTATTTCAATAGTGTCAGATGTTATAATAATCTTTATAGATTATATGCAAATGCTCTGCCATTTTGCATAAGAGACATGAGCATCCACAGATTTTATTACCTGCTGGGGGTGGGTTTTGGGGTGTAGAACCAGGCCCCCGCTGATACTGACAGCTGTGTTGTTTGTTGTCTGTAAATCGGTGTCTTCTTCTGCGTGTGCTAGACATTCATTACAGCAATCTAGGCCAATTCTCCTGCTTCGTCAGGGTGAGCCCCTTCTTATCTCTTTATATTCTCCCCAACTAGGATAACTAGTTGAACTGCTGAGTTGAATTCCCGAGACGGTCACTGGCAGATTTACATGCCCAGCACTCTAAGTACACTCTTGGGACTTTGGTAGAAGTGGGACTTCAAATTTGCCATTATCCTCGAAACTCAAAATACATTTAGTATTGTGTAAAATGCTTTATATAAATATATATATATATTTATCATTAAAAAAGTAGAATTCTGGGAGTTCCTGTTGCGGCACAGTGGTTAACGAATCCGACTAGGAATGATGAGGTTGTGGGTTTGATCCCTGGCATCGCTCAGTGGGTTAATGATCCGGTGTTGCTGTGAGCTGTGGTGTAGGTCACAGACGTGGCTTGGATCTGGTGTTGCTGTGGCTGTGGCGAAGGCCGGCAGCTACAGCTCCGATTAGACCCCTAGCCTGGGAACCTCCACATGCCGCGGGTGGGGCCTTAAAGTGACAAAAGACAAAACAAACAAACAAACAAAAAACATAGAATTCTGTCTAACCTGAATATTATTTGTAAAATAAAATACTGTTTTATTGAAGAGTTATTACGAAGTCATCATCAGATTCTGTAGTTGATAATTGCTCCTCTGATATTAATCTTTTTTCCTTATTTCTTTTTCTTAGGTACGTATGGTCCGGTTTGTTAGTTGTCCTTGGTATATTTCTCAACGTCTATAGCAAAAATATGGATAAAATAAGACTGCCATCACTATATAATCTGATAAACAAAACCTTGGATGCGAGGAAGTCAAGGACATTGGCACAGACTGTGTAGGCAGTGACCTGTCCCGTTTATGAAATAGCATTCTAAGGGAGCAGCCATCGGTTAACTCACTTTCCAAAGGGATTGTTGTAAGAACCGAAGGCTCTGAAGGCGCATCCTCCATCTGTGGGTGGATTACACACGCACTTGGCCTTTCTTCCTGGCACACCGTGGAATGAAGCATGAATATGAAGGACCGGTTCTTACAGTCTGTTGAGAATGTCACTGGAAATGGACCACGTTGCAAGACTTCGTCATTATGACATATCAAGGAAACTGATATGTAAAAGCGGACTGTTTTTTTTTTTTCATTCCATTTCGATGGTGTTATTTAAATCGATTCTCTGTTGTAAGAGTGACCTGATGATTTAAAATCCAGAGAGCAGAACTTCATTATAAATAAAAATTATTCTGTGATTTTTTTTTTTTTTAAGAATGTGTTTGATAGCATTTTGTTACGAAGAGGGGACATGAAGGTTGTTTTGTTACAAAGAGAGGAAGTAAATTTTACATAAACTCTAAAACTTAGCCTTTTCTCTGATCATTTGAAAGTGTTCTTTAGAGAAAACATGCTGTAACTTTCCTGCGGAGTGTAAGCGCTGGAGTAAAAGGAATCAGCCCCCCGAATCCTGTAAGTCTTTGTCATAAGACAGACTTCGTGCTCTTCATCAAAGGTGCTACCAGATCTAATGATTTCCACTTTTGAATTGAAGGGAAAATAACTGGTACCTTAAATTCCTATGAAATAATAAAGCTGTAGTTTTTCTTAAAAGTGAAATTTAATGTAGTGATGGAGATGAAACTGGATAAATTCCAGAAACACAAGTAGATTTAGCAAATTGGCATGGTATGTTGCAGGGTTTTAAGTCTAAACTCAGAAAGATTTTGGCCTTCATTTTTTTATTTTTTTTCATAAGTTTTAGAATTGCTTCTACTGTATCAAAGAAAAATCATATTAATCTCCATTTTCAGTGTAAGTAACGTTGGTTAAAACGGCTTAGTATCTATGCTCTTGGTGATATCACTTATATTTTGTGAGTATGGTATATTTAGTATATTTAATCATAGTCTTAAAATTCCATTGTATTCTGATGGCAACCTTAACCTGTTATGTGCATTTATGGGTATCACAGAGCCCGTGATAAGGATTTAGCCCAAGAAATTCTGATTTTCCTTAGTCATATGCAATAAAATGCTGTGGGGCATATTTTGAAGTGGAAGGAATGTTAATTTGTACTTCATTCTGTTGCCTGAAACTCTACGACCATGAGGATTAGTGCTTTTAAAAAAAGTTAATTTCCTAATATTATAATTTTAACTTAGCAGGGCATACTTTTAACCCCATAGTTTCCTAATATTTTACCTCCTCCTGCCTATTATCAACTCCTTATCCCATCCACCCCCTTAAACAATTTAGTGCTGTTTAAAAATAAGTTTGGGGAGTTCCCATCGTGACTCAGTGTTTACCGAATCCAACTAGGAACCATGAGGTTGCGGGTTCAATCCCTGGCATTGCTCAGTGGGTTAAGGATCCAGCGTTGCCGTGAGCCCTGGTGTAGGTCACAGACGTGGCTCGGATCCCGCATTGCTGTGGCTGTGGCGTAGGCCGGCAGCTACAGCTCCAATTAGATCCCTAGCCTGGGAACCTCCATATGCCGTGAGTGCGGCCCCAGGAAATGCAAAAAGACAAAAAGTAATAACAATAACAAAAAGTTTGGGAGTTCCCATCGTGGTTCAGTGGTTAACGAATCCGACTGGGAACCATGAGGTTGCAGGTTCGATCCCTGGCCTCGCTCAGTGGGTTAAGGATCTGGTGTTACCTTGAGCTGTGGTGTAGGTCACAGATGCGGCTCAGATCCTGCCTTGTTGCGGCTGTGGTATAGGCCAACAGCTACAGCTCCGATTCAACCCCTAGCCTGGGAAAATCCATATGCCACAGGTATGGCCCTAAAAAGCAAAAAAATTAAAAATTCTAGTAAAATTTGACCAGGATAATGGACCAACAAGATGGCTTAGCAGTGTGAACTGGAGTTTGGCACTTGCCATCAGCCCCTACAAGGTTTAAATCATGAGCCACTGCAGCCGCTGACCCGCAGCACTGCCTGCGCCGAGCTTGGGGTGGAGACCAGGAGGGAGGCTCTGTGCTCTGCGAAAACTGGAAGAACGTTTTTTTCAGATAGTCAAATATTTTTAAGAGATCTTACGAGCCCAATTCTTGCAACTCCTCCTATCGAGAAAAACACTAAAATCCTTCAATGACGACAGATGTCTGTGACTAGCACCCTCACGAGACCAGCAGCAAACCTCTGTAAATTGTGTGGCTGGCTGCAGGCACCTGCCCCTTACCTCTGTCACTTGTGTCTTGATATCTCCCCTTTCCTCTGTGGGACAGTACTTCAGAGCTGGGCTGTAGTAAAGTGGACAAAACCAAAGGCGTCCCTGGTCCTCTGCGAGCGCAGTCACTCTCGGGGACGGGCCAGTGAGCGCTGAGGGAACTCGAGAAAGAAACGGAGACTGGCCCACAGCCGAGGTGCATATGGAAGGAGTGAGTCCAGTGAGCCCAGATCTTTCCATCTTGCCATGAAAAACGGTTTTCACTGCCTTCCCCTTCCTGCAAAAACTCTTATTTCCTGGCTGCCCCCCAGCCTCCGCAGGGCCATCTCTCAGGACTATCTGAGATGCTATCTTGTGGGCTTAAATCCCAATTTCACCCCAAATAAAACTGAACTCTCAACTTTCAGCTTGTGCGTTTTTGTTTTAAGTCGATGGCAGGACGAAAATCTTTATGCATCCCAGCATCCCATTTGCTCTTTAAACTACACACTTACCAAAGTACCAAGTTAAGCGCTGCCGTACTCAGAAAGCTTTTGCGTGCATCCTTCGTGATTAAGCGAATGACAGTTTGTTTCTATTGATGTGTCTGAGCCAAAGTTTCTCCTTTTCCCATATCCTGCTTTTCACGTGTGCCCTTTGAATGTCCTTTACTTGCGCATTGAACCAACCATCGTGATCATTTACCAAAAAATGTGACATCACTGACTTTGTAACTGAGCTAGTGCCCCGTGGGCCTCCTGGGCACACAAGCCTTTCTCTGTCGTCCGTTGCTTGTTTTTAGGGAATAATCTTCAGCCTCCAACCTGAGTCCCAAAGGGCAGTCGCTAATCAGGAAAGAGAGGGGATGCAGAAACCTGGGAGGAGAAGTGCAGCTTTGGGGCAGGGGCCACGTTCCTCCTCAGGGAACACAGAACATCTTGGAGCCTTTCTGTGGAACTAAAACACTGGCAGACAGCGGCCAAATTTGGCAGCAACTTGACTGATCGCTCTATTTTTATTTTAATGTCGTTTGTTCAGCCAGTCTCACTGAACCAGGTATGAGCTCAGCCTTATACTAGATGCTGAGGATGCCAAAAAGAATCAAATACAACCCTGACTCTTAAGGAACACCCATTCTAAACAAGATTTGCTTTGATCCCTACATGAAAATACATAAACCATGTGGACCTTCCAGTTGTAGAGTATCTTATGAGTCCCAAGTTGTCAAAAATAATAATTCCCCGCAGTGGTAGCGCTTCAGGGACATTACCGTGTACGTGAGTCATCTGAAGATCTTCTTCAAAAACAGGATTTAAATTCAGTTGGATTGGCCTGAGGCCCGAGATTTTGCACCAAGAGGCAGATGCTGTGATCCGTGGACCACACTACAGGATGGACGTCTTAGCTACAAACTCTGAATGTTTTCCGTATCAGGACATCTGAAATTATTTGAAGAATTTTCGCTTGATTTCCTACCATTTGCTTTTCTCCTTTTTTCTTTTCTTTTTATGGCTGTACCCGCGGCGTATGGAAGTTCCCAGGCTAGGGGTTGAATCAGAGCTGCCGCTGCTGACCTACACCACAGCCACAGCCATGTGGGATCTAAGCCGCATCTGCGACCTACACCACAGCTCAGTGCAATGTCAGGTCCTTAACCCACTGAGCGAGGCCAGGGACGGAACCTGCATCCTCATGGATACGAGCGGTTCCGTTTCTGCTGAGTCACGACAGGAACTCCTGGGGGATTTTTTTACACCAAAAGGCTTTTATTGTCTGTAGGACCATCAGCCAAAGCAGCACTGAAGCTCCAGGCAGGTCCCAGGGCCGCCCTGCCACGATCCCCAGGATCCCCAGGGTAAGGCGGCTTTGGCTCAGAATGGTCTTTGGCTCACAAGCGCCATGTGCAAAAACAGCTACAAACTTCCTGAACGTCTATGGCTGGAAACTAGTCCACCCAACAGGTTCCACAGCGGAACAGAAATCTTACCACGTTGCAGAGCTGCCTAAGTGAAAAGAGGTTTTTTTTAATCATTGCATGTGTGTGAACGATTTAATATTCATTATTTTCTCCATAAATGTTACCTTTTTAAAAAAATCTTCACGGAAGTAAGATAAACCCGTAATTTCCTACCGGTCATGGTCTGCTGTTTTAATTTCATGGCATGTAGTTAGAATACTCTTTGTGCTATTTTGCAGTGATATTATGAAGAAAACGTTCAGTTCGGCGATTTACCGCGGCTTGAGAATCAGCTGTGGATTACAGGGGGTTCGGGAAGCAGGGCTTAACACTTAGGGGATTCTTCTGAGACTTTAATCACAAAATGTGTTTTATTAAATATCTTAATCCTATGATACCCCCCAAATTTCTAAAACATAATTAATTAGACCAGTTTAATCAGTTTGACACGATTGATAAGATTTAAGTAGATGAAAGAAGTAAAATGTGGTAATTGTTCACAACAGATAATGATGGCATGAGATCTTGGAGTCTGATGGTTACAGATTTCCTTGCGGGTCTCATTGTCCCTTTTTTTTTCTCCTAATGCCAATTTACAGTGAAAAGGATGAAGAGCAGACCCATTCAAGTGTATGTTGTCTTTCATTTCTTACTCAACAGAATATGAACATTTGGGGGATTGGTTTTTTTGTATGTTCTGAAAATGCCCATTAACACATATCTTAATTGTGTAGGACATATTTTTGTCTATGTTCCCAGAGAAGATTCATAAAGCCATGAAAGCATTTTTCTCTAGTTTCAACTACATCTTACCTGACAGAATATTTCTCTGCCATGTCTCTGCTGAGCAACACTAAATCATAAAGTCTCGGGATGGTTTTGAAGTTGACACTTGCCATTAAATCAAAGAAATCGATTGGAATGTCTTCTCTTAAGAAGGTTTGGGGAGTTCCCATTGTGGCTTAGTGGCTAAGAGCCTGACTAGTATCCACGAGGATGTGGGTTCAGTCCCTGGCCTTGCTCAGTGGGTTAAAGTGTCCAGCGTTGCTGAGAGCAGTGGTGTAGGTCGCAGACACGGCTTGGATTTGGCGTTGCTGTGGCTGTGGCGGTGGTCGGCAGCTACAGCTCTGATTCGACCCCTAGCCTTGGAACTTCCGTATGCCACAAGTGTGACCCTAAAAAGAAAAAAAAAAGGTTTGAGAGGTGATGGACTTGTGCAAATGAAAAACACACAGGCTTATAGGCACACACTGAGTAGATTTATCCTTTTAAATGTCCCAGTTATTTCATAAATTCTCAAAGTCAATCTTATGGGCATGTATTTAATAATTTGTTCACTTGATTCTTAGCAGCTGGCCATTCTGATAAAACTGACGCATGAGTACTGACTTTTTTCTTAATTCAGAGGGCTTGTCTCTTCGAAGTTTCTGGTATAATAGAGACAGTCTAATAGTTCGATTTTTTCCCTCCTTTTCTTGGACTCCCCTGGATGTTGGCACTTCTTTAATCTCAGCTCTTCATTGGTGGTTTCCATCTCTTTACTGTTTCTGGGACGGTTTCTCGGTGTGATCTTTCAACACGTTCTTCATCTTTTAAAATATATTTAAAAATACCCATTGTGGCGCAGTGGTTAACGATTCCGACTGGGAATCCGACTGAGCGATGCGGGTTCAATCCCTGGCATCGCTCAGTGGGTCAAGGATCCGGTGTTGCCGTGAGCTGTGGTGTAGGTCGCAGATGCGGCTCGGATCCTGCGTTGCTGTGGCTGTGGTGTAGGCCGTTGGCTACAGCTCCGATTAGACCCCTAGCCTGGGAACCTCCACATGCCACGGGTGTGCCCCCCCCCCAAAAAAAGTGGACTCTTAGATTAACCTGTGCCTACAGTTTCCTCTTGAGTCTTGTTTTCTTCTTCCAGGATAAGATCCATCCCTTCATTTTGAATCGCATCAGACACTTTTAACAAAATGTGAGATTTTCTTCTAACAGTGCCTTCTCTTTACTGGAATATCTTTAGCAAGCTAAAGGTGCATGGAGAAAAAGTCATTCTTTCCTTAGTGACAATAGCAACTGTTTAAATGGATGTAACTTACAAACACATGCTTACGTACATATACCTATTTATTTTTTAAACTCTTCTTCAAAGACAGTATATTTGATTATAGGGATGTATTCCATCATTAGATACTTTTCATCACATGCTGCATTAAGTGTTTTCCATTTAGAAGACAGATCTAAAACACTAGCCTTATCATTCTTCAGTTTGCAATTTAAGTATAAAATCCTGCCAGTGTTGCATTCATTAAAATAAAACCGTCTTGGAAATCAAGCACTAATTTCCCCCTCAAATGGCCATTGCTGGCTTATTCTTTCTTACTTCCTAATTACCACCGTAATGAAGTAGCCAGTGTTAGGGCGAGAAGTGATTTCAAAGGCAGCAATTTCTTATTATGAATCGAATACTTTACCCACCTCCCCCCGCCCCTGGGAGTCGGCCCTAGTTATAGAAAATGCATGTGCAAACTCTGTCTCTGCTGAAACTAAAATAGTTTTGAAATAGCAAATCATACATTCAGCACAAAGAGTGGGCTTTCAAGCATTTCACTAAAGCAAAGAGGAAGAGGAAAGTCGTTATATAATTCACCGTCAGATCATTTCTGATCCCTCTAGTCTGTTACTCTCAGAAACAGATTTTCAGCCTCTGAAAGCATAGCTGTAGGAGTTCTCATCGTGGCTCAGCAGGTTAAGAACGCGAAATAGTGTCCGTAAAGGATGCAGGTTCAGTCCCTGGCCTCACTCAGTGGGTTAAGGATCCAGTGTTGCTGCAAGCTATGTTGTAGGTCACAGATGAGGCTCAGAGCCGGTGTTGCCATGACTGTGGTGTGGGCCACAGCTGCAGCTCCGATTCAACCCCTAGCTTGGGAACTTCCATAAGCCACTTCCATGTGGCCATTAAAAATATAAATAAATAAAAACACAGCTATAATAATAACACATCTGCTGGGAATAACTAATATCAAAGTAGATATGAGAACAGTCACTTAGAAAACTATAAAGCACTATGAAAGTATTAACAGTTCAAGCTTTCATCTGGCCACTCTCTTCCACACACAATTCACTCTGCTTCTAACACAGGGTGCTCTTTTGGCTTCCTATAAAAACGAGGCTCAGTCAAAATATCTTGCTTTCATCAGTTAAGCAGAAATATCTTTTACCTTTGATCTTATCCCATGTGGACATCTGCTTTTTCTATGATGGAAAATTACTTTTCATCAAACGTGGTCCAGTGACACTACTTCTGCTTGTACTTTGGTGAAAGACAAGAGAAATCAAAGTCCCTCCTGGGCACTTTTGGGCCTATCGGTACCCCATTTGTCACCAAGGATCCTTCTTCCACTTGTAGCTTCAACTAACCAATGATGTGTTCACTTTAAGTTGATAGGAGTAGAAAATGCAATCTGGTCTTGGGGCGGGGGACTCTACAGCTAATTAAAGACATTCAATCTGTGAACAGTTTTTAGTTATGCAAAATAAATGCCATGGACATATTCTTTCTTCCTTTTTAAGAAAACAGTGAGAAGTTCCCATTGCGGCTCAGTGGCTCAGCAGTAACGAACCCAGCTAGCATTCACGAGGACTCGGGTTCGATCCCTGGCCTCAGTCAGTGGGTTAAGGATCCAGCATTGCTGTGAGCTGCGATGTAGGTCGAAGATGAGGCTCAGAGCTGCTGTGGCTGTGGCATCGGCCGGCAGCTACAGCTCTGATTCAATCCCTAGCCTGGGAACTTCCATACGCCACAGTAGTGGCCCTGAAAAGACAAAAAGTTATGAGAATATTTTTTTTTAAAAAAGCAGTCTGTCTAAAAGGTGATGAAATTTTTGGACCAAAATACAGTGATAGGGCAAAACTACAGTGACAGTAAAGAGATCAGTGGTCGCCAGAGGTTAGGGAACAGGGAGGGAAGGAAAGGAAGTGTGGACAGGTGACGCAGGACAAAATTATTCTGCTCAGAGCTGTAATGGTAGATACATACATTATGCTTTAACCAAAACCCTTGGAAGGTACGTCACAAAGAGTGAGCCTTACTGTAAACTGTGGACTACAGTTAATCACAGTGTATTCGTAGTGGAACATTAACTGCAATAAATACACCACACTAGTGAAAGATTCTTTTATTGGCTTGTTTCCTCGTTATTGAGTTTGGGAGTTTCTCATATATCCTGGATACACATTCTTTATCAGATACATAGTTTGCAAATGTTTTCTCCCAGTCTTAATTTTCTCAGCAACGTTCCTCAAAGAACAGAAGCTTTTAATTTTGATTACAGTCTAATTTAGCATTTTTCTTTTGTAGACCTTTTTCTTAATCATTTCCAATAAATCTTTGCCTTACCCCTCCCCCAATTTTTCTTCTATGTTTTCTTCCAGTTTTTTTTTAATTTTAGATTTTTATTTATTTATTTATTTATTTTTATTTTTGCATTATAGCTGGTTTACAGATTTCTGTCAGATCTTCTAGTTTTAAATGTTACATTTAGGCCTAGTTATCCTTTTTGCAGTGATGTTTGTATCTAACATAATGTATGAGTCAAAGTTCATAACATTGACTCATATGGATATGAAGTTGTTCCAGCACAATTTATTAGAAGGAAATTCCCTTCACTAAACTGTCTGCACTTTTTTCCCCAAAGGTCAAATGACTGTATAAGCATGAATCTAATTCTGTGTTATATTCCTTCCATCCATCTTTTTGCCAGGGTTACACTGTCTTGATTACGTAACTGTAAAATAAGTCTTAAAATTAGATAGTATGAGTTCTATTACTTTGTTCTGCTTTTCAAAAATTATTTAGACCCATCTAGCTCCTTTGTATTTTCATGTACATTTTAGAATCAACTTGTCAGTTTCTTTTTTTACACACAGATGCATACAGATGTCCAATTATAATTCTGTACACCGGAAACTCACATAGTTAAAAAAACTGACGCTAAATTTTGAGTGAGGTTGAATTGAAACTGCAGATTAATTTAGAAGAATTAACATCTTAACAATATTAAATTTTCCACTCCATGAATATCGTTTTCGATCTCCATTTATTTAGGTCTTCTTTGATTTCCCTCATGAGTCTTTTGTAAATGTCAGGATATATATCTTGCACATGTTATTAGATTTATACCCAAGTATTTCATGTTCTGGGTGCTCTTATCAACTGTACATTTTATAATTTCAATTTCCAATTGTTCATTGCTACTATCTATAAATACGTTTTTCTAGATTGATTGGTGTTTCATTTTTAGTGACCAGTTTCTCCCTGGAAATCATATCTATTCTAGAACAGTGGTCCTCAAGCCTGGCTGAACTCAGAATTGCCTACAAAACTATAAATACACAAATTCTCAGGCCATGTGTCCCACAAGTTCTTATTCTGTAGTTATAGAACAAGCCTAGGAATTTATGTTTGAAAAGCTTCCCCAGGTAATCCTGATCTTGGAGAGGTTTGGGACTCAGCATAAAGCATCTGTGGGCACAAACGATTGCCTAGATAAGACAGACATGACAAGAACATCGACAGGTTCCCAGGAGGATGGAGCCAGGCCCCCAGCCCCCAAATATGGTCCACCTTGGAGACCTGCTGTGGACGCCCTCTCCCAGAAAGTTGAGGCTCAAGTTGGGCAGCAAGAAACGATGGAGCACAACTGCATAGATTAAACACCTGCAAGGATTAACTGCCCTCCGTCATGGCACTCGACCCCTGACCCCTCTCTTGACTTTCCCCTCCTCCTTCTTCATTGTTCCTGCCACAAGTTGCCCCCACGAACCCCAGCCCCCGATGCCGGCCACAGATCCTTTATCAGCCCAGCCCTCCTCACAGTCTGGGCAGGCACCATCTTGAGCTCAGCCCGCCCCCCCTTTGATGCCGTAATAAATCTCTTTGCTTTCCTAGGTTGGCCTTGCACGTTCCTCCCTCGGCAAACGTAAGAAACATAATCCTTTTCCTGTACTGACACTGCTAACCTACGCCCACGGGGCATCTTCAGTTGGATTTCCAGAGACAGATTTTTCAGTGAGATGTTTCTTCTGAATCCTAACCGCTTCTTTTAAACCGGTGGCATGCATTTGTTGGCTATTGTGCCAGATGACTGGGGTGAGAAGCTCCTGGAAATTCAGTCTGCGGCCATGCTGGGCCAGATTAGCACAACATTGCTAACTATTTAAACAAACTATGTACAGTTGCTTTGGCAGGGGAGCAAATAAGGGGACACTGGCTGAAAGAGCAATAAAAAATGTGGTCATGTGCTAGAATGGCTTGCCAAGGTAAACGCTGCCAATCAAGGGTTTGTTGAGAGCAAGAGCTACAAAGTCCTATTTCAATTGTTTGCCAAGAGAGTAGGGGTCCATTTATAACCGGGGCATTAGGAAATCTCTTGGAAGAATCCAAAGGCAGGAATTTCCAGCTGGCCTCCCAGGGGGCTGAGAGAAAGATCCAGAAAGCCATCAGGACCCCAGGCAGGTCCTCCCTTCCTTCTGTCCACAGAGTTGTTCCTGGCTTCTCTTTCCTTCTGGCAGAGCCTTTCTCAGCTCCCCGTCCATCAGGAAACCCCCTCAAGGAGATCCCACCTATATCTGCACGACTCCAGAAGTCAAACCAATGTCCAGCTAAGAAGCTCTGGCCTCGCTTAGACCATGGAAACATCCCTTAGTATTGACGGACGGCAGTTACAGGAAATGATCCTCTGAGAAAGAACAAAAGCGGTCAGTTCGAGTCACACCTGCCGTCTACGGATGCCCTCCACGGAACCCCCAAAATGGTGAACGATGGCCACGTAGTGATACAAAATGCGTCTATTGTGTCATTCTGTGATGATGACATATGTCCCATAGACGTGCCCGTTGTTTGAATGTTCTCATAAACTAAGGACCGCATCTGCTAAATAGAACTCTAAGGCTGGTAAGGAAAACATTTTGTTCTCAACACGGAGAGAGGAAATTTAGTCTGTCTTTTTTGAACGGGAGCATTGCAGAAACGGTATTGGGGTAATTAAAATTAAATTACTTGTAAATAAATGAGCTTACTATGTAACGGGGCTGTGGAAATAAAGCCATTTACTTGGATGCTAGTCTATGGGTTTGTTTGTTTGTTTTTCCTTTTTCCTTAGATTACAGTAGTTTCCAGATTACACCTCGGTGTTCAATCCATTTAGGCACAGGCTCGGCATTCATTCAGAGCCACTTATGACACGGACGGAGCAGGCACAGGTAGTCACAGAAGTCCCGATAAAGGACCATATTTAAAGAGGGAGACTTAGGGGACATTGGGAGATCACTGTAAATTAAGAAATTTCTCAAGAGGAGTTCCCTTCGTGGCTCAGTGGTTAACGAATCCGCTGAGGTTGCGGCTTCGATCCCTGGCCTCGCTCAGTGGGTTAAGGATCCGGTGTTGCCGTGAGCTGTGGTGTAGGTTGCAGACGCGGCTCGGATCCCGCGTTGCTGTGGCTGTGGTGTAGGCTGGCGGCTACAGCCCTGATTAGACCCCTAGCCTGGGAACCTCCATATGCCGCGGGTGCGTCTCTACATAAAGGCAAAAAGACAAAAAAAAAAAAGAAAGAAAAGAAATTTCTCAAGAAATCCATGAGCACAAGCAGGCTTGTTGGATTAGCAGAGGCAGGAGAATTGCCTCAGGTCCTTGGGTTGGGGGTGGGGTGAGACCCGCGTTCAGATTCAGATCAAGGGCAGGAATTTGAGGCTCGCCCTTGTGCAGATTGAATCAGGAGGAGGTACTGCTCCTAGAAAGGACGAGGTGGGCTTTTCCGACACCCACGCCCTTTGGATGATCAAGCTGTAGCCCATCAAACGGTGGGCAGAGCTTCCGTGCCTGCCCGCGGGCATCTCTCACCAGCGTCCTATCCTAACAAATCTGTTTCCTGCCCACCACTGTGTCTCTCGCTGAATTCCTTCTGCGCGGAGACATGAAGAACCTGAACCTCAGTGAGTCCAGACACCGGGTCAGTGATTCCAATTTAAAACCGTGGGTTCGAGGCCCACTCTGGGTTTAGGCCGGGTTCGCGTCCCGGCCCGTGGGTTTGAGTCCCAGTCTGTGTCCTGGCTGGGTTCAGGACGTTCACACCGTCGGTTTCACTTACATCCAAAAGGGGAAGGAGGAGTTTTAAACGTCACACAGCGAGGGTTCTGGAAATGTCGGGACCCCCTGGGTATTGTCCACAGGGAAGCGAAACTGGCTCTTCCTTTTCTGATCGGGACATGGGGCCAAAATGCAAGCAGCCTGGTTAGTTCAATGAAGTAAGCCTGAGGGTCGGAGGAACCAGACTGATGCCATCGCCGTAGAGATGAGGGAGCTGAGGGCCCAGGGATTCTGGGTGTTGCCCAAGCTCTTACTCTGAGGTATTGGCAGGATTGGTTGGAACAGAATATCGATTTCTGATCCCCAGCCCCACCGTTCTGTGAAACCATGTTTTTCCACTTAAAAGCTTTGGGCAGGAGAAAGACAACAGTAACCTTTTAAAACCCACGCCTGTAGTTCTCCCCAAAGAAACCAGCCTCAGCGGGGTTCCTTCTGCTCTCTTTCAGTGGCTGATTCCCGCACATGTAATCCTCTCCTTTATCAAACCTCTTCCCCTCCCTCTGGGTGCCCCAGCCTCGACTTCCCACCCACTGCTTTTACTAGAATGCGACTTTAGGAGTTCCCGCTGTGGCGAAGCGAGTTAAGGATCTGACTGCAGTGGCTCCGGTTGCTGTGAAGGCACAGACTTGATCCCCGGCCCAGCACAGTGTGTCAAAGGATAAGGTGTTGCCACAGCTTCTGCGTAGGTCACAGCAGTGGTTGGGATTCGGTTCCCTGACCGGGAACCTCCTCAGGGTCATCGGGGTGGGGCCCTAATTCAACAGGACCGGTGTCCTTGTCAGACGAAGAAGAGGGAGTTCCCCTGTGGCTCAGCGGGTTAAGAACCCAACTAGTATCCATGAAGATGTGGGTTCGATCCCTGGTCTCTCTCAGTGGGTTAAGGATCCAGCGTTGCTCTGAGCTGTGGTGTAGTTCACAGATGTGGCTCAGATCCCGCATTGCTGTGGCTGTGGGGTAGGCTGGCAGCTGTAGCTCCTATTTGACCCCTAGCGGGCAAATTTCCAGATGCTGTGGGTGCGGCCCCCCAAAAAAGGAAAAGAAGAAGAAGAGGAAGCACCCGCTCAGAGGAAAGTCCACAGCGGACAAGCGAGAATGTAGCCACCTGCCACCCAGAAAGAGAGGTCTCGCCAGATCCCAGAAACCAGGCCCCTTGATTTTGGACTTTCAGCCTTCAAAACTGAGAAAGTAAATGTCTTTGGGTTAAGCCACCAGTCTGTGGCATTTTGTTACAGCAGCCTGAGCTGACGGATACTATAAGCGAGGCTGCAGATGATGTGTGGACGGTAAAATCCTTTCTGAACTCCTATGCAAGGCGCCTCTAAGGCAAGAGATGACATAACTACCTCTAGAACTCATTGCAGTATATATTTTGTAAAGTTTATTTTCACTTTCAGTCTCACCACTTTAAAACTTACGTGCGTGCTTTTTCTACCATAAAATTTTGCTAGCCTTTTAAGCATTTTTTGTTTGTTTTCTAACTTTGTATTTATTCCAGGTGTGCCATTTACGAACACGATCCCATTGACTCGCCTTTCATATTATTTTTCCAACAGTTTGGAGATTTCATCAAATATCGTGACCGTTAATCTGCTTTTCCTAAATTCTAAGTAGTGTTTAAAAAAACCTATTCTTTTAGTATATAAACATTTTGAGCAGATTAGATTAATTTCCTTTCTATCTGGCTCCTTTAATATTTCTTGAAAATAATCTTCGAAGTCTGTTGCGTGAGCCTGTTAAATTAAAGAGATATTACCTGTCTCATTTTTCATTATATCCCTACCCCACTTCTAAATTCTAAGAGGATCCATGCTGACAATACTTTACTTACTTACTCCTGAAAGATACAAAGTCTCTAAATCACGGTGCATTCCATTTTCAACAACAAATCCTGAAGGCATACAGGAAGTTACCATTAGCTGCATCACGCATCCGCAGGGCATTTGTGTGGGAAAGCTGTAAGCGCATTTCCCAGGCCGCTAAATTGAACAGCAAGGCTGCGTGAATCTATTTTCAGAATCAGGCTGACGCATCACAGTGAAATAGTCCACCCTTAGTCTCTCCTGTGCATTTCCATTTTCCGTTCCCCGACTGTTAAAAGACCAGCCGAATGTTCTTGATTGATTGAGGTCAAGGAAGGATGTCCACTGACTTTTCATAGCCCTAACACTCCCAAAGCTCTCGGGATCTACCCAAAGGGATTCAGGACGCAGAAAAATGCATCGGCGGTGATGCTCAGATTCGCTGCAGCACGTGTAATTTTACACAAGGAATGTGAACCCATCAGAGATCGGGACAAAACATGATTTGAGACAGACTGGCATCGGTGGAGACCATGAAGGGCATAGCGTTAATTTTCCCCTTGTCATCATTAGGCGACGTTAGCTAAATCAGACAGTCTGACTTTGATTGCCCCCGTTCGCACAATCCGGTCTGATTATTTTGACTGCTTGTTATCATGTGCGTGAAAGTCACGTCCAATGGTTCCCGCAGAGATCAAAGGCCACGATAAGAACATGAACCTGCAGTGACCATGTTAACTCTGGGCTGGAATCCTGAGTCCTAACTTCTTGTGAAAGACAAGGAAAGTCTTCCGTCACCTTTCTTTCCTCTCCCTTCTTTTTCCTCTCCCTTCTTTTTTCTTTCTTTCTTTTTCTCCCCTCTCTTCCTGCCTTTTTTTTTAAACTCCACTGAACCCTGTTCTCTCACCAGATCTTCTTCCTCCTTGCTGCACAGGAACATGGCATTTGTTCCCGACACTCCCAGGGTGAAGTCAGGATTCTTTACTAAAATGTCCCTGGCCCTCCAGCCTCGTCACTTACTG
This sequence comes from Catagonus wagneri, assembly GCA_004024745.2. Taxonomy (NCBI): domain Eukaryota; kingdom Metazoa; phylum Chordata; class Mammalia; order Artiodactyla; family Tayassuidae; genus Catagonus; species Catagonus wagneri. The sequence continues at coordinate 29,487,071 of PVHT021183524.1, forward strand.
TCCTGTAAGGACACCTGGCACACACCCCCTCCAGCCAAACTGAGACGTGGGATGGCTTCTCTCGTCTCTTTCCTCTAGGTTTCACCAAACGGTCCCATCTGTCTGGAATGTCCCTCCTCTGGCTAATTCCTTCTTGTCTTAGGATTTCTGGGGGGAGTTCCCTGGTGGCTCAGCAGGTTAAGGCTCTGCCATTGTCATTGCTGGGGTTCAGGTCATTGTTGTGACACAGGTTTGATCCCTGACCTGGGAACTTCCGTGTACCACAGGCACGGCCAAAAAAAAAAGAGATTTCTCTGGGCGTTGGCCACTCTGGGAAACTCTTCGGTGTCCTCTTGTCCCCTCATCCCCCCTCCAACGCTGTGTGGTGCCCGTGCCCTCCTCGCGGGCCGGTGAGGATCGCTTGCTGGGACCCAGAGTGGTGATTTCCCCCTTGTAGACAAAACCTGTCTGGGTCTGTTCTCCTTTTTTTTGCCTTTTTGTCTTTTTGTCTTTTTAGAGCTGTACCTGTGACATATGGAGATTCCCAGGCTAGGGGTCAAATCGGAGCTGCAGTTGCCAGCTTGCACCACAGCCACAGCAACGTGGGATCCGAGCCGCGTCTGCAACCTACACCACAGCTCACGGCTGGATCCTTAACCCACTGATAGAAGCCAGGGGCCGAACCTGCGTCCTCATGGATACTAGCTGGATTCATTACCACTGTGCCACAAAAGAAACTCCAATTCTGTTCTACTTTTAGCTCTGCAACAAGGGCCACATCTTTTATCTCTGAGGTCCCCCCACCTAGAACAGTGAGTGAAACAGCGAATGTGTATTAAATGATTCCCCAACATTGCATCTCTGTTTAAACTCTTCCCTCTTGCCCCAAAGCCCCTCCTCTCTTTTATTCACCCCTCCCAATATTTGTCTTCCCCCCAAATCCCTCTTAAGCCCCATCCCTCTAGGAAGCACCTGTCTGTTTGCCTGGAGCATGTCGTCTGTACCTTTAACTATTTTGTGAAAGGCTTATAGACCCAACCAGACCAGAAGATCTTCTAGGTCAAGGTTGCCTCTTTATAACTTCCATGCAGCCTGGTGCTGGGCACGGAGAAGGTTCCTAATACTCATTGATTTGCCTGAATGGGGAATAAAACACTCTGAATATATGGTAGCGGGTCCACGCCTTCAAAAGAACAGTGATTTCAAAATGAAGGAATTCCCTTTGTTTAAGCGCCATTATCATCATTACTGTTTTTATTATTGTTACTTTTATTTGCCACATAAAACACACCTATCCTGAAGCCAAGAAAAGCAATAAGTCTAGTGACATGCTCTGAGTGCTTTTATTAGTCAGAACTCTGGTCTGTTCCATGCCCAAGTCTTTAATATGCATGAAACAGTATTCTCCGATGCAACAGATGATTAAAGAAATATATTAAAGCGTTCACTCTGAATGGAAATACATGGACAAGGAAATTCCCAAGGCTCAGAGCAACTACAGGGAGGAAGAGAAGCTGAAGTAGGCCGTTTCTCCCCCGAGAAATTCTATGGAGATCTCTTTCAGTTGGGGGTTTTAAGCCTAAGAAGTTGTGGCAAAGAGAGTTGAAAAAATCCCGTTTCTGGCTTGTTGACACGCAAGCGCTAGTGGGTTTTTTAAGCCATGGGACGAGAAGTCAGTGCTTCGGATCAGCTTTCTCACAAGCTTTGGGTCTGATGACAGCTCTGCAAGATGATTAGTTGCCAGTTTCTGGGCCACAACGCCAGCCGGTATGGGGTTTGGTCATGTCACAGAACGGCCCCTCCTGCTGTCTCGTTGTGTCCACTTCTCTGTCCTCGAAGGAAAGATGTCTCTTTTGGCAGGTTCCAGGGGTTTTGGTCGGTGGTGGTTCAGCACTTAGTTGTGATTTGGGTGTTTCTATGAGAGGAGATGAGCTCAGGCCTTCCTGCTCCGCCACCTTGTCCCTCTGTGCAGCTTCCTCTGTGTGTTGCCTTCTGCAGACCGGTTCCCAGGCTCACCTCCTGAGGCTCCAAAACCCCCCACCCCCATCCGGCCGACCCTCCGTCTGTGAGGACTTCCCAAGTTTCAGCAGCCTTTTCTCCTTCACGGCTCCCTCCCAAGACAGGCTCAGCTAGCATTTTAAGAAATACTCTTCTAGGAGTTCACTTCGTGGCTCAGTGGTTAACGAATCCGACTAGGAACCATGAGGTCGCAGGTTCGATCCCTGGCCTTGCTCAGTGGGTTAAGGATCCGGTGTTGCCGTGAGCTGTGGTGTAGGTTGCAGACGCGGCTCGGATCCCGCGTTGCTGTGGCTGTGGTGAAGGACGGCGGCTACAGCCCTGATTAGACCCCTAGCCTGGGAACCTCCATGTGCTGCGCGTGCGGCTCTAGATAAAGGCAAAAAGACAAAAGAAAAAAAAAAGAAAGAAAAGAAATGAAGAGTGAGACCGGAGGGGAGGCTTGGCTCGTTTAGACAAGACGGATTGAAACTTGAATTAGGAGTCTGAGGGTGATGATGGCAGATGAAAGGCTGGAAGTGACAGGCTTGGCTTCCGACTGTACTTGAAAGAACAAAGAAAGCCGGGTGCCTTTCATGAGTGTGTGATGAGTGTTTGAAGGGAAGACGAGAAAATCCGTCGGATTGGGCCGTGAGGTGAACCTCGTTTCAAGACAACTGGAGAAGAGTGAAATCAACAAGCATGGGCTGCTTTTTCAAGAAATGGATGAAGAGTGACAAGAGCTTGAAGGAGCTGCTGAATTTAAAGGGGCAAAAAATATTCAAATGTGGGGATACCTGAGTTCGCTTGAAGCCTGAAGGAAAACTCTTTATGGAAAGTAGTGACAAATTCTTATAACAGGACCCTACAGCAGGACCCACAAAACAGGACCCACAAAACAGGAGACCCCCAGTGGTCTCCCCAGGTCACAAATCTAAGCCCATGTCACCCTGCGCCTACAGGAAACACTGGTCAAGGAGACCTAAAACACACAAATCACAATCCTCCATCTTGGCCTCAGGCAGCTCAACTGACCCTAGAAAACAGAAGCTGCCCACCTGGTAAGGAAAGCCCCTGTCTCCTAGGCGGTCAGGCCTTGTCTCCATGTTGCCTCCTCTAAGACTCTTTAGACCCCAGTCTTGCCCAAAATCCCTCAGGAAGAGAGCCCCACACTTCCAAGGCACTGTCTCCCCCAGACCACGGATTGTTTTCCCTAGAATAAAAGACATCAAATGCACGACCAAATTGTTTTTGCTTTATCATTTGACCCAAGTAATGAAAGTGCATGGAGAGACTGGACCCATGGCCAGAGCTCGCAAGAAACTTGGGTACCACCTCGTCTAAGTCGTCCACTCCAGGATGCAAGCCAGGCTCTCAACCAGGTGGACGATGATTGTGTATTGACATCCGAGACGCCCTCCTCATTGCGAGAAGGACTGCGGATGGGAACAACAGATGCTTGTGGATGGATTTCCTCAGACTCATCCGAATGAATCCTGTGGACTGAGTAAACTTAACCCATCAGTGGTATGCACCTGATTGGGCTCTTGAAGATACAAAGATAGCAACACACACAGTCTCCATCCTCAGGAAGCCTACCATCTAGCATCTAGCCTGAGTCTGAGTCCAGCATTTACTTTTAATGGTTTGCCTTCATTTGGTCTTCAGTAGCTACCCAAAGAATTTGGTGCACTCTAGGTAAAATCTGTTGGCAAAACAGAGTGCAGCAATAGCATTTGTAAGTCACTGGATGGCAAAGCTGGGCAGTAGGGCACAGGCACCACCTAGATGGTATTTTTAGACGACATTTTTCGTAGATGTTAAATAGTAGCAAGTTAAATTTATTGATTTGGCTTGTAACTCATCACAGCTATCTTTATAATGACTTTTATTTTTTCCTTTATAGCTGGATTACAGTGTTCTGTCAGTTTTCTGCTCCACAGCAAGGAGACCCGGTCACCCATACATGTATACATTCTTTTTTCTCATATTATCACACTCCATCACACGTGCCCAGACATGGTTCCCAGTGCTATACAGTAGGATCTCATTGCTTATCGATTCCAAAGGCTATAGTTTGCATCTGTTAACCCCATACTCCCAGTCCCTCCCAGTCCCTCCTCCTCCCTCTTGGCAACCACAAGTCTGTTCTCCATGTCCATGATTTTCTTTTCTGCATCACAGCTATTTTTAAAATATAACATTTTCATAAACAATGGTATCTTTGCTGTATACCCCTCTCCACTGTAAATTATTTCTCTGTGTGTTTCCTCATAGTATAATAGAAATATTCAACTGAAGACATTCCTAGAGTGAATCATGAGCTAAGACTGGCTGTAAAATGCCTTCTGAGTTCAAAAAAAAAAAGTGTATATGTGCCAGTTAATTACATATTTTAAAATAAGTGGAAATATGTCCAGACATATTCTTTTCCTAAAAAATATCTGGCAAATAAGAGAACAAAAAATACAGTTTTAAATAGGAATAAAAGAGGGAGAGAAAAACATTTATAACATTAGTCTGTAATTATAAGAAATTTTCATAATCTGAGGCCTACTCTTGTTTTATCTCAGTGAGAAAACAAATATGGTTAGCTATTTTTTAAGAAAGCAGTTTCAGACACCCTATAACTTGGAGGATAAAACTACCTGGCTTTCTTATTTTTTTTATTCCTTTTTTTTTTTGTCTTTCTGTCCTTTTAGGGCTGCGCCTATGGCCTATGGAATTTCCCGAGCTAGGGTCAAACCAGCCTACGCCACAGCCACAGCAATGCAGGATCCGAGCTGCATCTGCAACATACACCACAGCTCACGGCAACACAGGATCCTTAACCCACTTATCGAGGTCAGGTACTGAACCCACGTCCTCACGGATGCTAGCTGAGTTCACTAACTGCTGAGCCACAACGGGTACTCCTAAAACTACCTGTTTTTATGGGCACTCCTCGTGTATAATAAGCTAAACCATCAAATGTTCAAGTAGAAACCCTTCTGGTTCCACCCAGACTGAAATAAAAGGTTATAAATTAAATACTGGTGAGATAACAAAATAGCTTTTCATGTTTATAGGTTGAATTCCTCTGGAGTGCTATTGCCAGTGACATCAGTATTGTATTTTCTGAGGAAGAGAGGACTAATTTGCGTTTATAGCTGGGTTTACACCAGGGTTAAAAAGAATTGGGACAATGATTATGGTGATGGTGTTGGTGGTGGTAGCAGTGGCTTCGGAAATAACAATTGTCCCAGCATTCCTTACTCTGCTTTGAATTGTTTAAGAAGCATCCCCGTTTTTGTGTTTTGCGGTAAAGACCTAGCACGCAGTGTGGTCAGTTGCCTTGTCAGTTACACACACACACACGCACACTCACACACGCAGGCACGCGCACACACAAATGAGCTCCCAACACTTCATTCATGTCAGAACTCAACAGCTTGAGTGGCACAAATATTCTGCAGTCACTCATGAAAAGAAATTTTTAATAATAAATATCTAACAATTAATGGGCTGGTAGCTGCAGTTGTCTTCAGGGCATACTATCTAATTTCCTCGCAATGTTTCATAGCCTTACTTTTCACGCTGCAACAGTCTATCATTAAAACCAAATGCAGGTTTCTATCACTTTTATTTATTTTTCAAATCAACTTATAAATCAGTGCCAGGCCTTGTTACAGATGAGTTCCAATAAATTATCGGCGGTGGACAAATTCTGAATGTTAAACACTTCCTTTCTCTTCCTCCCGCCCTTGGTCTCTGTCAGTCTCTCGCTCTCTCTTGTTTTCCCTCCTCTGGGCTCAGAGACGATACTTGTCCCCAGCCCTTGAGGCTTACCTTCCTCACTGGCTGTGCTTTGGGAACGAGGAAGAGAGAACTCTTAGTACTTGATTATGTGCTATTTAAATCATGCAAGGAGACATTTATTTTGCAGAGAAAAATATCAAGATAGCAGACAAGAGTCATTTTACAGTCCCTGGGAAATTTGCCTTTCTGAATTTCAAAAGTGCAAGTATTCTCGTTAGAAATTGTTTTACATCCTCTCGGCAGCTGGAGACTGAAGACCCAAGGTCTATTTTTCACAGACGTCAGTCTGCTAAGCCGCTCACCTGCTCTGCCAAACGGTCCTGTCACCACCTCCGGGGAGCCCTTGGGCCGGCCTGACAGGACCTTGCTAATTCTCCCTGAAAGGACCAGGGTCGCAGTACCTGGCTTCTCCTGCTGAGCGGGGGTCTGCAGAACATGCAGAAAACACGAGTCACCCGTACTGTGAGATGAGGGGGCGGAGGTTCTGAAGAGACACAGTCTATTACAATGAGCCAGAACTGTCACTGGCGCCATCACGCTGACACACACGTGTGCAATGTGTGTCTGAGACGCTCACACCTTAGCTGGAAACTGAGACGGGTGATTCCAGATTCTGAAGACAGCAAGACCCTTTCACAGGCTTTCTCTCGCTGCTGCTGGAAGTAGACAGTCAAAGCAGTCCACTTCTTGACATAACTGTGCCACAGTTTTGACCTCGGATCCATTTGATAGCAGGAAATGGAATCTACTAGCTATTGACCACTTGACAAACTCAGGAAAGCGCGTGGAGCCCATGAGCTCACACCCTGGAGGTCATTAGAGGACAAATTGCTGATGAAACCCGGAAGGATCGGGCAGTGGATATATGGAAAGATACGGTGGCAGCAAAGTGGAAGCGGTCAAGGGCGCCCAAGGCTTCTTGACATTCAAGTAAGAGAAAAACAGGGCTTTTGTGCGGATTCTGTGAACGGGGATCATTCAGCCCTTAAGGAGGGCTGTCGTTGTGGGGTGGAAACAGAAATTGTAGACAACTTTAAAGCATATTTTTTTACGAAAAATTTCAGACCTACGAAATTAGAGAATAGTACAGTGAACTCCGATAAACCCAGAAGCCAGATTCAACAGTTATCAAGGTTCTGCCACACTGGCTTCATCTATCATCGCGTTGCTGTTGGTGTGTCTTGTTTTGGGAGTATTTTAAGGTAAGTCCCAGAATCAGGTCTTTTTACGGTCACTGTGCCTCTCAGAAGGTTATCTAGAACCATAGTGCTATTACCACACCAATAAGAGTATTAACCCCTTGGTAGCAAGGTCATAGGCAAATTTCCCTGGTTGTATGCAAATGTGGTCCACATACCAGAAGCGTGCGCCTCACCTGGGAGCTTGTCGGAAAGGCAGAGTCTCAGGTCCTAGTCCAGAACAAGTGAATAGGAACTTGCCTTTACGGCATCCCTGGGTGACACCTATGGCATTAGGCTATCTGTGTACGTCTGCAGTGCAAAGGCACTTTCTTCATGCCTGTCATTTTTGCAAGTTCCTACTCCTACACAAGTATACACACACACACACACACACACTACTAACTACTATTACTAGTTTTGTTTTTCTTTCCAACATTTCTTTGTGCATATGTAATAAAATACATAGATATGCATATTTCCCGAATTTTCCAACCAAAGTTAGCTTATCGTTAATCATTGTTATGAGTCTTGCTTTGTTTCTTTTTTTTTAAGGCCTCACCAGCACATATAGAAGTTCCCAGGCTAGGAGTCAAATCGGAGCTGAAGCCACCAGCCTACACCACAGCCACAGCCACACCAAATCTGAGCCATGTCTGCAACCTTCACCACAGCTCACAGGCAAGCTGGATCCTTAACCCCCTGAGCGAGGCCAGGAATAGAATCTGCAACCTCATGGTCACTAGTTGGATTTGTTTCCACTGTACCATAATGGGAACTCCCAAAACTTAACTCTAATGATACCTTTACCAGAACACTCTCCTGGAATTCCCGTTGTGGCTCATCAGCAACAAACCTGACTAGCATCCACGAGGATGTGGTTTCAATCCCCGGGCTTGCTCGAGGGTTAAGGATCTGGCATTGCCATGAGCTGTGGTGCAGGTTGCAATGTTCAGATCTGAGGTTGTGGCTGTGGCTGTGGGAACTTCGATATACCTCAGGTGTACCCTAAAAAGACCAAAAAAAAAAAAAAGAACTTCCTCTATCTTCCAAAACCTTCTTTTTTTCCTTCGGATGTCACCTTTCTGACATTTCACACCTTCTGCTCAATTACCTGTGACAGAACATTCCCTTTACTGTGGGCTTCTTGAGGTCAGAGACCGTGTCTTTAAAATCCTTGTACCCACTCCTATTAAATTACAAAATATAGCATAGGTTCTTTTTGTTATTGACACATTGTGTTAGTTTCTAGTGTATAGTAAAATGATTCAGTTACATATACATATATATAAATAAGTTACATGTATATGTAAGTTACTATATATATATATATATAGGACACACACGCGCGCGTGCGCGCGCGCGCGCGCGCACACACACACACACACACACACACACACACATATGAGGTTGTTTATCCCAACCTCTTAATTTCTCCCTAGCCCCCTTCTCCTTTGGTAACCTTAAGTTTGTGTACTCTGTGAGTCTGTTTCTGTTTTATCAATATGTTCACTAGTGTTATATTTTAGATTTCACATATAAGTGACATCATACAGTATTTGCCTTTCTCTGTCTGACTTATTCCTTTCAGTATGATAATCTAAGTGTAGGTTCTTGATGAATATTCGTCCGGTCGCTGAGTGAAACTGTGGAAAGGATTTATGTGTACGGGCCTGTGCTAAGCTCTGTGTTATCCTCCTCTTTGCTCTCTCCTGCCCTCCCAATGTGTTCTAACCCTCTGCCATCAGACTACATCAACTCAGCCATGAGAACCGAGCAAACTTTAGGCATAAATCTCTCCAATATTAGACTGTTAACCAAATTAACATTTTCTATGTATAGAAACCTTACCCCCTATGCCTTAAAATAGTCTAAAGACAATTATTTCATTTTGCCACAAATAATGTCCGTGCGGTAAAGACCTGAAGTATGCATTACCTCCTTTAGAGATTCGAATTTGCCATCATGATGGAGCCATACAGCAGCCAAACATGTTACAGAAATATGACATGTGAGTACATAATTTCCCAAATTCTTTCAACCTAAGGTTCAATAACCCTTTGATGTGCTTAAACCAGGCTTATAAGCTGACATTCCTAAAACTCAGATATAGCCCGCCATTGATAAAACTGATAAAAACACCTATAACCCTGGATGCAGCACCAGTGTATGAGTTTGATGACGGCATGAATAAATACCTAGAAAATAAAGGCTGACCAAAAGTGCTTTAACAACAAAGTCATGTCTGTATGGCAGAGGCTAAATACGTTTTCCCAGAAATACCTTCAAAATGGGAAGTAAAGATTATACATGCCACACAATTATTAAAATAGCTCTACAGTTTTAGAATTTGCAAGGTGTCTGAGAGCCATTCGAGACTATTTTTACAATGAAATCTTAAAATTCAGTATTCCGTCTGCAGAGGGAAAACAAACAATCATGGATGCCATCACGCACCTCAGCAGGAAAAATGAACTTCCCGGCTATGTCTCCCCTTCCCCTAAAAAGCAATTTAATGCACCACTGGAGGTTGCCTATTAATTGGACTGGAAATAAAGTAACCTGTGCGGGTTGGCCGGGAAAAACAGAGCTGGTATGTGTGTGCGTGTGTGTGTGTGTGTACACATATATAAGCATTTATGTATATAATATTTCACCCACAAAGTAAACAAGCAACACTAGTCATTTTCTAATTACAGGGCTGTTTCCTAAGCTCTAAACGCTACCAGGGGAGAGGTAAATCACAGCAATTTAATTAATAAAGCAGTTTAGACACTTAAACCCGTATGTGCGCCCCTGGGGGGCACCACATCGATATCAGAAGCTCGCAGGCATATTTCAGAAATTTTATGCAATCATTTGCAGATCTTGTAGTCAATAATTGTTACAAACTGCATTAACTCTCTTCTTGCTGTATCCAAGGAGAGTATTTTCAGACGCTGCGTGTTCTTTGCTCTTTGGATGGTCCCCGGGGGTCACCAGGAGTAGAAGAGTACAGGTTTTTTTCCCCTGGATTAGCAGGACTGAACGAGCTGAGAAACCCTCTCCCAGCCGATGGCGAAGTGTGGGAAGTGAGAATCCTGGGAAGGCAGGAGCAGAACCCTTTCATTAAAGGGGGATGCAGAAGGCTGTCAAGGCCAGAGCCTGGAATTTCAGTCTTTGGATTTGTTTATTTTTAGATCCTTTTTCTCTTTCAACCTTTTAAAATTATGTCTATGAAGCTCCCATATATTCTTGGTGGGAATGAAAAGTGGCACAGTCATTTTGGGAAAGAGCTGAGCAGCTTCTCAAAAAGTTAAATTTAAATGTACCGTACCATCAGCCATTTCCCTCCCAGGAATTTCCTGTTTGTCCTAAAAGCAAATGGAAACATACGTCCACCAAAAAACTCAGTCACGAATGTTCATAATGACATGATGCATGATTGCCCCAAAGTGGATAGAACCCAAACGGCCATCAATTGATGAATGGATAAACAGAATGTGACTGTTCGTTCAATAAAATACCATTCATGAATACAAAGGAACAGAACACTGGTGCCTGTCCCAGCGCGCTCAGAAACAAGTTAACCGAAAGGAGCCAGACACAAAAGATGAAATGGCCAAAAAACAGCAAATCAGAGAGAGAGAACAAGAGAGTTGGTCAGTGGTCCCTAGAGCCAGGGACTGGTACTGGCCTTAACGGTAGTCTAGCAAGAGTTGTCTTATTGGGGTGATGGAAATGTCCTAAAACAAGATCGCAGTGATGGTTGCACAACTCAGTAAATCTACTAAAAATCATTTGACTGTGCCTTTAAGATGGGTGGCTTTTATAATATTTAATTATTCTTCAACAAAGTTGTGCAAAAAAAACAGCCTACAATGTTATTGATGTTCCTTATGATTCCTGAAAAGTGAAAAAGAATTCGTATTAAATTATATCCGTGTGGGAGTTCTCACTGCGGCACAGCAGGTGAAGGATCCGGCCGTTGCCTCTGCAGCAGCTCAGGTCACTGCCGAGGCGCAGGTTTGATCCCTGGCCCGGGAACTTGCATATGCCGCAGGTGCAGCCAAAAAATGAAAATCAACTTTGAAATAAATCAATCATCTCCATGTAAGAAAATTAGCGGATTACCCCCAAGCCTAAACAAATGTCGTCTTTTTATAACTGTGGTTATCATCCGTACTCTTTGTATAAACTCAGGTCCCCAGTGACCAATTGACCATTCTCTTCACTTTTGCAATTTCCTTCAGAGAAATGAGAATGCTGTTGTTGAATGTTTAGTAAGTTCGATGCGTGCTATATGGTACTCATGTCTTAGGCAATGTAATAATCCCTACACAGCACTTGAATGTCCCCAGTTATGAGTCAGTGAGGCAGAGAAGGTAGACTCGTTTGCCCATACGTGGCGGAGCTGGGATCCGGACACAGACCACGGCTCCAGGCTGCCCTCTGACCTGCTCCCATCACGGACCCCTCAGTCAGCACCCAGTTCTTTCTTCTGGGAACTGAAGCCAGTCACCCTCTGTTTGAGAGCAGCTTTGCAGGAAGCAAAACGTGAGCTGACCAAGCCTTGCTCAGAGAGCTTGTGGACACGGATGTACACAGGCCATCTGTCTACACTGGCTGCCTGGGGGGAGGGGTCACTCAAGGACAAGCGTGGATGACCGCCAACTTCTCCTTTCTGCTTCATTTGACCTGTCGTAATTAGCGTGTGTTATTTTGTAATTAAAAAAATAAACTAGAGAAATGCCCTTGTGGCTCAGTGGGGTAAGAACCCAACTTAGTGTCCCTGAAGGTGCGGGTTCGATCCCTGGCCTTGCTCAAAGATCCAGCATTGCGTGAGCTGTGGTGTAGGTCAGATTCGACTCCGATCCGGTGTTGCTGTGGCTGTGGCGCAGGCCTCAGCTGCAGGTCCTGTTGGACCCCTAACTTGAGCAAAAAAGAAAAAGAAAAAACAGTAAATTAATAAATAATTTTTTTTTTAATGTGGAAAACACTGTTAGCTTGAGGGCCATGCAAGAATAAGCAGTGGCTGCTGTTGACCATCCAGTTTTAGTTGTGGATGCTCTCCTCATTGACAAACCCCAAGGATATGTGTAAGTGTCTTATGCATCTTGATCTTTGGGCTGGATACCATCGACCACCTTCCCCTTTTAAGGCTTGACTTTCATGTCATTAAACCTTCTTGGTCATCCACCTCCATTTTTTCTGTCCCATGCACCAGCTCCTGCGTCATGCATATGTGTGTATGTGCGTGTGTGTATATGTTGTCCCAAGTGGCTTCTGTGGCCCTGTTGTCAGTCAAGATGCTGACATACTTTTTCTTTTTAACAAGCTGTAGCTCACCCCTGGAGCCTGATATCGCTGACCCCAGCTGCTCCTCAGAGAGACAGCTCTCCTCCAGCTGTGTGGCTCCTGCAAAGCGGGAAGAGCAGCCCTGTCCCCTCTGCAACAGACACTGCCACCCAAGGCTGCCTGACCCAGAGTTACTGCTCCACCTAAATGAAACCCAAGGCCATGGCCATACAACCATAATCGCTGAGAACAGCAGTGGCACCGCCGTCTCCGTGGTACCCCATGATGCCCCAGTTCATCTTCTTATCAAGGTCAGTCAAATGAACAAACTTATTTCCTAACGAGGAAAAATCAACAGAAAATGTGTCCTGAGGCTACTTGTCAGTTACCCAATATATTCAAATCTATATTCAAATGCCATCTTCTGCCTCCAACAGTTAGCAGCGAGGACAGCTGTGCAGGGAAAACTACTCCTTCAGCTGGGAACTGAGCCTAGGAAAGGACTCTGGCCTGATCTGGAAACTGCTAAGCATCCTAATGAAGTTGATTTGATTTCCATTTTAACAATATCACACACATGTACTACATGGCACTTTTCCAATAACCCCTTCAGTGTCACTCATTCTGACACCTTCCATTGTTAGGAAAAGCAGAACGAATAAAGCCGCAGCCGGTGATGGGGTGCTTGGGGGCTGGGCTGGGGAGCTGGATTTCACTTGATTTTCAAATCAGATAGCCCAAGCGCACCCTTTTGTGAGATGCAGGGTTCTCGGAACTGAAATTCCGGGACACAACTTCCCGGGCCTCCTGAAACTGAGTCCTGAGCTCTTCCCCGCCCACCTGCCCTTCCTCCCCAAAAGTTAACACTCCATTCCGGGAGCCAAGCAAATTCTCCTGTCTCAGCAGCCGGCGGTCTTGGTGAAATGGATTTGTTTCAAGAAACTTGCCTTCCCTCTCATTGAACTAACCTGGTCCAGGCTTCTTGCTTCTTGGCCCCACGTCCCGATCAGAAAAAGAGGAGCCAGTTTTGCCCCGCTACTGGCAATACCCAGGGCGTTTAAATGTGGCCCCTAGAATTCCTGGGGTGGCTCAGCGGGTTAAGAGTCCAGCCTGGTGTCCATGAGAATGCAGTTTCCATCCCCTGCCTCGCTCAGTGGGTTAAGGATCTGGCGTTGCTGCAAGCTGCAGCCGTAGGCTGAAGAGGTGGCTCAAATCCAGGGCTGCTGTGGCTGTGGTGTCAGCCGGCAGCTCCAGTTCCTATTCGACCCCTAGTCCACCGAACCTCCATATGATGCAGGTGTGGCCTTAAAAAGGAAAAAATAAAAGGTAAATGTGGCCCCTAGGCGTCCGATCAGAAATGTGCACAAGGTTTAGTGTCCCTGACGAAGGAGCCCTTTTGACAAAGGGGGTGTTTTTGTGTGAAATGGTGTCGCGCTCAAGACTGTCCCGTGTTTGTTCCTTGCTGTCTCCGGTCCTCCAGCGAAGAGTGGGCATTTCCCATCATGCCTCAGGACATAGCCGTTTGGATGTTCTTAAGGTTGAAAATGTGCCAAGCCAAACCCATGTTCCTCCTGCACACCCCGCGACAGAGACTCTGCCTCCTCGGAGCCACCACCAACCCTCACGGACATTGGAAAACTGACTATTTATTGATAAATACTTGACACACCTCACTGCATAAGTTTCAGTTGTGCAGCACAGTTGTTTGGCTTACTCATGAAATGATGGCTACGATGACTTTACTTAACAGCCATCATCTCATAGAGATAAAAAGAAAAAGAAAAAGCAATTACTTTTCTCCTTATGATGAGGTTTTGTTGTTGTTGTTTGGTGGGGTTTTTTTTTTCTTTTCTTATTTTGCCTTTTGTTTTCTTCTGTTTTTTGTTTGTTTTTTGTTTTTTTTTTTTTGCTTTTTAGGGCCGTACCTGAGGCATATGGAAGTTCCCAGGCTAGGGGTCAAATGGGAGCTACAGCTGCCGGCCTACACCACAGCCACAGCAACACAGGATCCAAGACACATCTGCAACTTACACCACAGCCACAGCAATGCCAGATCTTTAACCCGCTGAGTGAGGCCAGGTCTCAAACCCACATCCTCATGGATACTAGTCGGATTCGTTTCTGCTGCAATGGGAACTCCCTGATGAGAAGTTTCAAGATTTACCCTCTTCACAGCTTTCACGTACATCATGTATGTCATATAGCAGCATTAACTGTAGTATCTTTTTGTACATTATATCCCCAATACTTTGTCTTTAATCTCATAACTGGAAGTTTCCACCTTTCGACCACCTTCATCCAATTCCCCCTTGCCCATCCCACATCTATGATAACCACACACCCGATCACTTTTCCTATGAGTTTGAACACTGGTGTTTGTTGGTTTTGGTTTTTTTTTTTTTTTTTGATTCCACATATAAGTGAGATTATATAATATCTGTCTTTTTCTGACTGGTATTTCACTTGGCATAAGGCACTCGAGATCCATCCAGTGTGTCACAAATGGCAAGATTTCCTCATTTTCCATGGCTGAATAATAGTCACATATATACCATTACTTCTTTATCCAGTTATCCACCGACGGCCTTTAGGTTGTTCCCATGTCTTGACTGTTACAAATAATGCAAATATCTTTTCAACATGTTTCCATTTCCTTTGGTTGTATTCCTGTAAGTGAAATCATTGGCTCTTACGGTCGTTCTATTTTTAATTTTTTGAGGAACTGACATTCTCTTTTCCATACTGACTGTGCGAATTTACGATCCCAGCAACAGCGCACAAGGGTTCCCCTTTCTCCACATCCTCATTGGCATTTGATGTCCCTTATGTTTTTGATGATGGCCATTCTAGTGGAAGTGAGGTGATATTTCATTGCGGTTTTGATTTGCATTTTTCTAGGGATTCCCTGATGTTTCTTGACCATTCATAGATCTCCTTTGGAGAAATGTCCATTCAGGATTTTTGTCCATTTTTTAATTGAACTATTTGGTTTTTTGCTACTGAGTTGTGTTAAGTTCTTTATATATTCTGAATATTAACCCCTTACCATCTATATGGCTTGCAAATATTTTTTCTAATTTATAGGTTGTTTTTTGCTTTCTTATTCTTCTTTTTTGCTGTGTATAACCTTTTTAGTTTTATGTAGTACCACTTGTTTATTTTTTACTTTGTTGTTTGCGCTTTAGGTGTCGTAGCCAAAATGTCATTGCCAAGACCCATGTCAAGGAGACTTTCTCTTATGTTTTCTTCTAAGAGTTTCACGGTTTCAGGTCTTCCATTTAAATCTTGATTCCCCTTCAAGTTAATTTTTGTGAATGGTGTAAGCGACGGGTCTAGTTTCATTTTTAACATGTGAATATCCAATTTTCCCAGCACTGATCATTGAGGAGATGGTTCTCATGAATTCAGGGATGAGAACCACGCAGACTCTACACAGTGGCCAGTACGCAGTAGGAGGCATGAGTGTTTTTTTGTTTCTTTTATCTTTCTTTCCTTGGTAGCTTTTGGAGTGCGATGCATACAGTAAATGACCAATAAATGTAGGCTAAATAAAATGTTCTTAAATGGAGACAAAAACTCAAGAAAAAAATTCATATATGTATCGCACAGGTTTTGATTCAGTCCTTGAATGATACCCTGCTATTAAAGAGTTCCCTCCAAACAGTATCTTTCTTTTATGAAGTTAAAGTACTAGAGGATGTTATCATTTAAGTTTTGCTAATGTGGATTATTTCATGCATACTTTCATACTCAACAGCCATGCAATTCAATTTTTGAAGTGAAATTTCTAACATTTGTACAGCAAACAGTAATTTGTCTAGAATTATTGGGCATCAGGAAATCTGGCTGGTTGTATAATACGAATGAAATTTTATACCTTCTGAAGATTACCCATTTTCAAAGCAAATCAGTTCAAAAACTACCCTTAGCACTAAAACTCACCCTAAGATCTTAATTTGCTGCCTATCAAAGGAGTATTTCATGGTTTCTTCGGTGCCTCGTAAAGCTATGGTTATAAAAAGGAATTGTCATCATGTATATCTATGAAAAAGAAGTCTGGCTATTTAATCTTCCTAGTTTTCTGAATTAAGAATCAGTGGAATTCTGGAGTTCCCATTGTGGCTCAGTGGTTAACGAATCCGACTAGGAACCATGAGGTTGCGGGTTCGATCCCTGGCCTTGCTCAGTGGGTTAAGGATCCGGCGTTGCCATGAGCTGTGGTGTAGGTCGCAGACGCAGCTCGGATCCCGCGTTGCTGTGGCTGTGGCGAAGGCCGACTGCTGTAGCTCCAATTCTACCCCTAGCCTGGGAATCTCCATATGCTGCAGGTGCAGCCCTAAAAAAAAGCAAAAAAAAAAATGAAAACAAAGCAAGTTTTGTTAGGAAATAAAGATGGGGAACCAAATCAGCCTGGGGTACAGCTTAAAGGACACCACACATGCACGCCGAGCGGACTTAGCAAACCCAGAGAGTAAGAAAATGAACCCCAGTGCAGCGGATTGCTCCAGGAGCTGCACTTCTGCCAAGACGACAGCCGCGGCATACTGGCATGGGACGGTGTTGTGCAGAAACGTGCCTCGGTCCATCCAGGCTGCTGTAACACAGTGCCGTTCACTGGGTGCCTTATAAAAACAGCATAAACTTTTTCTCATGGCTCTGGAGGCTGGAAGTCCAAGGTCAGGGTGCCAGCACGGTCTGGTGCTAGAGAACTTCCTCACAGCCAACTTGGCATTTTATCCTCACGTGGCCGAAGGGGCAAGAGAGCTTTTTCACTAATCCCATTCGTGAGCGCTCTGTCCCCATAACCTCATCATCCCCAAGGCTTCGCCTCCTAACGCATCACCTTGGGGGGTGAGTTTTCAGTGTGTGCATTTTGGAAGGACACAAACACCTAACGATAGCAGCACGTTCGCTGTAGTCCGTGTAATCTTATAAAAATAACAGTCACTTCTGTGGCCTTTCGGAGACAATGCAGTAACATCATTTCTCTGTCTAGATCATCATTTGGACCATATTGTCTAGAGTTAAGCATTTTTACCACAATGTGGTTGATAAGCCCCATCCACTCTAATAATCCTGATACATTAACGATAATTGCCTTTCTACTTAAATTTTTCTGTCTTTGTCTCAGCCAAGGGCAACTATTCTAGACAAGTCTGAACCAAACACATTGAACTGCTTCTGAGTTATATTTGAAAGTGAGGGCAGGAAATACCTACACTTTCCTTTTATTAAAAAAAAAGTGTCCAGAATTCTTTACTCCTTTTTAACTGCAATATTATACGATGCACACACACTTGACCGTGTTTAATTTTTTGATTTAACTTTGTAAGTTCACTTTTAAAAAATATTTGAAATATGTGCTAAGCGGTTCGATAAAGCTCATTTTTTATGATATTCCACAGATTTTCCTTTGGTTCCCCAGTCGATGTCGGTGCTCCTCAATGAGGAAGAAAAAATCAATTCAATTATCAAAGCACGGCTAATTGCTTTCAAGATTAGGGTGATTGAAAGAGCAGCAAAGTATTTTGTCTGTACTCAGCAGTTTGGGTTAAAGATATTCTACTAAGCACACCAGGAAGGGAAGTTGAAAATTCTGTCGGTTAAAATATTGCATTCTTCCAATATTTGCCATTAAGAGAGTCCCCGGCACCAAAGAGCCACAGCACAGGGGTAATATTTTCAACTAATATTACCCGCTGCATCTCTCAAAAGACCGATTTTTTTAGGCCTTGGTGCTTGCTGCTCCAGGTCTTTGAATAATCAAAGTGGGGGGCGTGGGGTGGAAAGATGGAGGAAAGCAGCCAGGGAACGGAAACCCACATCCTGGTGGAAGTTGCCACGTGAACAAAGACCAAGAGTCATGAACCAGTGGGGTGGGTGCAGGAATCCCCCATTTGGTATTATTAGGGTATAAACCACCAATCAGAGACGGGGGAGCTGAAGCAAGGGGCGGCTCCGGTGCTAAGCATCGGGGTTGATCCTGCAGGGGATGAAGGACCACTGGAAGGTTCTAAATGGGGATATGACACAGCAAATGTAGGCAGAAATTGTTTTCAGTGTTAGTCTTTCTTATAATTACAAACATAATACATGCATCCTAGAAAATTTGGAAATTGCAAGAAATTATGGAAAAGAAAATAATGTATAATCTTACCACCCAGAGCCCACCAGCACTAATGCTGTGCTCTGTTTCCCGACACTCTTCAGGTGTGCACATATATGCTCTATGCACATGTATATTAAATTACTGATATGAGAAATACATACTCTTAACAGGTGATCTATGGAAGAGCAGCCTTGTAATTGCTTGTGTTTAGGTAAGTTTCTAGTCTACTGAATCCACATTTTTTGAAGGCAGAAGTACTCTTTGGTGAACCTTTACACTACTACAAGCACACAATACTCAAAAAAAAAAAAAGAAAGTAAATGTGTAATCTGCCTGTATTCTTTTCACGTAAATAGATACTGGGACAATAATTAGAAAAGATTTTTTTCCTTTAGTTTACATTAGCTATTATCTTCTTTAATCTTCATCGTAGTCTCTTTTTTGCAAAAACCTCTCTACATTAAAAGAAAAAAAGCTCAACTGTATTTAGTTAGTCATTAGCTCTGAATTAGTAGCGATTTTATTTATGAGATTTTTATTGTGTACGTCCTCCAACGCCCATACAATTTACAGCTAGGCTCTTTGGCTGTATGCAGTGGAAATTAATTTTGCTCAGCTTTAGCAAGAAAAAGATGTGTGTTGGAGTGTTTCCTTATAGATTTCAGAATTAAAGGAAGAGCTGAAATATCGGGACAGGAATCTGTGGCCGGAAGCATGGACTCTCTGTCAAGGACATTGCCAGTGGGTGGCCATCTCCAACCTCCTTTCAGGAACAGATATCTTTGTTTTTAAATTTTTTATTAAAGTATAGCTGATTTAGAACGTTGTGTCAATTTCTGCTGCACAGCAAAGTGACTCGGTCATAATATATATACATTCGTTTTTGCTTTGTTTTGTTTTTGGGTTTTTTTTTGGCATTTGTCATTTTAGGGCCCCACCCACAGCATACGGAGATTCCCAGGCTAGGGGTCAAATCAGAGCTGCTGCTGCTGGCGTACGCCAGAGCCACAGCCACGCCAGATCCGAGCTGCGTCTGCAACCTACACCACAGCTCACAGCAACGCCAGATCGTTAACCCACTGAGCGAGGCCAGGGATGGAACCCGCAACCTCATGGTTCCCAGTTGGATTCGTTAACCACTGCGCCACAATGGGAACTCCCAATACATTTGTTTTTTTTAATATTATCATCCATCCTGGTCTATCCCAGCATATGGGATATAGTTCCCTGTGCTAAACAGTAGGACCTCATTGCTTATCCCTTCTAGATGTAATAGTTTGTCTCTACTAACCCCAAACTCCCAGTCTATCCCACTCTCTCCCCCTCCCCCTTGGCAACAAGTCTGTTCTGTGTGTCTGTGAATCTGTTTCCGACTTGTAGATAAGTTCATCTGTGCCACATCTTAGATTCCATGTATAAAGTCATATCATTTGGTATTTGTCTTTCTCTTTCTGACTTACTTCACTTAGTATGAGGATCTCTAGTTCCATCCATGTTGCTGCAAATGCCATTATTCCATTCTTTTTTATGGCTGAGTAGTATTCCATTGTGTATATGCACAATATCTGCTTAATCCATTCATCTGTCAATGGACATTTAGGTTGTTTCCATGTCTTAGCTATTGCAGATAGTGCTACTATGAAAATAGGGAGGCATATATGTTTTTGAATTGTAGTTTTGTTCAGGTATATGCCAGGAGTGGGTTTGCTGGATCCTACGGTAGTTATTCTATATTTAGTTTCCTGAGGTACCGCCATACTGTTTTCCATAGTGGCTACACCTGCTTACACTCCCACCAACAGTGCAGGAGGGTTCCATTTCCTCCACACCCTCTCCAGCATTTGTTATCTGTGGACTTATTAATGATGGCCATTCTGACCAGTGTGAGGTGGTATCTCACTGTAGTTTTGATTCGCATTTCTCTAACAATTAGTGATGCTGAGCATTTTTTTCATGTGCCTATTGGCCATCCATATATCTTCTTTGGAGTAAAGTCTGTTTAGGTCTTCTGCCCATTGTTTGATCGGGGGTGTGTTATGTGTGTGTGTGTTGTTGTTGTTGTCGTTGAGTTGTATGATTTGTTTGTATATTTTGGAGATTAAACTCTTGTCAGTTGCATCATTTGCAACTATTGTCTCCCAGTTCAGTAGGTTGTCTTTAGGAACAAATATCCTTGATTGAGATTTTTTTCCCCTGGGAAAAATAAGCTGTTTGGCTTTGAATGGATCTTCATGTGCCCTGAGGCGCAAGGGCTTATGATTGGCCACCCTTCTGGGCCAAATACTAGGAACGCCAAAGGGCAGGTGAAAGAAAGAAATGTTCCCTACAAAACATAAAACAGGAAACAACCCACCGTTATAAGATGCTCTGTTTTTTATGAGTTTTTCTGGACTCTGTCTTTTTAAATTATCTCCCAGTTTATGAGGGCAAAAATGTGAGGAACCATAGACTATAAATATGATTGTTCTGACTAATAAGTAATAATTTCATTAAATGCTATTTAACTAAAGAAATGATACCCTAAAGCTTAAAACCATTCTGTACAGGTTATTAAGCAGAGTTGATCATGCACAATTAACCTTATAAATACATTACAGTTTTTCCGTGCACTTGACAGTTAGATTTTTATTGGTTATTGTCTGTGGCACAAGGTTTTGAGGCGAGGTCTTCTATGTGATAGGCAAATATTAATATGAAAAACTTCCTGTAAGACTCATTCATTCGTTCAAGAAATGTCTGTTGTGATCACTGGGCTGGAGCCGGGGATACAAATGGGAGCAAAGCAGACATAAGTTCTACGTTCACAGAGTTCACAGACCAATGATGAAAAGAAAACATTCATAACTACACAGGTAACCGCGTGGCTCAGATAAGAATGAATGCTATGAAGAAAACATAAAGTTCGTATGAGGAATATGAGTTGAAAGTCTACATTCTATTGAGTAAGGAAAAAAAGTGGTTCTGCATAAGGGGGAGATGATGGTGGTGGTGAAGGTGAAGACATGGATTCAAGCTACCTTTTAGGAGGTAGAATCCACAGGACTTCATACCACCTGATGGAGAAAAAAAGATGCTCAGAATTCTGGCACAAGAAACTGGATAAATGGTGGTGTCCTTATCCGAACTGTGATCACTGAAAGAGCACTAAACCCTGAAGGAACTGTCAAGCATTACAGTTGTTAAATTTGAGATACGAATCTATATATGTATGTGTAACTGGGTCACCACGCTGTACAGTTGAAAATTTGACATAAAACTGTAAACCAGCTATAATGGAAATTTTTTTTAAAAAATTTGAGATACTATATGATATTCAAGTGGAGGTGTCATGAGAGCTGTGTGATTTATAGGTCTGAGCCTATAAGAGTGCAAAATGAAGATATAAATGTGGATGTTATCATTTATAGGCATTCATTAAAGTGGTGGGCAAGGGGAAAATTGCTGGAGAAAGAAAAGTGTGGAATGAGATAAAGTGGGGACTCAAGACAGCTTTGGGAAATTCCAACTGCAGTGCTGAAGAGAAGAGGAGAAACTCAAAGGAGAGATTTAGAAAGAGGGTGAAAGACAACACATGGGGACAGGAGAATGTGAAATACACAAGCTAAGATAATGAGAGAAACACCATAAATGATGCATCTAAAATACTATGAAAATTCAGAGGAGAGAGATGACACCCATCTTGGAACGAGCTAGATCCTATCCAGGAAAAGGCTGGAAAGGGGAGCTGCATTCTAAGGCAATGATTTCTTTCTCGCCTTTCCTGCATAGGAACCACTATTAAATGCCAGGACAAGAGTTTCACCTTTGAGAAGCAAGTAGGGGAGAGGGTACATTTTTGGGAGGTGGGAAGGCTGCATTTTTTTAATTGATCGTATTGCTTCTCTCTGTTGCTGCTTCTCTCTTTCTAAAAAAAAAAAAGAAAAAGAAAATAAAAAGAGACTAGTTTTTCAATGTGTGGATTTTCTCCCCTGAACTACAACTTGTATCCAATGTTTGACCATTGGCACACACAGCGTAAATGTATTTGATGAATTTGGAAATCTCTTGCTTTTTTTTTTTTTTTTGGCTTTTTAGGGCCACAATTTTGGCATATGTAAGTTCCCAGGCTAGAGGTCTAATCAGAGCTACAGCTGCCGGCCTTCGCCACAGCCACAGCAATGTGGGATCCAAGCCATTTCTGTGACCTACACCACAGCTCATGGCAAGGCCGGATCCGTAACCCACTGCGCGAGGCCAGGGATCGAACCGGCAACCTCACGGTTCCTAGTCAGATTCATTTCCGCTGCGCCACGACGGGAGCTCCTATCTTCCACCTTTAAAAGAGAGGCTCTCTCAAGAGGTGAGTCAACATTTCCGTCCTTATAGCTACCTGAATTTGTACAGTTTTCAAGTCGATTTTAAAATTTAGAAACATGTTTAATCCCTATTCTGAGTGCAGAATTTTTTTAGATCCATAAGTCCCTGGAAATCGTTTAGGCCCTTTGAGAAAGTTGTTTCACATTTGGGGGCCCCATGTAGACCTTTAGTTAAAACTGGAAATCCTCAAGACCTGAAATAGATGCAAATCTGCATAATCTCCTTAAAATGAAACTGCCCCTACGCACCACTGTAAGTGACAGGATACGCCATACATAATAGGCATTGAAAACACAGATTGCACGGGAGATGCGTTATATCAAAAACTTTGATTTCTCAAGTCACAAAAAAACCAGATTTGGTGAAAACCTCCACAGGCCGGTAGATAAAGCGTCAGGCAGGGAAGGGAGACACCTAGTGGTGAATCAAATCGAAAAATTAAAATCTTATTTATAAATAGCCAGACCTATAAGTATATGTGCGTACGTCTATAGAGAAGTAAAATGCTATGATTACATGCAAGAGTGTGTGCAAATACTACATATGTAGCAATCGTGTATAATAGTATATTTATGTGCGCGCACACACACAGCCTAATCACATACAACAAGTCCCCAACCAAAGGTATTTTGCAGATATTAAAACGAACACAGTTAAAATCTACCTTTTTTTTTTTTTTTTTTGCCACACACGAAGCATATGGAAGCGCCCAGGCCAGGAATCAAATCCAAGCCTCAGCCGCGACCTATGCCATAGCTGTAGCAATGCTGGATCCTTGACCCACTGCACCGCAGCAGGAACTCCATAATCTACTTTCTTAATATAGAAACCACGACCGGAAGTACTAGAAGACAAAGAGAAGACAAAGGCAAGCACGGCTGACAAATGTGACCTAGAGAAACCACATTTTAGACGCCTCTGTTGATCAATAAGGTAATTGCACAGTTTGTTTCTCCCTAAATTTTTCAATATTATTTCAACTTAGTAAATTTCCATTTTTAATGCCCTTTGTTTTGCTCCAACAGAGTAACGATACCTGATGATTTTTTTTTGTTTGTTGGCTTCTGACAGTATTTTGGGTCATTTATAAACTCCATTTGGGTCTCGATCTATTTAAAGATAATCCTGAGTTTTGATTTATTTAATTTGAAACCAACAAGGCTCAAATCACGTTGTTTTTCTAGGGCCGCATCAAAGGATGGTCCCTGTGCCTTCACTGACCAGTATCATTATCGTCTGCTGGGTGCTCAGTGGAGCAGGAGGTAGACTTTCTTCTGAACACACCAAGCCCCCTACCTTCTCATTCTCTTTTTCTAAAATAAGAAGAGCCAAAAAAAAAAAAGTAAAAAGAAAAAAAAAAAACTTTCTGCAATCAGCACTAATCTCTCCAAAGGTCTTTTAATTTCAAAAGTCATAAGTGTTAATTAGCTGTTATTAAGTGCCCTCTGTATAAATTAACACGATTGATGAAAAAATTAAGGCTAATGAAAAATGTAGTAATGCATGTATTTTTAAGGGACTGTATTAAAAGATGGCGGTCCCTCTGGGTGGAAATGAAAGCCCCTTGTTCTGTAGTCTGACTTTTATCATCTCCTGTTATCTCTCTTCCCACTACTTTCTTTTCTTTCTTTCTTTTTCTTTTTCTTTTCTTCTTCTTCTTGCATCAGGGGAAAAAATGCTGACTCTTTAATTCAGTTATCGCACAATTTTATTTTTTAAATTTGGGACACTAAATTACTCACTTTATTTACTATAGTCCTGTGAGTTAAAAACGTCTGTAATATTCAGCCTTCTAAATGGAAGTAAAATGTCCTATTTAGCAAAGATCAAACACATGTCTCCGGCGTAGACGGGCGGTGGCTGATGGGAGCAGCTCCGAGGGGAGCCAACGCTGTGCAGCTGGAGCTGGGCCGCCAGGGCTGGCCTGTCACCCCGTCCTCACCTCACTCTCGGGAGTATTTGGGACACAGTTCAAAATTAACAAAAGTTTTCCACAAAAATTAAAATGGAACCTACCTCTTCGATTGAAAGTTAACAGTATAAATTCTACACTGACAATTGCTGGAGTTATTTTTTTTTACTAAAAGT
Organism: Catagonus wagneri; assembly: GCA_004024745.2. NCBI lineage: Eukaryota > Metazoa > Chordata > Mammalia > Artiodactyla > Tayassuidae > Catagonus > Catagonus wagneri. Next base: position 29,511,851 of record PVHT021183524.1, read on the forward strand.
GGGTAGAATTGTCACAATAAAAACAGTTCTGTAATTTGAAGATCCTAAGATCCCAGATTTCATTCAAATCAGATATCGGGAAGAATAGTCCAGAATAAAAGGTGGTCAGAAGTCATGAGATAAAATTACCAAAAAATGAAAAGATACATATTTGGTCATTTAAAACTATAAACAGACTTTTTCCCCCAACCAATTAAGACATGGATTTTCAATTTCTTCTACTGATAATTGAAAAGGAGGGCATGGTGTGTACTCGCAAATTTTTTTTTTAATTTTTTTATTTCTTTGCTTTTCAGGGCCGCCCCCAACAGCATGTGGAACTTCCCAGGCTAGGCGTCAAATCGGAACTGTAGCCACCAGCCTACACCACAGCCATGGCAGTGTCGATCCTAGCCACGTCTGCAACCTACATCAAAGCTCACGGCAATGCCTGATCATTAACCCACTGATCGAGGCCAGGGATCCAACCTGCATCCTTATGGGCGCTAGTCAAATTCCTCTCTGCTGAGCCACAACGAGAACTCCTCTCGCAATTTTTTTTCAATCCCACTTTTGTCCAAAATTAAACAGTATCCTGAGACCTTAAAGATCCCTGTATTTTTATCCTTAATAAAAGCAGAAGTTTCACGCCCATTTCATAAAAGAGGACAGCAGCTTGCAAATTTGCCAACCTAGGTAAAGTCAGCAAAACTGATTGCAGATTTGAACTTCCAAATTTCCTGTAATGTTTGTAAAACAGCCCAAACGTCTTCAGGATGGCCAAAAGTAGCATATTGTCATACGCAGGCATCAAGGGAGTTGGCTTGGCTGTCTGCCCGTGTTAATGGTTTGGGCAGGCGTGTTTTCATCTTTTTTTATCAGCTTGCCTCCCTGCCTCCCATACCAACCTCTCTTTATGAATACTTAAGAAGCCTGTGACATGGGGCCGCTGCCGGGCTCTGCGGCACCTCACCTCCGATCCTTGGGGCGATGTTTACTTTAACGAGGTGCAGTGCGGGATGGTGTGACCCGCATCTTCTTACTCCGTCCCATCAGATGGCTTCTGGACGTTCTGTGCTTTCTTCAAACGGCCATTTCTGGTTCACGGTGTCCTGACGGGCTTCCACGGTGCTGGTGGCCCTTGCTGTCGAGGTGGCTGCATTAATTAGCCCACGGGGGGCCTTTTCAATGGGAGACCTGAGGACAGCAGGGCGTTTATGAGATGGATGAACACATCCCCTGCGGGGACAAAAGGAAGAGAGAAAGCCAGCGGGGGCGGGGGAAGCGGGGTTCAAACTCATGTTCACAGTTATGAACTGGGCTGGTCATGCCTGAAGATGCACAGGACGCTCGGTGCTAGAAAGATCTGGTGGTTTGTGCTGGTCTCTTCTGCCACCTGAGAAAGAAAGAGGAGTCCCTATTTAAACGAGGAAGCTCTTTTTTTTTTTTTTTTTTTGTCTTTTTGTGTTTTTAGGGCTGCACCTGCGGCATATGGAGGTTCCCAGGCTAGGGGTCGAATCTGAGCTGTAGCCGCCAGCCTGCACCACAGCCACAGCAACGCGGGATCTGAGCCGTGTCTGTGACCTACACCACAGCTCACAGTAATGCCCCATCCTTAACTCACTGAACGAGGCCAGGGATTGAACCCAGGTCCTCCTGGATGCTAGTCGGGTTCATTAACTGCTGAGCCACCATGGGAACTCCTAAATGGGGAAGCCCTTAAAAAAAGAGAGAGAGAGATTTGGAGAAACAAAGTAATTTGTGATTACTTCCAGTTTTATATGATTGATAATGTCTGTAGATCTATAATTATGCATTATTATGAAAACAGAGAAAGACTGACGTAGAATGCACTCCCAGTCTTCGTCACCCACACAGATCCCCTTTAAACTGGAAGCCCCAGGGAATTCCTGTTGTGGCGCAGTGGAAACAAACCCAACCAGTATCCATGAGGATATGGGTTTAATCCCTGGCCTCACTCAGTAGGTTGCGGTTGCCAAGAGCCATGGCATAGGTCAAAGATGAGGCTCAGATCTGGTGTGGCTGTGGCTGTGGTGCAGGCCGGCAGCTGCAGCTCTGATTCGACCCCTAGCCTGGGAACGTCCATATGCTATGGGTGTGGCCCTAAAAAGCAAAAAACAAACAAACAAACAAACAAACAAACAAACAAAAAGGGAAGCTCCAAGAGGTCTTTCATGGAAAGGTTTAGTGAGGGACACGATTCCTTTTTTAAAAAGAGACTGGCTATAGACTTGGCATTCAAATCTGAAAAATGCTTCTTGGTGCTCGCGAGTATTTTCATTAACATTGTCCCCCAAAGGGAGTCATAATTAAGTGATCAATGATGTCGTTTCATTGCTACCGTGAAAAAGGGAAAGAAAATCTTCCAAGGCAGAAAGATATGTTTATGCTAACTTTCCGTTAAGTGTAATTAATTGTGAAACTTAGGGGGAAAAACTCAGATGTTTTTTAAAATATTACATTCTGTTAAATTATTGTCAAGAAAGAACAGGTCAAGGAAATCCCACTTAAGCAAAGACAAGCATCTTTCTCGTAGCGTGGTAGGCTGGGGCTCAGCAGCAAAGCTGAAATGATGCTTTCTTGTAAACTTCAGGTCGGGAAGTACAATCCACTTAAACAAGCAGGTGTTTAGATCTGATAGTTTTCTAAGTACAATCCACTTAAATAAGCAGGTGTTTAGATCTGTGAGTTTGCTAAGGGAGGTAACGGTCTGGGAATAAAACTTCAGGTTCCTTCCTCTTTTGTCTTTCCACACACATGCACCTGCTGTCTGGTCAGCCTAAGGTATCCATCTGCAGGAGCAAGGTGTCAGGGGGATGTGACTGGGACCGCGGTGTAGGAAAAGGTCTCTACGTGCGGCCTCTAGACCACACGGAGCTGATCTGGAACCCTCCCCCCATTAGAAAGGAAATTTCTCAGACCCCTCCTCAGCCCTATGGAATCAGAAAATTCCGAGGCTGAATTCCAGCAGTACATGTTTGAATCAGCCCTCAAGGTGATTATGAGGTCTGTTCAAGCTTAACTAGGCTACAAAAGAATCAAAGGAGGAGGAGTAAACCTAGAATCAGTATGTCATTTCTGACATCAAAAAGAGAACTGTGCATTCGGACAATAAGCTTGGGAGGCTAACATAACTGAGGAAAAAGTTTTCTGCGGCATCTGTAAGACTAGGGGGCAGGCAGAATCCGTGGAGAAGGTTCCAGGCCCCAGTCCTAACCTTAGACCATACTTTAAAGGGTAGGCCACGTCACAAACACACACTCATACACACCCAAGCAGATACGTAGGTTCGAGGAGGAATAAAAATAAAATATTCAGAATTAAATCATGTAATCACTGAGAATAATGTGCACAAGGAAGAAAATCTTATTTTCTGTGGCATATAGAAATGAAGAGCTGGAACAAGGGATGAAATCTAAGTCTTCCAAGGACACATTACGAGGGTCAAAAAAAAAAAAAAAAGGTCGTGTGCCCACCTGGACGGCTCTCTTGGATGAAAATGCATGGGCACCTCCCTCGCTCAGGATGGAGAGCTCAGGGCTGCACGGCAGGACCCTAACACCAATCGTCTGTTCTCAGGATGAACAGTGTTCGGGTACCAGGGAGACAGGTCGCAGGCTTTGCCCTCAGTCCTCCAAACAGGATGACGATGACCGCTTCCCAGGGCGGGGACGGTGGGAGCTGGTCCGCTGCCGGTGTTAGGGACGGAGAGCGCTGCCGAGCGGGGACTTTCTGAGCAGAGGCAGTGCTCTCAGCGAGAACACAACAGAATGCTTGTGTAACTCGGGGTCGCTTCCCAGAAGCACTAACTGTCCTTTTTCTCACTCCCCATCCTAATTCAGGATCCCAGAGCCCTCGGCAAGCTCCGTTCTAACAGCAAGTGCCCTTGAGCAGCGGAGCACAGGACTTCAGCTGCGTCACAGCAGTCACGTTCTTTGGAACAACCACGGCGCATGCGTGATGTTTTCTGGATACGCTCAAGGAGGGGCACAGCTTGGTGAAACACGTGCTGACGCTGGTCCTGCAGTCACTTTGGTACAGACAGTGTTAAACCAAACACCACAAGATGCTCAAGAGACGTTCAGATAAAGAATGAGTTGTGACCTTGTAGGAAAATGCAATTAACTTTGAATTTGCACTGTCCACTGTATGTGGTTTGAACTAGGGCTTGCGCTAAATGTTAGAAAAAAAATTAGTTAACTTTGGTTCACCTTTAAAAGAATTAAAATTACTTTTTTAGGAGTTTTCGGCATGGCTCGGGGAAAACAAATTTGACTAGTATCCATGAAGATGCGGGTTCGAGCCCTGGCCTCACTCAGTGGGTTAAAGATCCTGCATTGCCCTGAGCTGTTGTGTAGGTCACATCTGAGACTTGGGTCCCGCGTTGCTATGGCTGTGGTGCAGGCTGGCAACTTCAGCTCGGATTCCACCCCTAGCCTGGGAACCTTCATATGCGGAGTGTGGCCCCCAAAAAACAAACAAAAAAATTACTTTTTAAAATTTAAATAAAACCTGCATTGCTGTGGCTGCAGTTCGGATCCAACCCCTAGCCTGGGAACTTCCACGTGCTGCACTTGTGATCCTAAAAAGCAAAAAAAAAAAAAAAATTGTTAGAATGATTACATGAGGATAATTGTTAACTTAAACTGTACAGAATATGTTTCCTGCTGCCATCGTCATTACCAAGGACAGGTGAGGGAAGTTGCATCGATGATTGAGAAAAAAAGACAAAATTCCTTCGTACTTCCAGATGATGGGGAGAGTAAATAAGCCCTCCTACAAGAAGAAATAAAGGCAGGTGGCAGGTGGCAGGTAAAAAACAACGGATTCAGCTCCTAGAGCAGGCCCAGGACAACAGGAAGGAAACAGAACACAACTGGAGACTCTGTCATTGTTCTCATCTCTTGAGACTTCAGTGGACAACGTCCCTTGCCTTCAAACACCCGGACACTTGTGCCTTTGACCAGACATCTGTTCTGGCCTCTAACCTGACGGATGGTCATTGGCACGTGATTCAGAGACAATGACCCTCCAATTTCCCTGCATCTTGGCTTGGCATCTCAGCTCTCCTGCGTCCGGTGTACATGGGAACAAAGCATGAGCCAAAGCAACTAATTCATTGAACTTTCAATTGGCTTTTTTTTTCTTACCACCATGGGTATGTTTTCTTCTCTCAGGTGACCTTGAGAACCTACATTTAGGTGGCCCCGAAAATTGTACAATGCTTAAGCACCCCCTCCTAAATTTTTACCCAGCGTCTGGAGCACCATTAATGAATGTGTCGATTGAGTAGGATAAACTGGAAGTTGATGAATTAGGACAAAGAAACAAATGCTATGAGATTTTCTTGCCTCTTACTGTTTTGGACTAAAATATCCTACACTATTATCAGCAGGACAGCAGTCTCTTAAAAACTGAAAATCTTTGAAGCCCAACAGTAGGACGTGATCAGTGGGCAGAAAACTGTCTGAATCACAGCAATTAAGTGGTCCCGTTCTCTTCCAACTTCAAAAAAATCTGTGTTGCAAAACAATTGTCTTTGCAGTAACATCTCCAATGGAACTTTAAGCCTAATTTACTCATTGAAAGGGCTCTGTATATATAAGAACATGTGTTGAAACAATACTGAGCCCATCTTTTTCTTTGCTTTCTTCTCTTTGTACCCTGGAAATGTTTAGAAATCTAGCTGGAGTAATAAGCAAACACACAACTAGAAGTGGTCATCTTCAATTTTAGGACTGAAAATTTAAACCCTGAACTTTAAACACAAATGAAATCAAAGTGAATAAAAGCAGACCGTGTAGTCAGGCTGATTAATAAACAGTTAGTGCATATTATGAGTTAGGAATTGAATGAATTAAACCCCCAAGAAAGTTAGGAATTGAATGAATTAAACCCCCAAGAAAGTCTGGAGAGTAAAACGGGTCCTTAAAACAACAACATATGTGATCTTTAAAATGGCTTCTTATTATAAGAACAGCATCCAAATGAAAGAGTTTCAGTATTTGCTTTTTCAAAAACTTGAAACAACAATGTTAAATGGTGGTGTGGGAAGAGCTTGTAACTTTGATGTAGTCATAATGTTTATCTGGTTTTCTTCCAGACTTTGTTTTAGAAAGAAATGTTTTAACAAACTCTATATAGAGAAGTGATATTTGAGAAAGAAAATTTGGAAGAACCAAGCAATCTGGGGATTGTACTAGGCTAATGGTATGTATTTAAATCCTGAAGTGTGGGGAGTCATAAGAAATCCTAATTAAGTCTTTGAAAATTGTAATTTCTCCGGAAGGGACAAACAATTGTTGTGATTTTATAAAGAGCTTGAAAAAAACAAAAAACAAGCTGTGAGTAAATAAAAAACAGAATTGCATCTGGAAAATGGAACAGTAGAAGAAGGACCAAAATAGGAAAATGCTGTTAAGAAAATCAGTTAAAGCTGACAGAAAGATGTCAGTGGCAAAAGGGAAGATTGAGTCCATAAGACAGGGCATAACTTTTTGTATAGTGCTAAATTTTATGTGATAGTATGTGGTTAGGGATGTTTATGTCTACATTCACGGGCTTAGTTTTCCTTTTTTTGCAATGTCTTTGCCTGGTGTTGGTATCAGAGTAATACCAGCTTCAGAAAATAAATTGGGAAGGGTCCCCTTCCAATTTCTTGAAGATATGGTGTAGAGTTGGTGTTAATTCTTCTTTAAATATTTGGTAGAATTCTCCAGTGAAACCACGTGGGCCTGAGGAATTTTTTATTTACGAATTCAATTTCCTTAATAGTTATAGTGCTATTTAAAATATTTATTTCATTTTGGGTGAGTTCTGGTGGTTTGGGCTTTTCAAGGAATAGGCCCATTTTATCTAAGTTGTTAAACTTATGTATATAGAGTTTTCATAATATTCCCTAAATATCATTCTGGTGTATTCGGAATCTGTACTAAAATTCCCTGCTTCTTTCTAGATATTGGTAATTGTCTTCCCCCCTCCCCAGTCTTTCTAGAAGATTGACAATTTTATTGATCTTTCCATAAAAACAGCTTTTTGTTTCCTTGATTTCTTAAATATTATGTTTCTCTTTTCAATTTCATTTTTATGCACTTATCCTTATTAGTTCCTTCCTTCTCTTTATTTTGGGCTTATTTCACTCCTCCTTTCCTTCATTCTTGAGATGGGAACTCAGAGAACTGCTTTGAGTTTTTCCACTTTTCCTGCATAAACATTTGATGTTATAAAATTCCCTCTTAGTACAATCCTTCACTTTGTTGTACAGCAGATATTAACACAACATTGTCAATCAACTATACTTAAATAAAATTTTCAAAAATGAAAAAAAAGAGAAAACTTTTCCCAAAAAAGTAATGCAATTCTTGGGTTCTAAAAGGAATTGGACGCCATCCCATCATGGCGCCGTGGAAACAATACGACTAGGAAATATGAGGTTGCGAGTTCAGTCCCTGGCCTTGCTCAGTGGGTTGAGGATCCGGCATTGCCATGAGCTGTGGTGTAGGTCACAGACGACGCTCGGATCTGGCATTGCTGTGGCCGTGGCGTAGGCCGGCAGCTACAGCTCCTGTTAGACCCCTAGCCTGGGACCCTCCATATGCCGCCGGTACGGCCCTAAAAGGACAAAAGACAAAATAAAATAAAATAAAAGGAATTGGACTCTGGGAGAAATCATGTTGCAAAGAGGAATCTTGAAATGTCTCTACTGCTGCTTTGGCTTGAGAAAGAAGAAAGAAATTGGTAAGTACCAAGGCTTACTAAAGTCCCTCTAAAAACTGCAGAATAAGACAGAATAATATCTTCTTTCCTTCTCAATACAAGCATCAAGCTGGAAAAGGGATCCATCGCCAAGTCTTTTGCTTAGCTGAGAACTTGACTTTGAGAAAAAGGAAGAATTTGGAAACTGCAAGATTGTGTACTCGAGAAGAGACTTAGCAATATCTCCCGAGACCAGTTCTTGATTTCTTTTGTTTTGTTTTGTTTTGTTTTCATCATTTTAGGGCCGCACCCGCAGCATATGGAGGTTCCCAGGCTAGGGGTCTAACAGGAGCTGTAGCCGCCGGCCTACACCACAGCCACAGCAACGCGGGATCCGAGCCGCGTCTGCAACCTACACCACAGCTCACGGCAATGCCGGATCCTTAACCCACTGAGCGATGCCAGGGATCGAACCCTCAACCTCATGGTTCCTAGTCAGATTCTCCCCCTTCGTTCCATTTACACAAGCTGTCAAAACCCACAAAGTTAGGAAAGAGAAGCAAAGAACATCAACATCTTGAGAAAGGACAAACCAAGAATAAATCAAGAAGTCCCCGTCGATGGTAATTTAAAGCACAAAGTTTTATTTTCTTTTTAATCTGTTGCTATAAAGTGTCAGCCATCTTCGGAAACAGAGTGAATCTGACAGTTTTGTGTTGACTCTCACATTTCCCATTGCAGACACCCCTCCTGTCTGTCCTGAAGCAAAAATAAATTTCCCTTTTTAAGCTTTGGATGATAAAAATCTCATCTAAAGCCTCATAAATGATCCTTTATTATCTATATTAATAATGAATAAATGCCTTTTGAATACCCCTGATCTTTTGCATTAATAGCACCAGATGTATCATAGATAACCTTTTGATTTAACAGCACAAACTCTGAAACGATATTAAACACTAAAGAACTGATCTTACTGGAGTCACTAAGGTCAGAATTATAAACATTTCTTTCAGTTCTACGTGTCCATTAGGTGACACTAATACCTATTAGTATTCATTTTTTGAATGTGTGTGTAAGAGACGGAGAGAGAGAGAAAAGAGAGCCCTAGAAACCGAGCTCATAAATTTTTATTTTCTGCAGCCTTTAATTTTTCACACATGCCATGTTCCTTCTCCAACTTTTTTCTAGTGTGAGCTAAAGAAGTCAACGAGGACAGAATTTAAAGTATCCATCCCTATATCTTTCTGGTTCATTTCTAGCCTCCTTTTTTAAATAAAATTAATCTCTCATTACTACATCTCCCTTTGGAAAAACTCCAGTTGGAAAGATTCAGGCACGTATTACCAAAAACCGAAAGGGTCATTAATGCGAAACAGCTATTTCTTCTTCAAGCGTTTTACTCAACTTCACTGATGACTCTCCTATTGCTAAATGCCTTCTTCACCCCACCACAGGTCCCTGCAGATGAAGGCATGTCAGAGGCCAAGGCCAGGTCATAGAGCCAGTCCGGGCAGAACCACGTCCCTAACCTAGACTCTTAACACGTCACCTTCCTTGACCATATTTGAGGCTCAGCCCCTTCCACATAACTCAGTCTTGGCCTTGGAGCTGGCCTGCTATTGAGTGGGCCACCCTGGGACCCAGCCCTGTCCACCAGAGGGCCCTGGATGTGGCCCACACACAAGGCACCCACTCTAGCCCCAAGATCCCAGAGCCAGAGACCCTGGGAACCTCCTCTGCCCACCAGTGAGCAGACACCAGCCCCAGGAAAGTCACAACTCTGCAGCCTCCCATACCAGGACCCAGCCCACCTACCAGAAGGTTTTTCTCAGCCCCAGGATCCTTTAGGTCCCAGTCTTGCTCACCAGCAACCCAGTACCAGCACTGGGAGCCCCAGGGCCCTACAGCCAGAGACCCAGCAGCCCAGCTCCTGCCACCAGCAGGCTGATACTAGCTCTGAGACACTTAGACCTCTCAGCCAGCTGCCCCAGGATCCACCCACTCACCAGTGGGCCAGCACAACTTTGGGACACCCTGGACCTCACAGCCAGCAGCCAGGATATACCTAAAGAGAGAGCAATGAAAGCCCTGCCCTCAAGTTGCTCATAACTTAGCAGAGATAGAAACATACATGGATCATTTCCATACAATGTCCTGTGTTGTGCGATAGGATGTGGATTGGCTGCAATTAATTACTGAGGTGGATCAGGTGAGATTGAAGGATAAGTCAGCGCTCTACAGATGAATAAAACTTGGGAATGATATTTCAGGAAAGGTACAGAGGAAGACGAAGCCACAGAGGTAGGGAGCTGCATGGCTGGTTTGGGGAAGTACACACAGCACAGGTAGCACACAGTACAGTCCCAGGTAGGTTTCACCTGGCACCTAGGACGGCATCAACCGAGGTGGGTTGGTACAGGTCCTTGAGAGCCTCTGGGTCAATAACTGATCAAAGGGGAAACTGAGGAGGCCCGGAAATTTGGTTCAAAGATGATGGACTGACTCATCCTCAGAGGACAGGAGAGGTTCTGAGAGGCTCATATTCACTCACCAGCCCTTAAAATCATGTCTGAGGTCAATATGCGGGGTGGAAGCACTGCAAGAGGAATTAAAAGCTGAAGGGCTCGCCATGATCTTATAAGAACCTGTGATGGAGCATAAGATGCAAAAATACTGAACCACTATGCCGTAAACCAACTAAACTGTTATTTTCAAGAATCCGTAATAAAAAAGCTAAAGGGAAGTTTTCTCCACATCTCTCTGGGTCACTGGGCACCAGAACACAGCAGCGGTGACCACAGAGGTGACGTCTAGAGTGGAAGTGCTGAGGGCAGTGGAGGCAGCAGGGACTCAGACTGCGGCAATATTGACAGCAGTTCTCCCGCTTTCGATGCCAGTGTCCTCTCAAGACACAGCCCAGATCTTCAGGACATGGGGGAAAGGATACCAGACCCCCTTTGCAAGTCCAAAGATGAAACCCAGTGACAGCAAACTGGTTCTCAGCCTACACCCTATGAGGACACTTCCAGAACCATTTGGGACCAGTTTAGACCTCTGGAGCTTCTGCAGAGAGGGTGGGAACAGAGTCAGAAAGTATTTTTAGTGACTGATTCTGTCCTTCCATTTGCAAAATGCCTTTTCAAGATTTAAAATGTGTGAGGTCTGCACTGGTAACAGAAGAAACTGGAAAGTGGGATGTTGGTGGATATTCGTAAGTCTATATCAATACTCTATTGATTTCCACTTCCCAAGTTCCTTCTTTCCCATCGTAGGACATCTTTGTGGGACCATAAATTTAGACACTAGCCTCCCGTTGTGAAAGTTGGCTGGGCAAATCCTGCCTCTCAGACACTTCCTACTTGGGGGATGGGTAGTAGATACTTTTTCTGGTAATGCTGACTCTTCAGAGAGTAGACAGAGCGAAAGAAGTGGAAGTCACAGGCTACAGTGGAGGCATCCCTCTGCAAGATTAAGCTCCCGCTATAAGCCCAGTTCTATGGTTTCAGCTTCCTAACCCTCCAAAATTGCCTTGCCCTTCCCGTCATCAATCTTATTTCTCCAGCTTCCCTGTTATTGTAACCTTCCAACACCCTTCCAATGTTAAGGTCAAGTTCTGCTTCATGTTGCATGCAAAATAGAGAGAAACGTTCCAAGTTCCTGGAAGGCAGAAAGGAACAGCCTCCAATCCGCCTGTGAAGAAGCTGCCTTTAAAGAAAGGATAGATTTTCTATTTTAACAAGCGAGAAAGAGGATGCCATCAATGAGACCGGAGAGTGGGAGGCTGTGACACGTGCTTCTGCGAAACTGTGTAATCTCTCACATTAGTGCGTCAAAGACCATCTCGCCAGCCTCCAGGATGTAAGAGAAAGGACCACCCACGGGGTACGTGGGAACACCAAGAGCGGCTCTCTAGGGCCACAGGAATAGAGTTCCAAACTCAATAGATTCTAAATTATTGTCCTAACTAGAGACTTGGTCTTTTCCAGATAGTAAGTGAGACAAAAGTGCAGACCTCAAGAGTATTATTTTGTAAAGCAGGGCATTTATGACCAGTAATTGGAAGTTACTGAAGGCTTGCGCAAGGAAAGTAAAGGTGTTTAAGTGATTGAAGGGTAGGAGTGGGGATTACAGACTTATGTGTGTTTCAACAAATAAATCTAAGCCTTTTTTAATTTTTTTAATTATCAGACATCAGAGAGCTAGCGTTTTTACAACCACCATTTAGGAACACAGGAGTCAAACTCCTTGGATGGCCTGTGAGGTCCTGAGATTGAGGGTATTCCTTTCAGATCATAAGAAGATCATGTGACGCATTTTTGCATTCTGTGGACAGTCTTTGAACTCTGCTGCCTTTTCCCAAGGCTCACTTGCTTTCACTAATACACACTCACACGCAACTACATCCCAAACACTAGCCACTTTTCCGCAAAAACGAGTAGAAGCTACTTGACAATTTTTTTTACTTCCTTTTCCCCAGTCTCCAATCACCTACTATAATTATGACAGAATGGGCCAACTTTCTACTTTAACATTTGCCTATGGAATAAGTTTAAGAAAACCCTTTTGCTCACTGAATTATTTTCATTCTCTTGGGTTTCAGTATTTCTTCTTGTAATTGTCTTCATAAATGTTTCTGATCTTTCGTCACTTCTGATCTTTTCGTCACTTCTGATCTGTTTCATACTCCTGGATTTTGGACTCAGATCTCATCGGGGGCTGTGATCCCAAAATTTTCAATGCCA
>PVHT021183524.1:29528563-29548271 GCA_004024745.2 Catagonus wagneri
CTATACCATAGCTCATGGCAATGATGAATCCTTAACCCTCTGAGCAAGGCCACAGCCTCATGGATGTTAGTCAGGTTCATACCCGCTGAGCCACAGCAGGAACTCCCTCCTGCAATACCAGATCCTTAACCCACTGTGCCAGAGTGGGAACTCCTGGCTACCCTGTCTTAAACATTCCTGGACCAGCTAAAGGTGGAACTTAGAAAACCAGCCACAAGACATTTACACTTAATTCAATTCAGTAAATTTTATTAGCACCTCCTCAGTGCCAACCGCTTTGCAGGAAGTTTTGGGAAATAAAACAAATAGTAAAACTTAGGGATACTTTGATCAGTATCAATAAACATGTTCTGGACAAATAAATGGGAAAAGACAAATCAGTGAATAATAAATATTTGGGTTAAAAAAAGGAGAAAAGGTAGTCATGAAAAAATAACCCCACTGGAGTGAAAGTTTCAAGAAGAAAGAGTGTTTATTTTTAACTGTTAGTTAGATCTGAGTTAATGATGTGGACAATATGTCCTTCTATAGTTAAAATGAAATAATATCTCATAGTGAAATAAAAGAATAATTTTTAAATTAGCCAAAATAATGTTCTACTAAGAATATGACCTAAGTTGTGAGGTTCTCTTACGTTGTCCAGATCACTTAAAAAACTCACAGTAAGCCTTATCAATTGAAGAAAAGTTAAATCAAAAAAACCTAGATGTACTTTCTGAAAAAAATAGTAACAAATACTTTCTGATCATGGTGTGAATAATACGGACATTGTCATAAAAATGCCTCATCAACTGGTCTCTAGTCAAATGAGAAAAAAAATAGGAAGAGAAATAAGAGGGGGAGGGAGGGGGGCGCACAGAGAGATTGATTGATTCATTCAATGTAAATAAATTTCACTGAAACTAATAAGATCTATAAAGTCGTTTCAGCATGAGAAGGAAAGTGGGGAGTACATCCATTTACGCACAAAATCGTGACTCACACTATGCTGTCCCTTCTAAAAACCACAAGTAAGCCAAAACGTTTCCAAAATTACATTTCCACATCTGATAGACCAGAGTAAAGTGAAATATTATATATTTGACTTTCAAAGGGGGTGTTTCAAACGGCATTTTCCAGCGTGGAAAATTAAGCCAATCCTTCTGAATTGATTAACTGCAGAAAACAAACCTGTGGGGGGAAAGGATCTATTTTCTGACTCTCTGGGCTGCTCTTCGGGGGAATGTATTTTTGATGTTCTCTTGGGAAGTGATGATGTAGGGTCGTCATTAAAAAAATCAAACATCACATTTAGTTACATATGACAGTTGCCAGACTGTAACCCAATTTTAATTGGGGCAGCAGTGCAGCTCCTTTGTGGCTATTCTAAGATAGGAGTGTGGGCCTTTTTATTTATTTGTTTTGTGTTTGTATTACTGAGCCAATGCACAGTGAGGACAAACAATACCTAAACATCAGAGTTTGGAGCACAGAAATGTCCTTTGCAGGCCAAGCAAGGAGAACGGGTGACACCCCACCCCACCTCCGCCAAATTCCCAAATTCCGCAAAGGGTTTTAGCAAAGCATTTTTAGAGGCAGTGTGAGGGAGGGTGCAGCTGGTTGTCACCAGCTTCCTCGTGCAGGAATCCTTTGTTCTTGCGGTTGTTCACCTGGATCAGGTCACGGTGTTCCTACAAACTTCCAACAGGACAAATGTTATTTTCTGTTCTGCAACTTTTCACCTCTATATGAGTGGGAAAGTGGTACACCCTTAAAGTCAGAGCTTTGAGAAAGGGCTCTCCTGTATGTTTCAGGCTATAGGCAATGTTCTTAACTGGAAGTAAAAGCAATAGAACACAAAATTTAAAGAAACAGATCTAATGTGGAGTCAGATGTGTTATCCTCTATTATATTCGTTTGCTGGGGTCAAGACACAGCGCGCTATGAGCATCCTGCACGCGGCGCGTGGACAGGTGATACATATTTGTTGAAGAAAAGGAAGGAGAGAAAGATTTAAAGTTAAGGACAGAATCACCACTTGGTTTATACTTTCTTTGCGGTCGCCTCCTGTAGCCTTCAATGCTAAGGATATTTGGAACCTTGTTTTTTGTGGGTTGTTTTTTTTTTAAACCCATCAACATTTCAAACAAATGCCTACAGACAGTCTTTCAAGGAATAAAGGAAATAAGTGAATGCCATTATGAGAGATTAAAGTATAGATTATTTCCCAAGAAGCAAGCGTGTTTGATGTGCTTTTAATAGGAGCAGAGAGCGACCGCCTGGCCCCTGGTATTTTTTGCAGATTTCAGCCTGACTAGCAAGCAAGCCGAAGCCTTAGGAGATGTCCTATAAATGGGAAATGAGGAGACTTTTAACCATTTGGCCCTTTCTTCTTTCCTCCACCTGACACTTTTCTGTTTCGTCTACTCGTGGACAGTATTTGAATCCCCTTCAAGGAGGTTTTTGGCAAGAGGAGTCTGAGGGAGAGGAGGGGACAATGGAGTAAAATCATTCTTAGACAAAGACAGAGAGGGAAGGGGACACAGAGGGCAGAACACAAAGCCTCCTGCGTGACGCAAGGCCGGCCGGCCCCAGATGTTACCAAAGCATCAAGATCTCTCCCCACAAGAAAAACTAGATTAGTCACCATCTCATCTCCTAATGGACACACTCTGTGATCTTTAGAGCTTCATTTACTGGGTTAATAGTGCCTTGCCTGAGCTCCTTTGCTATGGGAAAAAAAAAAAGCCCTGTAAAAAGAAATATTCTGGGTGCCGTCCGCAACCACTGACACGAGAAATGCCGTATTCATCACAGACAGACCTCGTATCTCATTACCGCCGAAGACTCGCCCTGGAGGCATCTGAGCTCGGCCAGGCCAGGCCTCTCATGTGGAACCGTTCAGGTATATTGTGAAATGATTTAATGCGATAATAATGTCCACTTTGCGAGATAGATTATGTTTTTCATAGCAGCTGATGGTTAATGAATGATACATTAGCAAACATCACTAAAACATTATTGGGAAATGCAGATGAAGGGCCAGAGCTCTTTCGCCTGCTTCCTCTCCACACTCTCCCCCGGCGGTCCTGCTGTCATGCCTCCCCCACAGAAAGAAGGAAAGCAGAACTTCCGAGAATCAGAAAACTTAATTTAGTTAAATGGGGGGGGGGGCAACAAAAAACCCGGCTGTGTGTCCCTGGCTCTCAGCCTCTCCTGCCCAGAAGGAGGGGGAACCCTAAAAATGTTCTGACATGAGCTGAAATATCTCTTCTGAAATCAAATGAGAATCAATGAAAGTGCGAACCTGAACAAATACATTATGTGTTGACCCAGTTTATTAGATGAAGCCGTTTACCCTGATTTGATTTATCTGGCAATACACAGCTCGGCTGTGAAATGAGATAAGCCGAGCTCCGTTCACCTTATTTACTAGGTGATGGCGACTCTCGTGAGCAAGGCCCTGGTTGAGTGTCTGGCCCGCGTCGCCATTCCAAATCCCTGTCTCCAGCAGCTGCAAAGACTTGCTTCCAGTTCAAGGCAGACCCGGACCCCGGAGCACAGGCCCTGAGAAGCTAGCTGTCACTATGTGTGACGGTTCATCTCTCTGTTGCTGAGTCCTGGGAGGACCGCCTCCGGGAGCTGGTTGTCGCCTGCTGAAGAGGTCGGGCATCTTCCCCTTGAAGTTTCATTTTGATCCTTGGCTCATGGACTTCTCCTGGATAGATCAAGACCCAAATGCGCTCTTTGGGTTCCCATTTTTTCTAGCACGCGGAGGCCTCCACGGTTCTCAGGACTCCCGTGCACTGGCTGCAGGTCTCCACCCAGAGGCCCGTGAGGGGCTTATGTAATGGGAGACAGAGATGCCGTAGGACCGATGACTGGACCTGCCCGGGAGGCAGGAGGGCAGACCCTGTTCTTTGCGGTTTTTCAGTAAACATCTCCAATCCAGATGCCCGATTCAAGGAGGAATCCCAAAGAGAAAGGGCCAGGGGTGGGCAAGTAGCTATTAAGGTTTGATTTAACCTTATGATCTTTTGGTCTCATTCCTATTCCAGCCCCAAGAGCGTGTAAGCCCAGGAAGCCACAGATGGGTAAGGCTTGGGGGGTAAGGCTGTGGGGTCCTCCTTGAGGTACCCCCAGACTTGGAGGCACCATCATGCACAGCATAAAGCAGGTGGGCGGGAAGTCTGAGGGAGCAGGCGTTTAGCAGGAGGCCATCCCCTCCTTTCCTATGAGAGGCCCCGCTGGCCTCAGGTCTGAATGGGGGCAGAGAAAACCGAACGTGAAACCACGGGGACTCTGGAGTAACTTGGCCCCGAGCGTTATCCCCGCTCTCTCCTAAAAGGCCAGTAAAACAGGAGGAATGGGTTGGAATTAGGCATAAGCCCCAAGGGGCAAAGAGGGGAGGAAGCGTCTCTGCAGATGGGCACGTTCCACCAATTTTCCGGAAGCTGGAAAGAGGAGGGAAGGCTGGTAACAGGCTTAGCGGAATAGAGGAAAATGCTGTGCGGTTAGGCCCCACCCCCAGCCCATGCCCCCCACCACAGAGCAGGAAATACAGATTTAGCCTCTGAATACTTTCACCCGGAGCCGCTCCAGATGCCTGGCCTGGTGGAGGGTGGCTAATACCATCCTGAAAGCAGAAAGACAGTGGAAAGTTCATGGAGCCAGAAATGAGTCCCTCCCCCCGGGCCACTTCCCACACTCCGCCCCCAAAACGCCGGAAGCCGAACCTTTGCTCTCAGTGAAGGAAGTTTTGGTTGTGGGGACTGTTTTTTATTTTTTCAGATCTGGCAAGGCCAATAAAGACATAACGATATGTATTCATCAAGGACATCCAAGAATTGTGTGAGGAAAAGAAAAAAAAAGGACCCACAGTATACAGTGGGCTGAGCAGTGAACAATATTTAAATATGAGCCTTTTAGTATTCATAGGCTCTGTAAAATAATATGCGAAGAGGTGAAAATGCAGTTAAAAATAAGATGTGACATCCCACTAGGCTGGTAGGCTCCAGCCACCTAGCTTTCATTTGGATTAATCTCTGAGCTGGAAGATGGCTTGGCCGTGGGAGATGGGACAGGCAGGGACTTGGAAGTGCCAGCCCTCCCTCCAGGGTTTCTCTGCATCCCTGCCCTCCACCCAAACAGGCCTTTCATTCCTGGACCGCTTGGGACCTCTTCCCATCGGATCCCCCAGATCACAGGGGTTTGGCACCAGCTGTCTGTCTCCTCCATGTAGTCTCTTCTCTCCCTCTTTTCTCCCTCCTTCCCACTCTTTCTCCAGCTCTCAGATACCCAACACCTCCCTCGCGGACCTCAGTCAAACAGGCTTCTCTCCACTCCCATGTGACCTTGAGCCGGTCTTCTGAAGCCAACCTCACAGTGCTTTGTTGCTTTAATCCAAGTCTCTCTCTCCCACTTAGCCTAAAAGCAGCAAGGAGTCTACGATTTTTTTTCTCTTCTCCTAATCCTAATCCTAGCACAGCAGTTGCCCATAGAAAGCACTCCCAAAGGTGCTGAATGAAACAATAAGTGAATATAGGAGTTCCCATGGTGACTCAGCGGAAACGAAACTGACAAGCATCCATGAGAATGCAAGTTCGATCCCTGGCCTCACTCAGTGGATTAAGGATCCGGTGTTGCCATGAGCTGTGGTGTAGGTTGCAAACTCGGCTCGGATCTGACGTTGCTGTGGCTGTGGCTGTGGCCGTGGCCGTAGCTGTGGCTGTGGCCGTGGCCGTGGCCAACAACTACAGCTCTGTTTCGACCTCTAGCCTGGGAACTTCCGTGTGCCTGGAGTGTGGCCCTAAAAAGCAAAAAAAAAAAAAAAAAAAAAAAAAAAAAAAAAAAAAAAAAAAAAAAAAAAAAAAAAAAAAAAAAAAAGAATAAGTGAATGAATACACAGAAATAAAATATAAAACAAGGGATAAATGAGTCTGAAGCTTTCTTCATGGAGAAGCTTGATACTCCCAGACTTGTGTAAAACAGAAAGAACTTTTCTTTAGAAGTTTATGCTTCTCCAGGCTTGAAGATCATATTCGATAGTACTTAAAATGAAAAGAGAAGCTATTTTCTCAACTCCGTGATTGAGAAGTGCCCCTTATGAACACTTTAACACTATTGCTGGGAATGTAAACAGTCATTAAGGCGAACAGGGTGGAGTTTATTCAAAGAATTGAAAGTAGGACTGCCGTATGATCTGACGTCCCATTTCTGGGAATATATCCACAGGAAATGAAATCACTGCCCAGAAGGATGATCTACACTGTTACGTTTATTGCAACATTATTCATTGTAGCAAGATATGGAAATAACCTAAGTGTCCATCAGTGGTTGAATGAATAAAAAAGGTGAGATACATACAATGGAAAACTATTCAGCCTTTCAAAGGAAGGAAATCCTGCCCTTGTGACAAGGGGGATGAACCTGGAGGGCTCTGAGCTAAGCGAAATGACCTGGACAGAGAAACAAAAATACCTTATGATCTGATTTATACGTAGGATCTTTTAAAAAAAAAAAAAAAGTCAGACTCATAGAGGCAGAGAATGGCACGGTGGTGACCAGGGGCTGGGGGCGGAGAGAGAAGAAATGGAAGATGTTGGTCAAAGGATACAAACTTTTAGCTATAAGATGACTAAGTCCTGGAGACCTAATATACAGCATGGCTACCGTGATGGTTAATTTATGTGTCACCTGGACTGAACTAAAGGATGCCCAGACAGCTGGTAAATGTTATTGCTGGGTGTGTCCGTGGGCTGTTTCTGGAAGAGATGAGCATTCAGTTCAGTGGACAGGGTGAAAAAATCCACCCTCACCCAACTGGGCATCTTCCATTTCTTTGTCGACCTACGTGGATCCTCCTGTGACTGTACCTGACAACAAGTCCCAAAGTGCAAATGAGAATAAGTCACCGGTTGGCGGGCAGATGACTTCTCTTGGCCCTTAAGAGACTCAGAGGTTAGTTTCACTCAGCGTTCAGATTTCAGTGGTACACAGATGGTTTTCCAGTTTTCCAGCCATACAGCCAAGTCCAACCAACTTCCTTCTCTGGGAGAGAAGGCAGTGTGGAATTTCACTGTTCTTCTGCCTAAATCCTGATGTTCGAGACTTTGACTTTTTAAACCACACCACTGCGTTCAGCTCAGACTGGAACTTGTTTGGAAGCTTGATGACCTGGTTCTTGGCCAAAAGGTTATTCGGGTTCTAAGATAGCTCCGGAGGCTTTGCTGCCTGCCATGAGTAGACAGATGTTCCATCAAATTGTATCAAAGCCACATAGACACTCTTCATTCAAAATCTCTTCTGTACTAAGTCATACAAGGCAGGAACTGCGGGAGAACTTTCCATCCTTATAGACAACACGAGTGTATATTCCTGTCGCGACAATACTCAAGTCTACGCTTGAGATGAAATCTGGGAGCAAAGTCCCTCTACTCATGCCCTCAATTTAAGGCTTGGTCATTTGAATATCTGACTAAATTAGAATGTGGATGGAGGATAATTCTTGTCTTCTAGGAAATGTTTGGATTCCCACACCATCCCTTTCCACTTTTACCCAAGAACATTCCGTTATTCAGATTTCTTCAAGTATCACCTTTAAAAAAAAAATGCATTCTTCTCACAACAAATCAGGCTGTGTTTCCACTTGGGGATTTTTTTTTCCCCTTCAATTGACGACAGGTATAAATGACCCAAGTTTGTTTTCCCCATCTGCTCTGCATCCAGGAATCTGCCATAGTATTTAGAAGCAGGGAGATGCAGTTGGCTTTGTTCATACCAGCTGCCCATGAGGCTGTAACACAAATTCAGCTGGGACCCTACTACGTAGCTAAGGTAAAAGCAACAAATGTTGCTGAAAGGACCCAGAAGCCCTTCTTACTAGATGGTGACATGGAATTCTCTGACTGGAGCAGTATTTCACTACAGTTTTTCTTTATAATACAGTTCCACTATCTCGCCCAGTTCCAAACTAAGGTCTACCACCAAACAAATGTTCCAATACAAGAGAAACTGAGAAAACCTCCTTGGATCGCGGTTATTTCTTTCCTGAAATCCAAAAGACTTGGTACCTTTTGTGGAAACATGAACTATTTTGAAACAGTGAGAACGTGGGTTTTGAAGGCAGATACATCTGGATTTCTAACCTGGCTCTGAACTTGACAAGCTGCTTGATCCTCTGAACCATAAAGACAGTCTCTACTTCATTAGCTTGTGGTAGAAAATTCAAGCTATTTATCCAAATATAAGACATGAATGGACATAAGATACTTCCCGACTTTATCAGAGAAAGATTTTAGGCAAAAGAAAAGTCGCTTAATGATGCCTTTGCTGAAATTGATTTTAATGTGGCTTTGGAAGGGGACGGCATGGAACCATAAGATTAATATGCTTGTATCATATACTAAAATCATGTTGGAAATCATGTCGTTCTTTTGCCTGATCCCCATGTTTTTAATCTCTTCCTTTGAGTGTTTCATGTGCCACAGGTGCCAAAGTTCTAGCCATTGATAGTTTTCCCTGCCTTCCTTGGTAGTAGACACGCTGGTTTTTAACTGGGCACATGTTCACCCCCTTAAAATTCTTCTGCTGGGTGTGAAAGTAGCAATATGTATAATAGCTTCTAGGAAACCCTTGAGAAGAGAGCTGGCTCCTGTCCTTTGCTGCTCCTGTCTTCCTCTTTTATTTTTCCTGATGGACAAAATGGACCTGCAGTGGCTGCAGTTCAGGAAGGCTTCCTAGATGCGAGTCATCAAGTCACAGACCGTGCGCTCGGTGAAAGCCAACGAGCCGGATCTCTGGCAATCTGGGGGCTACAGTACATGCAGGGTGTGCTGCCCACTCCAGGATCCTTTTATGGAGAGAAAAACTAAACAACTATCTTGAATGAGAGACAGTCATTTTAAGTTTCTGGTCACATGCAACTGAACTGAACCAAAGCCTGCTTGATACATGCCCTTTTCCATTTCCTTTCTGGGGCAGCAGTTGCCACCCGGTAGCTTTCAGCATATTTCTTTTCCACTTTCTTGGCTGGTGGCAACCTGAACACGTTGCCCTGCCATGTTCCTTTATAAAGTCTGTGACATCGGCGGTTGAACTTTAGTAACGCCCTGGTTGCTGCTGAATCTTAAATTAGAGTCATAAAATGGGATTTTAAATATTAGGAGAATAACTCAAACTCCACCTCGTTTTTATTTATTTTCTCTCTTTAGGGCTGCGCCTGCGGTACATGGAGGTTCCCAAGCTAGGGGTCCAATCAGAGCTGTAGCCGCCAGTAATGAGGGATCTGAGCCACCTCTGTGACCAGTGCTGCCGCTTGCAGCACCAGATCCTTAACCCACTGAACGAGGCCAGGGATTGGACCTGAATCCTCGTGGATACTAGTCAGGTTCTTAACCTGCTAGGCACAACGGGAACTCCCTCCACCTCATTTTCACAAAACATTATCTCATCATTTTGCCATCAGTGATGAGCAGCCCTCTGTAGTGTGGGTCACTAGTCACAGGACAATCCTGAGATACTTTCCTTGGAAGGACTATTGGAGAAACATACATGTTTTTAACCGAAAGAAGAACTGTCAATAAAGGGCCAAGCACCTCGCCTGGCCTACAACCGGCTCGTAACGAAGTGGGTGGTGATGGGAATAAGAGCTACCAGGACGCTGGACACCCCTCCCACCACAAAGTGAGCTTGAACTTGGCTAAGAGTCCCAGATGCCCAGCCCTAGTTCCCAGAGGAGAACAGTGATCTCACAAGTTTGTGGTGGCGGTGAAATCCTTTACCCCCGAGGTCTCCATCTGTTGTACGAGGATTTCCATGTTTTTTATTTCTCTTACTGTTATGACGATTCTTAAAAGCCTTCAAGATGCCACAGAGAGATGCTAATTGCAGCACTGTTGATGGGCCGCTGGACACACCCAAGCGTATCTTGAGACAGTGGAAGGTAACTGGGCTTCAACCGACAGAGGAAGTCCTGCCGGGTTGTCTTCATGACCAAAGCAGAGGTCCCTGCTGTCCTGACTGTATCTTTTCCCGCTGGAGCAGCAAACTCAGTGTCACCTGAAGAGCCCAAGACAGTAGCTGCTGTGCATTGCATGGAGCAGACGTCAAGACCCGATCTCAGATCGACTCTGGGTGCTGGAACACTTGAACACCTGTCAGCTTGGCCCGTGGCAGGAAGCAAACATGCCTTTGCCATGAGGAGAACATGGCATAAGACATAGGTGGGGAGGGGTTCCGGTCATGGCTCAGCAGTAAAGAACCCGACTAGTATCCATGAGGGCACAAGTTCGATCCCTGGCCTCACTCAGTGGGTTAAGCATCCTGTGTTTCCGTGAGCTTGCAGATGCGGCTCGGAACCCATGTTGCTGTGACTGTGGTGTAGGCCAGCAGTTGTAGCTCTGATTTGACTCCCAGCCTGGGAACTTCCATATGCCGTGGGTGTGGCCCTAAAAAGACAAAAAAGAAGGAAGGAAGGAAGGAAGGAGAGAGGGAGAGAGAGAGAGAGAGAGAAAGAAAGAAAAGAAAGAAAGAAAGAAAGAAAGAAGGAAAGAAGGAAAGAAAAGAAAGAAAGAAAGAAAGAAAGAAAGAAAGAAAGAAAGAAAGAAAGAAAGAAAGAAAGAAAGAAAGAAAGGGAAAGATAGGAGATAGGCTGTTACGAGGACCAAAAGAAATCCTGTATGGCCGAGTGCCTGAAGCCCCGTGAACACCCATCTGTACAACAGCTGTGGGCGGAAGTGGCGGTCACAGCCGAACTGACTGAGAAGCTGCGGTATATTCTCATCATTGTGCTCATTATGCTCAGACTGAAAAAGATAGAAATCTAAGATCCCCTATTTGAAATCAGTTGTTTAATGGAGATTTTTCAGCCTTGCCATGGTGCCTTCTACAATACTGCTCACAGTTGCTGATGCGATGTCGTCTTCTAGCAAATTCGGTAGAAAGGCAAGGAACGAAGGAAGGAAGAAGACCCACCCACTTTCCTGACTTCTTTCGGGACGGCTTAAGCCAATATGACTTTGGATTCCACAGGAATATAAGACTCTCGATCACTCTGTTTTCGTGGCATAATTCTATCCGCCAAGGAGTTGGATTCTGATGGTCAGCGGATTGAATAAGCGCGTGATGCTGTTGGTCAGCGCTCCGTAGGACTGGAGTCTTCCTAGGCTTCTTTCCTGAAGTACAAAGGCAGCCACACAGTCCATGACACTCCTCCCGCCCGGGGGCCGCCTGCGCCCCCTTCCCTGGAGTCCGGGTTGGCTCTGCACTGAAGCTTCCCCTCCTCTCGGGGCAGATTCCTTCTGGGGAGTTCCCGTCGTGGCTCAGTGGTTAACGAATCTGACTAGGAACCATGAGGTTGCGGGTTCGATCCCTGGCCTTGCTCAGTGGGTTAAGGATCCGGCCTTGCCATGAGCTGTGGTGTAGGTTGCAGACGCGGCTCGGATCCCGCGTTGCTGTGGCGAAGGCCGGCAGCTACAGCTCCTGTTAGACCCCTGGCCTGGGAACCTCCACATGCCGCGGGTGCGTCCCTAGATAAGGCAAAAAGACAAAAAAAAAAGATTCCTTCTGGGACCTGAGCTGCCACGAAGGAGCCCTGGGAGCAGCCCCGGGGGAGGGGCCGCGGCAGGCAAGCCGCTCAGTAGTCTCAGTCCAGTCCGGGCTTCCGACCGTCCCTGTATTGGTTTCCTCTGGCCGCTGTCCCTCGTCTCATACTGGAGGGCAGGGGTCCAAAGTCAGCTCCAGAAGGGCTGGCATCAAGGCGTTGGCCGGGCTTCGCTCCCTGCAGAGGCTCTGGAGGAGAGTCCCTTTTCCTGCCTTTTCCAGAGCAGCATTCCCCCAATTCCTTGATGCCAGACCCCCTGCTTCTTCCAGCTTCAAAGCCAGCAATGTGGGACCCCACGTCTGTCCTCGCACAGCCACGTTCTGCAGCCAAATCTCCCTGCCTTTGACAAGGACACGTCTGATTACATTTAGGGCCCGCCTGGGTAATCCAGGCTTCGGACAATTAATTTAATCACACCTGCAAAATGCCGTTTTTGCCGTGTAAGGTGACATTCACAGGTTTGGAGGATTAAGGACCTGGATGGCTTTGGGGGCTGCGGTTCGGCCCACTGCTCCCATCTTCCAGACCAGCCCACCTGGCAACCGAACGCAGCACCAGGTAAGCACAGTTGATGCCAAGTGGGACCGAAGTGTCGGCCATGGAACCCTGCTGGAATTCCAGGCCCACAAAAGCATGAACTATAAGGAAATGGATGTTGTTGTTTTTTTAAGCCACTAACACCTTAGGGTAATTTGTTACCTAGCAACAGGTGAACCAGAAGGAACACGCACAGAGGGATTTGGCTTGGTCTGGTCCGCCCTGTGCCCACAGGCTCATCTTGTGCCAGACACACGTCTCTGAGGTGGCTGTCGGGTCCAGAAGGCTCTGGCTGTTACTCCGTCACCACCGCTGGGTAATGTGAGGGAAGCGAAGGAAAGCGGCATCCACTCTGCTAGAGGCATCGGTTCTGGGAAGATGAACGTTTCCCCCCATTTCCTCTCCAGATCCTCTTCTTTTCTCCATCTTTCCCCCTCCCCGAAGTCTTAAGTAGAGACATCCATGGAGGGTGAAGTAGGAATCAAGATGCCAGGAGAAGCGTTTGCAATTCCTTTGCCTTCATGCTCGTCTCTGTCTTCACGACCCATGACTCACTGCCCAGACACCTGTCTGGGAGGCACCGCCACACAGCTGTTCTCACCACTCCAGAAGCTCCCGTTCTTCTGACCTGGAGAAACGTGCCAGGGTGCTTTTAATATTCGGGGAGCTGGGTTGCCCTAATAGCTTTTGCCCTTACTTTGTCCCCGTGGGAATGGGACTTGCTTTCTAATTTTCTTGTTTGGAAGACTGAAATCCGTGATGCTGGCTCTTGGACACGCTGGGTTCGCAAATACTCCTCCGCAGCTGAGAGTCTGTTTAAAATTACAAAGGACAATTTTTGTACACCTATAGTTGCAATAAAATTCATTAAGCCAAAAAAAATAAATAAAAATAAATAAAATAAAATTACAAAGGACTTGACAGAGGACAAGGTGTTCCCCTTGCTAATGCCAGATTTGTGGCTTGACAGGGTTCAAGTTCATCTCCTACAGAAATAGCACATTTCATTAGGTAATTTCCGAAAACTCAAGAAAATGGGTATTCTTTTCTAATGAACCTGGTGGAGCATTAAAAAGTACCGCTTGCTGAATAAAGAAAGGAAGGAAGAGGGGGGAGCGTTCTCAGCAGGCTGGCATTATTCACTGTTTACCAGGTCTTTGAAGTCACGCATCCACCTGCTGACTTCCAAGGTGAAAGGTTAGAATCAGACCGCCAGAGTCATTTTGAAGAGTAACTTTCACCCTCTGTTTTCCCTTCTCAAAGTGACATTTGCTGAGGTCCTAAGGACATGGAGAAGGACGATTCCCTTTTTCCCCCGCTCTAAGCAGCACTCCATTCTGTTGAACACAAATATTTTGAGCATGTACCATGTTCCCATGTGATGTCCCTGGTCTGGGCAGATGGTACGAACGAGACTCTGATGGCCAACCATCCTGGTTTTCCTGGAGCAGAACGTTCCCAGGACACAGGACTGGGAGGTGGACAACCAGGACAGAACTGGAGCCACCAGACGTGTGGGTCACTCCTCCACCAGTCTAGAGTGGTGGACAAAACAGGAAAAGCGGTAATAAACGTGGGATCACAGTGGTGGAACCTGCTGTCAAAGGAGGTCCTCAAGGACCCAAAGCCACACTATAAAGGTGTGGCTGGCTCCATCCCAAAACCAGGAGGGCTCCAGCGAGGAGCTTCTCACGGTGAGGGCTTCAGAATCACATGGACGTTTGCTGAAGATGCGGGTTCCTCATCCAAAACAGCCTTATTCCGCCTCAAAAGAGTCCTTTAAATGTCTGAAGGCAATTACAGCGTCCTCTTCAAGGCTGATCTTTGCCAAAAGCCCAATACGTCAAAGTACGTGGGTCATTTTTCTCACACACCGGATATGCCACGACTCACGAAATCTACATCACGCTCCCCAAGAGTGTCTCCTTATTTATTGTCTTTTTTAGGGCCACACCCGAGGCATATGGAGTCTCCCAGGCTAGGGGTTGAATCGGAGCTGTAGCTGCCAGCCTAGGCCACAGCCACAGCCATGCCAGATCCAGCCGTGTCTTCAACCTACACCGCAGCTCACGGCAACACTGAATCCTTAACCCAGTGATCGAGCCCAGCAGATTACAAGAAAGGTGGTGTCAGGCAGGTAGCTGCCTCTCAGCATGGCCAGGGCTGGGGGGTGGGGAGTTTCTTTAGTTAAAACTCTTACTTCGGCCAGGTGCTTAGAAAATCATACGTCATAGCCCATAGCTCACACACACACACACACACACACACACAAATGTTTGCTCTAGCTTGCCCGTCATATCTCTCTTCAAATTTATCAATAAACCCCACATCTTAAAAACTTAAGAATTTATGACTAATGGCTGGAAACATTAACAAAATATTAATTTGACAAGAGTAGTTGTTCATTAAAGCAATTTTGGGGACTGTAGGTCTTGGACTGAGCTTTGACCTTGTCCTAAATGGTTGCTCAGGTTTTTGGGAAGCCTTGTCTTGGATCCATCTCTGCCTCCTCAAAACCACCACGTCAGAAAGTTCTCCATTAATCCAACCCATTTTCATTTTACTCATCAGTTTTAGGAATAACAGCAAGTTTAAAAAAATGCTACAGAACAATCTTATGGACCCCAAATCAAGTCTGTCAGATTCTTTCAGATTCCCATTTCTCACTTTACCAATTACTATTTCTCTTCCCCAAAAAAAGCAGCAGAGGGAGGGCTCCCATCGACAAGCCCCCTTCCAGGACCTCCCAGTGTCAGATAGAGGGAGGCTTGGAACTAGCTTGTTCCTGGACTTGATCTGGCTTGTTTTGTCTGGCAAATGAATTATGTAAACCTTATCCACCAGAAACTGTTTCAAGTCAATTAATTGTTGTAATTACTTAAGATTTCTTTTTAATGAATGTGGCTCTCCAGGGATTCGATGCTATCCTGTCATCTGTAGGCCCTGATAAATGAAATGTGATTTGTGGCTCACTGCAGACTGAACCCTTGTTCTTGAGCAACGCCTGCTTCCCGCGTGCTCATTAAATGGAAGGAATGCCCTTGATGGAGGCAGAGGGACATTTGTCAGAAACCGTTCCTACTTGGCTTGCAAGTGAGGGGCTGAAAGGCTGCTCGCACCCTTTTCTCTCTCCTTCTTGCCTCTGTCCCTTTGGATGGCAGTTAACCAAGCCTTGACCTCGGCAAAACCACACCTTATAAGCCTCAGCAGCTTCACCGTTTCCATCTCTCGTCTCCATTATGTTCTGGAAAATTGAGGTCTCCAACAGCTATTTGGGGATGATGTCGGAAGCTCATACACCAAGTGCAGCAGCCACAGCACTCTCGCCGCTGGTCTTCTGATCACCTTTAAAGATTTATCTGTCCAGAAGTCGATAAAGTAGTGTGACTTCTTTCTCACACGGACAACCCATTTCCAACTAATGAGAATCTAAAATGGCACCACAAAGTACTGGCAACCAGTCCTGAGGTTCTGAAATATAGGCACCAGCTATATTGGCAGACAAAATTCTGTAATAAAACACATTTTTTTTGCCACATCCACATTCCTAGGCTGGGGATCGAACCTAGGTCACGGGAGTAACCAGAGCCACAGCAATGACAATGCCAGATCCTTAACCCACTGAGCCACCAGGGAACTCCATAAAGCACAGTTTTTAAACGTCTGTTGTCTTCAGTGGTTCTGTTTTTGCTTAGCAAATCATTTCGTCTACCCTCATAAGATCGTGTTTTTCTAGAACATTTCTGCTGATATATCTTTGTAATCATAAAACGGTTTCTAGCCAAAATTTTCAGAGAAGAGGAAAATAAGTGAACCCATGAAATTCTTATAAAGCATCATTTTAATAACTCAAACACTGGATTCACAACTGAAACAGTCATGTGAGAAATACCACAAGAAAAGAATGTATTTGCTTTGAAGTCCATCAGTTCTGCTAGAATTTTTAATTTCCCTGGATTGTATGAAACTGGTTACAATGCATATCCGTAATAAAACACAAGAACCAGAATTCTGCAAAATAATCCATTGCTAGTCCTAAATATTCAAGCAATGTTTGTTGATTCAAAGTGAATTGGAGTTTTACTTTCTTCATTTCAGGGTGTTACCATTCCCTTGCAAACTCAGGAATTCTGAACCAAATTTAAATAGGAAAGATTGTATGACAAACACCTATTTATGGCTATAAGCCTCATCACTGTGTAGTGTCTTTTATTGTCTTAAAATCTTAGCTCTAGGAAAACCCGGGAGTATCAGAGACATTTGATGATCAGAGATCTTATTCAACTATGCCTGCCATCAATGAACATGTGTTGAGTTGCTGATAAAGAGGTAGGCAACCGCTAGACACTTTAGTGACAGTGGTGACCCACCAGACTCAGAACCTCGTTTATTGCACGTTTGCCATATGCCAAGCACCATCCTAAGTACTTTGCAAGCAAAGTCCCTGACCTCAAGGGTGCGAGAGCTTTTATTTTAAATAAAGGCTGTGTGACAAGACAGACCAGCTAGATCACGGTGACCAACTTCCATTTACTGCGTCTGCAGTGTGGGTCCCCATATTCCATTGGTCTCTTTGAACCCAGATGCAACGTTTGTGCGTTGGGTGCCACACTCTCCACTAAGAAACTCTAAGAGCAGTGTCTTAACCGCGAAGAGCTGCCTAAGGTCACGTTCAATAGCCTTGTGATTTTTGGCAAGTCATGGAAATCTTTTTAACTCTTCTCTCATCTGCAAAATGCAAATAATTATCGTAATGATGGTGGCAGTGATGATGATGATGAGGATGGTAGCTTTCTCTTAAGATCTGTGTGAAGAACTAAGGGATCGAATGTATCAGAAGCAAATGAGCAATAAATTGCTTCTGGTGGTTATGTTAGCATCATCATTACTACCTGAATTATGGCTGATAAGGAAATACAGGCACAGAGAATGGAAGTCAAGCCCCCAGTACGATGCAGCTAGACATAGAACTAAGATTCAGAACAGCTTTCTTTCTCCAAACTGACAACTGTTTCTCAGGCAAACTGCTGCGTGCAGTTCAGTAGCCTCTTAGGAGCAGGTCATGGCAGCTTCCCTGTTCTCCTCCTCTTCAGCACCAGCATCAGTCACCACAGGCACTGGTGTGGCAAGCCTGCGTGACATGCCTATTCTGGGAACATTGCATTTACCGTAACTTCAATTAGATGAACTTTTTACTCCAAGAGTTTGTTGAATGGTAGAGAAGTAGCATAGAACAAACTCTAATCCTTAATAAATCCCTATAAAGTATTATTATGGGCTTAGTTTTATGATAAAAATTGATGGTCATTGATTAAATCACTTGCCTAAGGTCACAAGCAAAGTGGCTGAATTAGGACTTTCTGTTTCCCCAAATCCTGTGACCTAAAGACACTCAGAAGGACAATGGCCTGGCAAGGTTCCAACCCACTATCGCTTCTGAACCCCCTTTGACTGACAATTAAATATCTCGTAGATCACGATCCTCTCACTTCACTTATTTTCAAATATTTTTTCCAGGAATTCTCTGCCATTTATATTTCTGAATCATCCTTTAGAGAATCATCTTATCAAACACACAGAGTTATCTTGGAATTTCTGAGTCTTGCAGTAAGCCTACCAATCCCTTTGAGAAAACTGAGCTACGTATTATAAACCCTCAGTCTCTCCATTTAGCAGTTTTGTTCCTTGAACTGGTCGAATTTGACTTTCTTGGACAAACACCATGTGATATCACGTATACGTGGAATCTAAAATGTGGCACAAATGAACCGAACTACCTGAACAGAAACAGACTCACAGACACAGAGAACAGACCTGCGGTTGCCAGCGGGGAGAGAGGGATGGACGGGGAGTTTGGGGTTGGTAGATGCAAACGCTTAGATTTAGATCGGATAGGCAAGGAGGTCCTGCTGTTCAACGCAACGAGCTACATTCAATCTCTTGGGACAGAACAGGATAGAGACCATATAAGAAAAAAAATGTATATATATGTCTGACTGGGTCACTTTGCTCTATAAACTGACACAACACTGTAAATTAGCTCTACTTTAATTTAGAAAAAACAGGTATTTTTTTTTTCAGTTCTTGTTTTAACCAGTAAATGTCAGGCTGATCATCTTCCTTTTCTCCTGGTCACATGGCCACCAGATCTGCCAGCCTCCTTGGCAGCTATGGGTTGGCTGGTGACTGTGTTCGGCCAGTGGGATGTGAATCAAGGTGATATATGCAACTTCCCCCAAAAAAGAAAAAAAAATCACACAAGCGACGAGTGGCAAGGACAGAGAGCAGAGGCAAACTGGATTTTTCCCCTTTTTAGCCAATTATTTGTCGATGTCAATCCTGATTCTCTCTTCACGTATGAAGTCTTCTTTTTGCATCGAAGTTCACGGCCACGTCTGTTAAAATTTGTAGAGTGCCGTATTTCATGGTGATGATTGCTGTAAAATAGATTGCTGATACCTTCCCTCGCAATTCTGGCACAGGTATTTTAGGTATCGGTACGCCACTAACTCAAGCTGTTCATGTGGAAGGAAAGTAATCAGAATTGAGAGGAAAACTAGGAGAGAAAATAAGCCCCATTTTCTAAAATCGCAGGAGCACATGAAAACTTGTCTAGGCTAATCATCAGGAGTGTAAAATTTTTATTTCTCAGTTAATAAGCACCACCTGTGTTTATAAAAAGGCCCTGATGACTTCTTGTCTTGTGTCTCACAAAGCATATAAAGTGTTCTTAGAATGGATTCCAGAAAGAACACAGATTATTAATACACTTTAAAATCCTGCCATCTGACTGATATAACATTCATTACCCTCTTTCTGCTCCCACTGCACACTTTCTTCTTTAATTTTTTTATTGAAATGATATAATATATAAAGAAAAAAAAACATGGGCTACGTATAAATCAATTGTCTGTGACATGTTACAGGCGAGAAGAAAACATCAAGCTTGCCAATAACGGGCTCTCAGTCTCATAAAACTTGTAATCAACTTCCAAGCCAAGGCGTCAACTGTAATATATTGCCGCAAACATAGAACAATAATACACTTTTCGAATTGCACCTTCACATTCTCTATCGTTAATAACAAATAGGCATTAAAAATTTTGACAGTCATTCATTTTAATGGGCGTCTGCTTGTTTATCCAAGGTGTCACCTGGCGTCATGGAAAACGCCCTCATCTTTGGGCGGCTTCGAGGAGAGAGGGTGCCTACGCTTTGGCTGAGAACGCCACCCATAGGAAAATTCAAAGAGGAATTCATTTTTGGTCTCAGCTCAGACAGAGATTGTACCTGGTCTTTCTTTGGCCCTAAGTGGATATAAAAAAAGCAAGCCCCCACCTGATTTTTGTTATTTGGACTCCTTCTGACCTCTATTGCTGCATAAAACCGAAACAGTGGTTTAAAACGATAACGATCATTTATTTGGCTTATAAATCTGGGGGCTACCTGGGCTCAGCTAGGCCCTTCTCGTTGCCATTCATAGAGTGGCCAGCCATCCGTGGCTGGAGCTCAGGGCTGCCTGAGGTCGTCTTGGAAGCGTTTGATTAAAGTTTAGTGCCTGGACTGGGGAGACGCAAACGGCCGGGGCGC
>PVHT021183524.1:29549271-29646978 GCA_004024745.2 Catagonus wagneri
CCCCCGCCACTCCCGGAGGCCGTCACCCAGACACAGGTTTGGTTGGAGGGAAGGAAACAGGCTCCGCATAGGATAGGCAAGGACATTGCAGGTATCTGTGCAAAAAATATCTGCGCACACTGCCTTCTAACCCCACGGGCTTGGGCAGCACACTTACGCGCTCGAATGCACGCGGGCTCACACGCAGCCCGCAGAATTCTTGATCGATGATGCAGTGGAAACACCGGGAGGGTCTTCGTGGAGTGTCTCCTGCACTCGGTTCCGAAAGCGCTCAGAGCCTTTCTGAAGCTACGCGGATTCTGATCGGCTGTGTCAGACCCTCAAACCAAGTGAATTAGTGGAGGATTTCTTAGCACATTTAATAGACTAAGAGGCAGACTCTTATGAGCTTTGTTGTTCAAAAGATGGTTGTGGAGGGAGTTCCCTTAGTGGCTCAGTGGTTAACAAACTTGACTAGTAGCCATGAGGTTGCAGGTTCGATCCCTGGCCTCGCTCAGTGGGTCAGGGATGCGGCGTTGCTGTGGCTGCGGTGTAGGCCAGCGGCTACAGCTCCAGTTCGACCCCTAGCCTGGGAACCTGCATATGCCACGGATGCGGCTCTAAAAAGACAAAAAAAAAAAAAATTATATATGTAGATGTATGTAGCAGTTGTTGAAAAGCAGATGAATTACAAGTCACCGAAGTTTGAAGAACCCAGATAAATTCGGATCCCTTAAATTTAAAGGGCAAATCCTATATAATCCATGTGTAAGAACTACACATTTTCACCTGGAGGACAGTGCATAGGTTGATACCGATTTTTCACAGACTTAGAAACAAAGTAATTTCATATATTTTTCTACAAATTAAGTTAGAAGGATGTTTAAACAACACGGTTCTTGGCTCAGCAAAATGGCATCGCTGGGGCACCGTTTAGAAATGCAGGGTCACGGGCCCCACACAGGCCCCCTGAGTCAGCATCTGCACTGTATCGGGACCCCCAGGTGACCTGTGTGCACAGAAACTTGGAGAGGCACCGCCGTAAGGGCTGGTTGGTCCTTCACAGATAAAGTTGTCCATGGAGACCTATTAACCCTGAGCACGTCCTGGAATTACTGGCAGTTCACTTGGGGATTTGCCAGAATTTGTCCTTAGGCCACCATGGCATCCCCCATGCCTAAAGGAACCAGTCCCTGGGCCTTTTTCAGTCTGATCGCGAGAGAGCCTGATGGTTCTAAGGAACCCCTACCCAGGACCCAAGGTCAGAGAGTGATAAAAAGAGGGGTCCCAGCCTCCAACCTCCCTCTGTCCTTCTCTTTCTCCCCCCCCCGCCCCCGCATCTACCCAGCCTTGAAAAAGTGGCATTTCTCCTCCCTCCCCATCTGAGTGGAATTTGCCCTACATTATAATTGAATTCATAACTTTGCCCCATTCTCTGCTGTAGCCCAGTGCCTGAAACACGGCCGGCCACAGAGGAGGGGGTCAGCCGAAATCCGTAGAAGCAAAGAATGAATGAACGTTGGCAGAGAGAGAGCAGAGAAAGAAAACAGCTTCTGGGAACACGAGTCCGGAGAAGCGGCACCTTGTCACATGCATTTCTGCCATCTGCCCAGAGAGACTGAAGCTTCCAGGTGGCCAAGTCTGGTCTTTCTCAGATGGGAGTTCCCTATGCCGCCAATACAGCAGGGGACCTGTGGTCACCTGTTCATCAACAAGGCAAGGCGCTATTTACTCTGTTTTCATTTTTTTAAGTGTTTTTATTTAAGTGTTGCTGACTTACAATGTTGTGATAATTTCTGCTGTACCACAAAATGATTCAGTTATACATATACGAACCATAATTCAAAAGGATACATGCACCCCTGTGCTCATAGCAGCACTATTTACAATAGCCAAGACATGGAAGTAACCTAAGTGCCCATCAACAGAGGAATGGATAAAGAAGATGTGGTACATCTATACAATGGAATATTACTCAGCCTTAAAAAAGGAATGAAATGATGTCATTTGTAGCAACATGGATGGACCTAGTGATCTTCATACCAAGTGAAGTTAGTGAAAGACAGTCATCAGGTGATAGCACCTACATGAGGAATTTAAAAAAGGATACAAATTAACTTATTTGCAGAACAGAAACAGGCTCACAGACTTTGAAAACAAACTTATGGCAAACTTTTCCTAGAGCTCCAGGCCTTTCTGCTGCCTCCTCCTCTAAGCCCAGAGGAATTAAGCTTTGTTTATTGTAAAGGAGGAAGGAGAGGAGGAGGGGAGGAAAAGGAGGTGAGCAAAGGAGGTGGAGAAGGAGGGAGACGGGAGGTGGAGGAATTGGGTGCTGATCAAGGAAAAAGTTGTGATGCCGGAAGGCAGTCGCACACAGGCTTTATTAAGTGGCCCTGGGACAGGGTTGTAGGTGGCGGAAGTCCCTCCCAGAGTGGAGGTCGCTACTTAGAAGAGGAAGGGGACAGAAGACTCCCAGGGAGAAGAGGGGTTTAGTGTCCAGGGGACGGGGCCCAGCTGCACAGTGGGTGTGTGGGGGGCGGCGCTCAGGAGGGCACCCACTTTTGGTCCAATGACTGCAATTGGTAACCACTGTTGGGTGAGGTCTGGCAAAGTAGGCACAGCAGGCAGACTGCCAGGCTGAAAATTTGCTAGTTTGGGCGACTTTTTAACTAATCGGCACGTAAAATTTCGATTTGGGCGTTGGTTGGCTTTTGAGCGCACAGATCTCAGCCTGCGGTGAAGAAATGGAGAGGCGACGTATACAGGGGCCTCGGGGGCTCCCCACGCCAGCCAAGGGGGGGTCTAACTACAGAGTCTCGCACTGAGACGCGGAGGAAACAGACCAGGCGGAAGTGGCCGGGAGGTGGTTCTGAGGAGCCACACTCAGCTAATCTCCCACCCAGTAACCCGGTTGGGCTCAGCCCGGACTGTTCCCGGGCGGTGACTTAAGTGTCCTTGGAATCCATCAAATCGTCACAGAACACAAGTTGCTTCTCGAGTTTTCCTTCTTGGGAAATGGTCGAAACGCATCAAATTCTATCAAAAACACCTCATCTGGTTGAAGCGATCGGATGCTTCTGCTTCTGCTTTATCCTTGACTCCAAACTCTGACATGTCAACCAGAGTCTCCCTTGCTTCTGGAAATCGTATAGCCACGGACACTCGTGTGGTGACGTGACACCACGGATGGGATCTTGGTTATGCATTTTTTTTTTTTTTCCAATAAGGAACTCATCTTAGTGGAGTTTACTTTCAGGAAGAAAAAAAGGGGAAGGCGGTATCATTAGTCGAGCCAGCGCTCAGACTGCACACCCCTTCTCGCAGCAGACTCAGTCACCAGGAACCATCTAGATTGGAAAATGAAACACATTACTGCACATCCGTGAAAGGCGTCTTTCTAAGAGTGTGGTTGGGGGTGGCGGTGGTGGAGGATACAGCTCAGTCCGTCAGCTTCAAACACAGGATCAGATCCCGTCAAAACTGGCCTCACTCACGCGAACAGGTGTCCGCTCTGAAGTTGGACTGTTTTCCAAATCGACACTAAATGTGCCATTAGGAAGTCAGCTCTCGGCAGCCTCAAGGAAAATAAGAATTTTTAAATGTCCGAGTCTCCATCCACGGAACAGAAGGAATGTTCTTCCCCAGGTAAAGGTAACGCCTGTCAGGAGAAAAATACACCAATTTTCATACTCGAGAGTACAGTGGCTGTTTCCGTTTTCAACCCAGTGGTTTGTTTAAACTGTAGGGACCACTAGAGATTTCCTACAAGGCAGACGGGGATTTGGTTTTGCTCTTACGATCCATAACAGCCATTTCACAAGAACAGCAATTTCCGCCTATGTCAAGTTCTGCTAAGCGAGGCGCTCACGTGACAGAATTTACATGAACATAGAAACTACATAAAGGACTTGTTGAGGCCAAACCCCTCCTAAGGTAACCTACCGATTTTTCAATTCATGAGGCTTGAATATAGGGACGAACACGCTTACAGATGTTAGGCTATTTGGTCCGAGGTGACCCCATCCCATCTTGGCTCAGAAATACCTATTTGTTACTAAGAAATTCTCCGGACGTTGAGAGCCGTTAATCCTACCTATAGGAACTTTCAAAAGCTATTGGTGGAGGTGGACCATGTAATTTTTGTTTTCCTTTTGGGAAAAGAAGCTACCATGTGGAAGAAAAATAAAGAATGCCAAGGCCAGTGGTTAAGACATGACAGTGCGATCCATCCCCTCCCAGACAGGTCCCTGACTCACTGAGCCTCCAAGATAACGACTTAACTGCCCTGGCACCTGGATCCCTCCCAAGCCTTCCAGATGTTCTAATGGGGACTCTTTCTTCAAGGTGAGGTCCTGGTTCCCAAGATCAAAGTTCTTATACCCAAGTGACCTTGCAGAAGCTTATTTACACCAAAGGATTAGAAATCGTTTCTTACTTACGTCCTCATCAGAGGAATAATTCTAACACGAAAGGCTCCAGGAATTTCAGATTTCACAGAAACACAGACATGGACACAAAAATGCTTAACGTGCTGAAAAACAACATCATCATTTGCTATCCACATGAAACCTTCTCCGAAAAGCAAGGGGAAAGCAGATGATATGAGTCAAAGATGTTCAACTGTCTCAGCCTCTTCGGACTCCCCCCGCTGCCCCCATCACGTAACCCCGCTCCAGGGGCCAGCCTCCGAGCGTGTGAGTTTGTCAGGCAGGTGCATTTCACATACCTGCCTCTGTGTGAAGCCAACCAGTTTCTGGCCCCGAGGAAAAGTTCTCTTTCCTTGCAGCAAGATAATGTTTTAAAAAGCTGACTTTTAAACCTCTTCCTGAATTTTTTAATGGATTAAATTCATCATGTCACCAGCTGCTGTGCAGCTAATAGAGCCATAAAACACTGTATTAAAGGATTACCCATGCAAAATTTCCTCTCGCGCTAATGTGAATTTTAATACTTTTAACATTTAGTTGAGATGGGAATGTCCAAGAACAGCTTGCTCAATAGGTTGTTCTATAAAATTAAGTTCCTCGTCTCATCAGAAATGCCAGGACTCCATTAAGTTAAAATTTTACAGAGAGGCTAAGATGATTCGCCGTGCAGCTTTTGTGAGGAGGGAGGCAACATCTGCTTCTTACATTATTGCTCTTTTCAAAAAAGAAAGAAGAGAGAAAAGAAGGGAAAAGCAAAAGAGTCACGGATCCCATAAATTCATGGAGACTGGGCTGTACAGAGAACTGTGGTGACATCAGGGTTATGAAATTCAGTTTCCACAAGCCCAAAAGGAAGCTGATAATTGGGAACGACTCAACAGATTTCCTCTTGAAAGTTGCGTGTCAGCAGTTCCGAACGTCTGAAAATATACGGAGGGATGAATACGCAAAATCACCTATAGATCATATTTTGCATAACAAAAATATGGTTACCTGTGTCTGGACAGAAAAGACACGGAGGTGAAATGTAACTGCTGGAGGGTCAAAGAATCCCAGGAAAGGGCTCTAGAAATTCTGTAGTTCAACCTCTTCTTTTCTAGGGGGCAGTGTTGAGCTGGGAGCATACAGCTTCTGGAGGTCACTGGGCTCATCAATGCAGAATGGAGATTAAAGCCCGAAGTCTCCGGCACCCGGACGCAGGGACCACAGGTGCACCTTACATATCGATAAATATAAACATGTTGATTCTGAGTATATGAAAGGGCTCACGTGTTAAACAACAATAAAGAACCAATGAGTAAGAGTTCCTGTCGTGGCCCAGCAGAAACGAATCTGACTAGGGACCATGAGGTTGCGGGTTCGACCCCTGGCATCACTCAGTGGGTTAACGATCCGGCGTTGCTATGAGCTGTGCTGTAGGTTGCAGCCGAGGCTTGGATCTGGCGTGGCTGTGGCTGTGGTGTAGGCTGGCAGCTGTAGCTCTGATTCGACCTGTAGCCTGGGAATTTCCACATGCTGCAGATTCGGCCCTAAAAAGCCAAAAAAAAAAATCACACTGCTAACATCATCTTTCCTGCTGAAAGCTTCATAAGGTAACAAAGTTATGGATTTTATCCTTTGCAAGGTATTTCTCAATCAGACCACCTTCCGAATAGTTAATTTGAAATTTAAAAAAAAAATTTAATTCCTGATGATGTCTCCTTACCATCTTTGCATGCATGCCTCTTTAAAGACACCTGCGCCTCTTTAAAGCCTCAGCGTTCCATTATTTGCTGAAGAAATTGTATCCTGAGTTGGCTAAAAATCACGCAGACTTTTTCTTTAATGTTGTTCAACACTTGATCTAAATTTAATCATCAACAGAGGCTCCAATTCTCATCACAGTGAAAGTGGTCATTAGAATGGGTGTCGTGCCTGATTTGAAAATGCAGCCCAAGAATGATGGGTTTTAATGGAAATTCTCCAAAGCCTGTGTCCCTTACCCCAGCTGAATTTTGTCCATGGTTCTATATTTTGTACTCTCTAAGTATCACTGTTCTGAGAGTCTGTCATTTCTTATCAGAATGAGAAAGGCTAAAGAGATAATATTTCAATAACATACTGGCCTGATCATAAAATAACTCAATGGAAATGTGTAATTGCCTCAGGCAGCCCGGCAGGGTACCCAGCAGTTAGATGATTTCTATTCTGGGTGGTTTTTTTTTTTTTTTTACGGTTACATTTTCTGTTATATCAGACATCCCCTCAAGTCTTAGTTATGCTTTTATTCAA
Source organism: Catagonus wagneri (assembly GCA_004024745.2). NCBI lineage: Eukaryota > Metazoa > Chordata > Mammalia > Artiodactyla > Tayassuidae > Catagonus > Catagonus wagneri. Next base: position 29,555,949 of record PVHT021183524.1, read on the forward strand.
AAGGGAGAGAACCACAGTATAAAGACCTACAAAACTTATTATGATATATTACTATAAAGAAATAAAAGTAGCCACCACGGTAGCATATTGATAAGGACAGGCCTGCCACGGTAATGGACCTCTCCAGCATCTCACATGCCAGGGCTGAGGCCTGAGTTTCTCGGTTGCTAGGCAACGGGGGGGGGGTCCACAGTTTTCAGGTCTTAAATGCACAGCCTAGTGGAAAAGACAGTCAGCATCTGAGGCGGTAGAGAGGGTTCTGGATTTTTCTCTTCATGCGGAAGGGCTGCAGTGGAGAAACTTGAACTTGTCGAAAGACTGTAGGAGATTTTTTTAAGTCCTGGTCATTGGAATGTAGTGCCAAAACAATACGAAGAAGGGAAAAGTCAAGTTTGAGAAACACACCGACATATGGCTCAGGGCTGTAGCCACAGAGCGAGCCACGATCACGCTCTCACCGCAAACACACGTGCGCACCCAGACACGCTGGAAACACCAAGTGATCCGGGGCGATGGATTTGGGGGCTGACTTCGAGTGGGGCGAGGGTTTTTTTTTTTTTTTTTTGGTCTGTTTCTGAGGTTTTTGTTTTAACGTTTTTTTTCACAATCATTCCTGCACCCTGCCTTTGCCTAATGACAATGCCGCAGGCAACGGGACGGCCCCCAAAGGTCAGCGGCGAGAAAGCTCATTCCCATCCCCTCTCCCTCCTGCCAAGCCCACACTTCCTTTAAACTTTAATAAAGGGCATTAGAGAAAACCGATCTTAGAACCGGGAAGAAATATCCCGTCCCTGTGTGATTGCATTTGACTACATATGCCCTGGCAGCTAGTTAACTTTACTTGTATTACCTTAATGACATTTCACTGACGGTGACTTCTTTAGGAAGAAACTAGGCAGATTAAAGTAAGTGTCAAGAAAAAGTAAGAGGGAGTTCCTATCGTGGCGCAGTGGAAACGAATCCAACTAGGAACCATGAGGTTGCGGGTTCAATCCTTAGTCTTGCTCAGAGGGTTAAGGATCCGGTGTTGCCGCGAGCTGTGGTGTAGGTGGCAGATGTGGCTCGGGTCCTGCGTTGCTGCGGCTGTGGTGTAGGCCGGCAGCTGCAGCTCCGATTGGACCCTTAGCCTGGGAACCTCCATATGCTGCCAGTGTGGCCCTAAAAAGCAAAAAAAAAAAAAAAAAGAGTAAGTAAGAAAAGAATTTTGCACTTCCCATTGCTTAATCTGTTTGAATATGTTATTTGAAGATGGAGGCAAAGAGCAGTCATTTTTATTTTACTTTATGTCAATATCCACCCTGTAAGTATGATAGTACCTTCTGCAAGAGAAATGGTAGTTAATTCCTAAAGTTTTAGTGTGCTCAATGTGATGTTTTGGGGGAGAGAAGAAAAATAATGTGTGTGTGTGTGTGTGTGTGTGTTGGAAGAATAGCTAATTATAAATTATAGGTGAATAATTTAGCATCCAGAATTTTAAAAGGCAGGGATAAGGGTTTGCAGGGTTTCTTTCGCTCTGGGCCCTATCGATCCCGCCTGATTTCAACTCTGGCCGCTAGGTAGACACCCTGGCTCCTAGAAATAGCAATGAGACCGCCAGGAGGCAGGTCACACGCCTGGAGACTGAGGCTGTCAGTTAAGTCTAATGATTTCTTTGGCCCTTCAGGGTGAAAATTTTACTTCATACTTTTTTCGTCTAATATTTGCCATTGTCCTTTCCCTGAAGATAACTGTCATTTTTAGACATGTCGGCTGTCTTTGCCAAGTTGTCCGCAAAGAACAGAAAATGAAGCACTTGACAAAGACTTGGTTGCCACCGCACGGAGTCAGGAAGCGTGTGTAAACCCAGAGCGCGGAATGGGTGAGCCTCACCTTGACTGGGGCACAGGGACCCACTCAGAGCTTTTCCTCCGGCTGCTTACAGATCTTACTTTTTGTTCGGTCTTTGTCACAACTTCCAGAAACTCACAGGTCAGAAGGCAGGCGTGGGAAAAAGAAGCTTCCCCCAGCGCGGAGCCGCCTGCCGTCAGGACAGCCTCGGTTGTCTTGTCCTGAGCCAGTGTGGACGCTGGATCGGAACCTGTGCAGAAATTGTCTGGCTGGATCGCAGTCAGTACGGAACACAGAGAAAGCGTTTAGAGAAGTTCAATGCAATCGGATGGCGTAATTTTATGCCTATTGACTCTAACCCCCAAAATATTTGAACCGCTGTTGTGTATGTCTTCTTCTATTCAGCTTTTAAAACTATATTCTATTTCATGGAAGTATGAATCCACAATGGATTGGCTTTTTAAAAAAAGAAAGGAAAAAAAGCTTGTCCTCAAGAAATACTGTCTTCAGCTGACGATGTTGTATACAGCTCGCCGTGGTCCTGGTCCCGGTCACACGGTGACAAGCCCAGCCTCTATGCAGAGCTCTTTACAGTAGGTGAGAGCGGAGCCCATCAAGGGTCTAAGGCGGGTCCTTTGGCCCAAAATCTGTTTGCCTTCACCACAGTGTGTGTTTTGCCTTTTATGCCTCAGGAGCCTGTCTTGTTCATCCCTGCATCCCCAAGATCTCAGACAACGTGCCAACACATGATGGGGCCCACGGAAGAATTCCGTGTGTGTATTTAAAGGAGGGGAAGAGAGCCTTCAGCAATAAAGAGCAAACATTTTTCAAGAAAATTCTGAAAGGTTTAGGCAAGCAGCTATGTTCTAATATATGACTTTTCTTTGCCTTATTCCTAAAAAGAGGCATTTCCTCCAACCTTGACTAAAAGCCACATCTAGTGTCGGGATCATGACAGTGGCCCTTTGGGGAGCTCCCTAAGCTTCTCTTGTGTCTTTGTTCCATTCATTGGGGCGGAAGTGAACTTTTTCATATGTTTCCGGAGGCGGAAACCAGAGAGTTTCTCCTTCTTGCTCTACTTGGACAAGCATCTCTAGCAGCACCTCCATCTGTCTCACCAGGTGGTCCCTCCTCTGGTTCTGGAACCACCCAAAGAAGCCAGCTTCTGGATTTTGACAAGGTCACCTTTCCCTGGGCCCCTCCAACCTGTCTTCGGGATGCTAATCCCTAAGTGCCTCCCTGAGCTGTCTGTACACTCAGCTTTCCCATCGCCTAGGGAACCCACCCCCTAGATTACATTCCCTCTATCCAAAATGCCCCAAAGAACAATGATTCTCTTGACCTGATAGGGGTGCTTGATTCTTTTATGGGTAAGAGACCTGGTCTTTGAGCTGCCATGTAACTAAGATCCAGGCATAGCCTGAGCAGAAGGGCTCCGATGGAGAGTATAGCGCACGGGGCACACACTTCTCCTTGGACTGGAAGCTCCTTGGGCCTCAGGAGCCTGTCTTGTTCATCCCTGCATCCCCAAGATCTCAGACAACGTGCCAACACATGATGGGGGCCCACGGAAGGATTCCGTGTGTGTATTTAAAGGAGGGGAAGGACATTTTTATTTAAGTAGGTTTAAATGCAGGGAGAATTAACGTGTCCATTTTATGCTGTGCAAAAGGAAGATCAGAAGCTTTCATGTAATGTTTTTAAACCACAGGAATCCCTGGTCACACTGTTTTATTGACCAGTAATTGGCCCATCCTTTTAGGGATCCAATGAGCCTGAAGGAACTTAATTTTCCAGTCAAAAATTAAAAAGTCAATTAGATTTGCCTTCAAAAAGCAAGAAATCGTTTCAGTAGAATTCTTTTCTGAAAGCCGAGTTTCAGTCAAATTCTACCTGGCAAAGTGTGCTGACTCCAGGGCGGTGAATTATCACATCATAAACGCCCCCCACCCCCACCCCCATCTGGGGGGACTCTAGCTCTTTGAGGTGTTAAATACCTATGCAGCCTTCAAAGAAAACTGCTTTTGACATTGACTTCTTAGAAGAAAGGCAAGCCATCACAGAGGCAGAGCTGGCCAGAGGCAAAATTGGGCCATCACAGAAGTGGCTGCCGGTCACCTGCCTCCCCATCTCACCAGTCTTTTTCCTCTCTCTCCCACCACCCCCAGCAGAGCCGGCACTTAGAGTCTGCATTTATCCTAAGCTACAAATGACTGACAATAGTTTAGAAATCTGCCCCTCTCTGGAATAAGTACATTATCGGTTACGTCCAGGTTTCCCAAATTTTAGCAAATATGAGAATCGCCTGGAAGACTCTTAGAGCACAGATTTCCGGGTACCACTCGTGGTTCTCATTAAGTAGTTGTGGATGGGCCCCTGGTAGCTCGTAGCAAGTTCCCCAGCGATGCTGAGGCTGCCACGTAGGGGTCATCCTCTGAGAGCCACTCAACTAGGGATGGGTACCCACTCGGCTGCCCGAGGCAGCTTCAGGGTCTGAGTCTGAGGCCCGCCTGTTTCTGCATTTCCCCAAATGGGCCTGAACATCAGAATTTAACAAATAAATAAACAGATGGCCAAACATTTTTTAATATCAATTCCTCTGACTTCATGCCTAAGATTCTAGTGTATCAGGGCTATGGTGACCCTTAGAAATCTGTCTTTTTTTAAAGCTCTTCATCTGATCCTGAGGCTGCTGCCTTTGGGGACCTCAATCTTGGGCGGTCAGTGTTACAGGGAAAAGAAGTCTCTTAGTTCAAGCCCAGCCCCGCCTCTTACCACCAGTGGAACTCTGGGTAAATTACTGAAACTCTGAGCCTCAGTGTGCGACTCTGTGCAATGGAATCTTAAACGGCCTTAAACCTGCTTGTTGTCAGTCTCCGGCCCTGCCTTACTCCTCTGGATTCTGGAAGGAAGAAAGGAGGAAAGACGATGCATGTGGCAACGACAATTATTTTTTTTAACATTTTTATTGATGTAAATCAGCTATAATTAAAAAAATTGTTAATATTTTTATTGAATGAAAGAGGAGTTAACTTCTATAGTGCTTTACAATTTACAAAGTTTCACTCACAGGGTTTCATATAATCCCCCAATAACGCTCTTTCTCACCTCCCTCCACCCTGCCCCTCCCCCTTCCCACTCCCCACCGGTAACCACTAGGTTGCTCTCTGTATCCGTGAGTCCGTTTCTTTTTCGTTTGATCCACTCGCTCGTTGTATTTTTCAGAGTCCACATATAAGTGAGATCATAACAGTATTTGTCTTTCTCTGTAGTGACAAAATTTTTAATCGGGGGCCCCCCAGCCAAAATTTCAGGAATGGCAGAGGAGGAACCATGCCTTTTCATCTTTTTTAGTGGCAAAAAAAAAAGAAAATGCTTTGCCAAAGAAGGAAAGATCGCCTCCCTGCAAAGTGAAAGCTGCTTGGCAATCAGCACACACCACCCTGCAGATTCTTTAACTAGAGCAATGGTTCTGTGTGTCGACAGCTTTTCACAGTGGGCTTTACTCATGATATTATCCGCCCAACTCTCAGCTACTTTTTTAATTGAAAAACTGATTCATCCAAAAGTGTTGAGAAAGAAATTGAATTCATTCTCCTAAACTCATCAGATTAACTGAGTTTTGCTTCTTGCCGTAAGAAAATGACATGTGAGTTAACAGTTTACTTAATTTGTTCGAGAAACAGTTCCCGGAGTGCTCGGTGTGAGGGTGATGAGAGGCGTAGCACTAGGCCCCCCAGAGCCTTCACGGTCACCCCAGCAAAGCCCTCCAGTAAAAACGGTTGGTTCCTAAATAGAAGAGGGTTCATCCACCGCCTTACTGACGACTATGCACCTGATATGTCCTCTGTGCTATCATGCATTGTGTACGTGACACTAGGTGTGCTTCCAAAAATCACTGGCAGCTTTCTAAAGGAATGACTTGGGCCCAGATGCAGAGATGGGTTAAGGCCGTGCTTTCTGGGCATTAGAATCACCTGGAGGAGTTCCCTGGTGGCGCAGCGGGTTAAGGATCCAGAGCGCTCTGCTGTGGCTCAGATCACTGCTGTGGCGCAAGTTCGATTCCTGACCCAGGAACTTCTACAGGCTGCGGGTGCCGCCAAAAAGCAAAAAATAATGGTCCCTTAAGTAGCACAGCCTCTGCTCTCTTCCCACCCAGAGCCTAAAGGTGAAGACTGACATTTACAAACTAAATTTCACACAAAGGTGATTAGAGTAAATGCTCCATTGATGGCTAAAAAAAAAAAGTTCAGAGGAAAACGGGGTCCTTGAACAGGCAGAGGAAATTGTGTAACTAAATTCCCGACATGTAGATATTATTTAACAGGCACTCAGAGACTGTTCATTCTTTCTCCCTCTCTCCCCTTAATTCCAACTGAGAAGCCTCGCGAAGCAGACGTGGTCTGAGCACAGCTTAAATTCTCCTCAGCTGGGCATAGCTTTTGTGTTTTTCCCCAGCGTTTTGAAGAGAGGACACTCTCTGGGCCGGCCAGACCACGCAGGTAACTTTTCCAAAATGCTCCCAGGCCCTCTGAGGTCTGACTTCACAGGCTGCAAAGCTAATTCGCCCTACCACCAAACCGCTCCCGCCCCTGTGTGGTGAAAGGTGAGGGGCAAACCTGCTGAAGTGTAACGCTGAGGGTGAGAAACTTTAAAAAGCTTTACAGAAAATTCTGCCGGCGAGATCAGGAGAAGAGGCGTGGGTCAAATTCACTGTGCATGGAAGGGCCTTTTTGAACTTTTTACCTTTTGGTGATGTTTTTGATCTGCAACGCACTCGATCTCATTAAAAAGATATTATTGAGCTTAAACGTCAAGCGCTTCCCACTTTTCACAGTGGCCTGGGACTCGAGGCCGGTTACCGGGGTTCAAGGGAGCTGTGTGTCACGGCCACGGGTCCTCAGGGTGTGCCAGGGAGGGGCGGATTCTGGCTCAGATCTTTCCAGAGCTTTGCAAGTTGAGGTCAGTACCCATCTGCCCATGAAATGACTTGAAATGACTCAGAGTCGCTCAGTCGGGGCCAGCTGACACACGGGGCCATCTGTCTTCGTGAGAAAACCACACACCTGGTTTGCAGATCTGATGACTTGCCTGCATCCCGGGAAAGTAACTGCTTTGTCCAATGGTGGCACGGTCTTTGGAGAGAAAGTACAGCCTAAATTATCAGAGCAGCCGCTGCTCTGTGGCCTAGCTCTCCCGACTGGGCTGAAGGCGATGGGGGCCTTGCAGAGCAAGCGAGCTGTTGCTAATGGGAGAACTATGTCTGCATACCATCAAACCCAGGACTAGAAGGCTATGTGACAGAGCCTCCTGTACGAGCTTCTTTCTGTCCCCCCGGGGGGTGGGTAAAAAATGAATAATAATAAATACTTTCATCTTATCAAGGAATACTCTAAGAGTTCCTGCTGCGGCTCAGAGGAAACTAACCCGACTGGTAACCACGAGGATTGATCCCTGGCCCCACTCAGTGGGGTTAAGGATCCGGGGTTGCCATGAGTTGTGGTGTAACGAACCCAACTAGTAACCATGAGGACGTGGGTTCGATCCCAGGCCTCTCACAGTGGGTTAAGGATCCGGCGTTGCCGTGAGCTGTGGTGTAGGTCACAGATGTGGCTCGGATCTGGCGTTGCTGTGGCTGTGGCGGCAGCTGTCAGCTGTGGCTCTGATTCGACCCCTAGCCTGGGAACCTCCATATGCCGCAGGTGCAGCCCTAAAAATCTAAAACTAAAATAAAATAAAATATAGCATATAGAATAAAAGATGACAGTCTTAAAAAAAAAAAAAGAATAAGTTCCTGATGGCTTCACGCTTAGGCGGGCCAGTGGCACAATGGATAACGCCTCTGACTACGGATCAGAAGGTGCCTTCGTTCCCGAGGCTTACGTGATCGTCAGCGAAGAGGGCTCCAAATTCAATGCTTTGCCCAGGAGAACCATTGCTCAGAGCAACAGGAGTCTCTGGGAAAAAAAAAAAACTTCACAGTAAATTAAGTACAATTAGCAGAACAAACATCCAGGCTACCAGCCCAGTAAAGAAGCAGCCGCTCAGCCTTCATTCTCAGCACCCATTAAGACTGGAACCATTTCTCAAATCAGTAATCTTTTTAAGTGAGATCATTATCACGAACGCCCTCCTAAATTAGGGAGTCCTCATTAAGATTTACCATAATGATTTTAAACTTCAGCCTCCGCCAAGAAGGGAAGGTAATAAAACGTCCCAAGAAGTGACAGTTTATGTTTTTGATCCAAACCATAAAAACAGCTAAGTGCTTTCTAATGCTTTGATAAGCTAGGCTTTTCAAAATGTCCCTTTAAGAAGCTTTCCCGAAGATGACATTTAGAGCTAGAAGGGACCTTTGAAAGCGGACAGTTCTCTCCCCTTTAACAAATAAGGAGACCGAGGCCCTGCTTTGTCAAATGATTTGCAAACTGTCTTACAGCTAGTTAGCGGCTGTAACATATGTAAATATAGTCAGAAACAAGCCTCACTGAGACAAAGCCTAAAGGCAGGTGCCCCTCTTGGCTTTTTTCCCCCCTCAAGTAGGCACCAGAGAGAAAAAAAATGACTATGACAAAGCTACCAAGAGGAAGGGCTGGTCGGACTTAGCAAATAAAAGTACAGGAAACCCAAATTTGAATTTCAAAAGACCACAACTGCCCAGCAGCCAGTTTATCCCATGCCATATTTGGGCTGGGCTGATATTGGAAAGAATGTTCTGTTTTAACTGAAATTTGACTGAGGCGTTGCCATGGCGGCTCAGTGGATTTAAGAACCCGGCAAGTATCCCTGAGGAAGTGGGTTCGATCCCTGGCCTCGTTCCGTGGATTGAGGACCCAGCATTGCCGTGAGCTGTGGTGTAGGTCGCAGACGCGGCTCGGACCTGGCGTTGCTGTGGCTGTGGTGTAGGCCGGCAGCTGTAGCTCCAATTGGACCTGGGAGCTTTCATATGCCGTGGGTGCGACCCTAAAAAGGGAAATGATAATAATGACAATGACTGTGGCCTGTGACCTCCGTATTGCTGATCGAGGCGTAATAACTGCTTCAAAAATTGCACCAAAAACTGTGGGTGCCACTCAGTAGCAATGTGTAATTATCCAGCTTTGTACAAAAAAAAAGAAGGAAGGAGACCTATTATAATATAATATGAATTATGCCCTTGATGTGACATTTCATTAATGCCATTATGTTAGAAATGGAGATTTAGATTAACAAGATATTGTCTCTTGAACTGAAGACGATGAAGTAATCTCAGAATACAGAACACGAAGTCTCAAAACCAGAAATGAACCCTATTTTCTATTTTACATCCCCATTTTGCAAAAGAGAATCATTACTCACAATTAATATTTTTAAGCAACCAGGTTAACGCACGTTATTCTTTAACTGACAGTGTCTTTTTGCTTCACTTTCTACTTAAATAGAAAGTACATGTGTGCTGTAACTTCTGGGATCATAACCTATTTTAAAAGCCTCCCTGACCTCAAGTTAAATAAAAGTGTCATTGTTTTAACCAAAGGCATGTGAAAAGCCAGAGCCAAAAAGTATACAATTTGACCTTCAAAGAAATCTAAACATCGCCAACAGAACAAAATTAAGGCTTGATCGGGAGTAGGAAAAATATGTGATTTCAGGTTCAGTTTCATAAAGCAAACTCAGAACCCTGCATCATATGGTTGCACCGTCTAAAATTCTTTAGGCTCTGACTTTAAAGGCCATCTTTGCAAAAAGACTAAAGATCAGAAGATAGACACAGGTCTGTGACAGTCAGTAAATTTTCATTTCTGGAATTTTTTTTTCAGTGATCCTGATTAAAATACCCCCAAACTCCCACCCAATGAAATTTCAGCCAGGGTTTCATATATTCAAGGCACAATGAGAGATAGAATGAAAAATCTGAAATCTTCCTTATCAAGCTCAAGGACAATACAGAATACATTCCTTGGGCTAGAGTTGTAACTAGGCCTGCTGTATACATATCATGGTCGTAACCATTGCCTAGAATATAAAAACTTATGCAGACTTGGAGTTCTCATTTTGGCTCAACGGGTTAAGAACCCGACTAGAACCATGGGGATGAGGGTTCGAGCCCTGGCCTCGCTCAGTCTGGTTAAGGATCCAGAGATGCTGCAAGCTGTGGCGCAGGTCACTGATGCAGCTCCGATCCAGCACTGCAGTGGCTGAGGTGCAGGCCGGCAGCTGCAGCTCCAGTTCGACCCCTAACCTGAGAACTTCTGTATTTGCAGGTGTGGGCCTAAAAATAAAGAAGAAGAAAGAAAAGGAAAAAAATATTTATCCAGGATTGAGAAAGCTAAGGTTAACTATGGAAAGTAGTATTTTTTTGGTCACTGTTGATTTTACTCTAACAATAGGCTAAACGTGCACCGAAGAGGCTGGACGTCTGATTCAACATCAAGTTATAGAAATCAGCGTTTGTGTGGAGCTCCCGTCGTGGCGCAGTGGTTAACGAATCCGACTAAGAACCGTGAGGTTGCGGGTTCGATCCCTGGCCTTGCTCAGTGGGTTAAGGATCCGGCGTTGCCGTGAGCTGTGGTGTAGGTTGCAGGCGCGGCTCGGATCCCGCGTTGCTGTGGCTGTGGTGTAGGCCAGCAGCTACAGCTCCTGTTAGACCCTTAGCCTGGGAACCTCCATATGCCGCGGGTGCGGCCCTAGAAAAGGCAAAAAGACAAAAAAGAAAGAAAGAAAGAAAGTTTGTTTGAAAAGTGAACTGCTAGTCCGCAGAGATGAAACAGCTTCTCCTATGTGAATATACAGATCCTAGCTGGGGATGGTATCATTTTTATTCAGTCCTTGGTGGTATCTGAATTTAATGAAATATCATTTTGGTATAACTCAAATGGTAAGTGTCTGTGGATATCCATGATTTGAGAAGCCCAACAGAGTGATTAACTAATTTAATTTTAAAAATTATTTTGGAACTTCAAAGAGAATAATACCTGCTGAGTTCTCTTGAGAATAAGAAAAGTATAAGTATGTCGGACAAGGAAAGAATTGGTAGTTGAAGGAGTTCCCGTTGTGGCTCGGCGATAATGAACCTGACCTGACTCGTATCCTGAGGACTCCGGTTCGATCCCTGGCCTCGCTCAGTGGGTTAAGGATCTGATATTGCCTGGGCTGTGGTGTAGGTCACAGACGTGGCTTGGATCTGGCGTGGCTGTGGCTGTGGTGTAGGCCAACAGCTACAGCTCCGATTAGACCCCTAGCCTGGGTACTTCAATATGTGGGTGCTGCCCTTAAAAAATAGCCATGTCCCTCCAACAAAGAATTGGTAGTTAAGGAAATGTTTATATGTTTTAAATCCTGTTAAAATAGAATTGGGGGAGTCTACCATGCCAGTCCATGTTCAACCACCAGGTGGCACACTACTGCCTTCTTTTCACCATTCAAGGGCAGAAAAAGACTACCATTCAAAGACGGTTGTTGGGTTTAACTTATTGTTTGCTGTTTTTTGATGCTGAATATTCACCAAAACCAATTTAGCATCATAAAAACATGTGCATCTACAAGTTATCCTTTCTCAGCTTTAGGATTTTTATTACTATCAGTGGAAGTTACTTGACTTTGCTTTTTCATTAAGCTTTGAGCTAACAAAATGTAAACACATGGATGAACAGAAATATCAACAAAAACAAGCCCATTGATTATTCTTTACATGAAAACTGAAACAACTGAGAAATCATTTTACCTTTCAGGATACTCAAGCAAGGATGGTTGGCATTTAATATTCAATACTTGTACTTCATATTTGCAGAGTATACTGTAATACGTTAATAATAATTACTCAGAGTTCCCATTGTGGCTCAGGGGGTTAAGAACTCAACATAGTGTCTGTGAGGATACAGGTTTGATCCCTGGCCTCATCAGTGGGTTAAGGATCTGGGGTTGCCACGAGCTGTGGTGAGGTCACGGATGTAGCTCAGATTCAGCGTTGCTGTGACTGGCGTAGGCCTTTGGCTGCAGCTCAAATTCAAGCCCAGGAACTTCCATAAGCTGCAGGTGCAGCTGTAAAAAGAAAAAAATAATAAAAACAATAAAAATAAACAATAATTACTCAAAAGTGAATACAATAGAACAAGCAAAATATCATACAATCTAGTTAGCATTCTGAACACTATAAAGATTTTGTAAGTTTTCAATTTTTCAACTTTTTTTCTCATTTTTTTTTTTTTTTTAGGGCTGCAGGTACAGCATATGGAAGTTCCCAGCCACGTCTGCGACCTACAACACAGCTCACGGCAACGCTGGATCCTTAACCCACTGAGCAAGGCCAGGGATCGAACCCGCTTCCTAATGGTTCCTAGTCGGATTCGTTAACCACTGAGCCACGATGGGACGTCATCGGGGTTTTTCTTTGGCTGCACCAGCAGAGCAGGTGGAAATTCCGGGGCCGGAGACCGAACCTGAGCCACGGTTTCCAGCTGAGTCCTTGCAGTCGGATTCTTAACCCACTGCACCAGGTTGGAAACCCCTACACAGAGATTTTAATGTCCACCGATCAAATGCGAATTGGCTTCCTTCAGCTCTGAGATGATCCCAAGACAAAGGGAGGTGAATTCCAGCCCCAGTGCCCACTAGCCAGGTGTGCGGCCTTGAGCAAACCACTTAAACTATATTTTTTCTTCTCAAAAGAAAAATTAAGTAGGATATCGCTAAGGCCCTTTTCACCTCTAAAACTGTGACGTGATTATCTGTATTTGAATGTAATACCATGAAGCGTAAGAAGGCGTGTCAAGGCAACTGGGAAAACAGGAGAAGCTAAGAAAGATTCCTAGCACAAGGACCAACGCTAAGGAAGATAAGGGTGTTCAGGTGGCCCCCGTCCTCTCTGATGACGGGAACCAAGGGCTGTGCACACACAAAGGAAGGAGAAGCCCTTTGGTGCAGACTTCGTTTACTTCCTGTGGTCCAGTTCGTGCTTAGCCACCTCCGAACGCCTTCACAGAGCCCCTCTCTAAATGTAGCTGTTTTTCGCAGACCCGCGTCACAGGCTCCAGCTCCTGGAACCTACAACTTAAGGGTCCAGCGAGAACGACAGTCGTGGCTTTAGAATTAGATACTATGCCCCTTTAGGACCACACTATAAGCACCTTTTCTTTTTCTTCCCCCTTTTTTTTTTCCTTTTTAGGGCCACACCTGTGGCATGTGGAAGTTCCCAGGCTAGACGGCCAATCAGAGCTACAGCTACTGGCCACACTGGATCCAAGCCTCATCAGCAGCCTACACCCCAGCTCACTGCAACGCTGGATCCTTAACCCACTGAGGGAGGCCAGGGATCAAACGCACATCCTCATGGGTACTAGTCGGGTTCATAACCCGCTGAGCCACACAGGAACTCCCTATAAGCACCTTTTCTTATCACAGTTAGAGGTGGAATGAAAATCTTACATCTCTGTACCGAGCTTGAGAAAAATACAGAATAGATTCCTTGCTAGAGATGTGAATGGAACTGCCAAACCCGTATGGTGGCCATAACCATAGTCTAGAATATAAAAAACTTATCCAGAAAGTCATATTTTGTGGTCACTGTTGCTTTTACTCTACCAAATAAATAAAATGTTCCTGGATTACTCCCTTAACCCACAGCTGCATGGTATTTTTCTACTGTGTTTACAAAAGCAAAAAAAATCTCTGGAATCCTCCAAGTTGAGAATGACTCTCTAGCATGAATATTCTACATATAAAATCTCTAAGCAAACAGATCTATATTTTCACTAACAGCACCACCTCTTCTGTACCAGCCTAAGATTGCATGGATTTACAAACTGGTCCACCTTTGAATGGGCTTAAAACACATTTAGTGGGCTAAATAGCCATGAAAAGAGATGTTTTCTTTTTCAGCATACAACAGCTTCCTTCCTTCTTTATTGTGCACTTCCGATGGTATTTTAAGAAAGATTTGCATGAGGGATGGGCCCTTAATTAAGACTTTGAAATGAGGGTAATAAATACATTTTATTGGTTGTAATACCTGCCTCCCTATTAGAAGGATAACAGGCTGCTGGTTAACTGGTCATGGAATATTAATTTAAAAGAAAAATACATGAGGGAAGCAATCTCAGTGGGTACTAACTCAATTTTTCCACTGGGATTTTTTTTTTTTTCCTGCGTAAATTAAAGGCCTAGGGACCCAGTCCTGTCGCCGGTAGAGAAACACCAACTGGTTTCGCATCTCTTGCACTAGCGACTCTAAAGCTGTGCACCAGCATTGGGATCCAGAGAGAAAAGCTCCTTTGGAGGTTGGTAGTCAGAAGACACGCTCGAGACAACACGTTCATGGCAGAGCTTCTGGCCACGGCGTGTCCGAACGCAACGGTCCTACATGGAATAGTTCTGTCCCCACTAAATAATGTGAGACAAGGAAATTTTCCTGCCCCAGGCACCTCCTTCTGTTTAGTGTCACCTTGTTTAACTCGTGGTTAAACCCATAGCTCTCCCAGGTTCTACCCACGTGTACACCCCGACCTGGTCCCCTCAACCTGGTGGAGACGATTTAAAACTTAGGTTGAAGGCAGTTCCCTGGTACTCTAGGGGTTACCGTTTCACCTCTGTGGCCTGGATTCAGTCCCTGGTCTGGGAACTGAGATCCCACATCAAGCTCCTGCACACCACGGCCAAAATAAAATACCTATTTAAAAAAATTACAATTAAAAAAATTGTTTAACCTCAGTTGGGAGGAGCGCCCACTGCGGCGCCAGGGGGTGAAGGATCCTGTGTTGCTGCAGGTTGTGTGTGTGTGGGGGGGGGCCTCCGATTCAGTCCCTGGCCCGGACCGTCCCCATGCTGTGGGCGTGGTCAAAACAAACAAAGAAACAAAAACCAAACTTCCCTTTAAGAGAAAAAGCAACAAACAAACAAAAACCAAACTTCCATTTAAGAGAAAAAGCCGTGTGTTAGGATGACAAGTGGAAGTTATCCTCAGACGTGCCTGTTATACTGTGAAAGGAATCAAGATAAACTTCTCAGGGCCACTCTGATGCATTGGTCTCATTTTGCTGGAAGAAATCCTGGTGGCGCGGTGCGGAAGGCGGGGACCTTGGCGACCTTGCTCCCAAGTGCTGGAAGCGGGGGGCCGGGTGTGTCTTGCTAGGTGCCCTCAGAGGAAGGACTTTCTTGGGGCCTCTGCATCCGTCTCCATGGCAACCAGGAATCTCCAACCAGTGATTCTCAGACTGCCCTGTATGGAGGAGTCACCGCGGGCCATCCTGCCACAAGGCGGCATCTGATGCCGCGGGTCTAGAACAGAGCAGAGAGTGGAGGTCCCCAGATGGCCCAGGAAGGCTGAGGCCCCTCTATCTCCAAGCTGCTCGGGCCAGACCGGCGTTTGAAGGAGAATCTACTGAGGACGGAGCCCAAACGATTTTTTTTTTAATGCAGATCAGTGATTTATTACAGTTAGAAGAGTCTCAGTAACATTCAAAAATCTCTTTTCATTACAGTCTCATTTGTATATTAAGTAAGAATAAACAAATCTTTTTTTTTTTAATTTTAATAGCTTTCCAAAGGACTGACCATTCCAAGATGCTGTTCCCCCTCCCTTAAATTGTTTCAGAACCTTCAATGTTTATCCTCTGGGTTCTTGACTTTTAAATCGGAATATGGCTAGACTTTTTCTTTTTCCCCTGCTTAACAATTGATTTTATCTCTTAAACTGTAACACAGTAGAATTGACTATTTTTTTCTCTTTTGGTGTACAGGTCTCTGAATTTGAATGCACAAATGGATTCGTTCAAACACCACCACAATCAAGCCAGAGAAGAGTTCCATTATCCCCCTTCCCCCAAAAAAGGACTAGAGAATTTTGGTTCCCAAATTGCCACAGCTTTTTTCATTCCCCACTCCCCTCTAGTTCCTCTCTTTGCTCCCAGATCAGCAGGCAATATTACAAGAGGGTGTTTTGTTTTGTTTTGTCTTTTGGGAGCTGCTCCCATGGCATATGGAGGTTCCCAGGCTAGGGGTCAAATCGGAGCTGTAGCCACCGGTCTACACCACAGCCACTGCTTCAGCACCGTATCCGAGTCGCTTCTACAACCTACACCACAGCTCCCCGCGACGCCGGAATTAACCTGCCGAGCGAGGCCAGGGATTGCCCCTGAGTCCTCACGGCTACTGGTCGGGTTGGTTAACCACTGAGCCACAACAGGAACTCTGTTTGTTTGTGTTTAATGGAAGTAGAATGAAACTATTGTTTTGAGAACTGTTTCCAGAAAATTCACATTCCTCTTGAAGTAACAGGAGGCAGTTACTCTGAGGGCTGACTCTCTGAGGGTCGGGACCACTGGGATGAAGGAGGAAGGTCACTGAACCTTGGGTGAGACGCAAACACGTCCTCCTGGCTTGAGCTCCGCCCCCTCCCCGTCCCCCCACCAGCTGGGCTGCAGCGCCTTGACCGTGAACCTTCCCAAGGATGGAGATTCTCAACCACATTCTGTTCGTTGTATTGCCAGAGTCAGCCCAGAAGAGCACGCAGGCTTGTCTCTGAGCCCGCAGTGACCTACAAACTCTAATCCTCGAAGCTAGAGGGCAAGGCACCCCGCTGAATGGGGACCGCATGCGGGGAGCCCCAAAATAGGTCACCGGCAGGAGTTAGGTCACCGCTGCTGTTGCAGCGCGGAGGGCGCTGAAACTCCTGAATCTGTATCCCACAAAAAAAGTTGCAAATCACAGAAAAAAAAAAACCTCAGATCCTTCAATGATTCATATTAACTACCAGTAAAAGAATAAACCTTCAGGGGAATGACAAGCTTGCTCTAATCTGGGGGGGGGGGGGCTATTTCCAGCCCCTGTAAACTTGACTCTTGCTGCAAAACTGAAGGTCTTGTCGTGTCGCTTTTGATTTACAGAAGGGGAAAAAGAGAAGAAAAGCAAAACATTACTGAGCAGACCTGTTACTCCTGTGCCTTCTCGTGCAGTTCAGCGTTAAGTACTCCGCAGATCGGAATCCTTGGTGGAATGCGATTCTGTAATTCAATCGAGAGATCTTGCTAATGTCCCAGTCTGCAGGAACATAGCTTAAGGGTTTAGGCTGAGCAGGAAACCTTGCAAACCAGAGACGGAATCGGAGCCTGCCTCTTCCATCACGGCTGAGCGCGGGCTGCTGGCAAGGTACTATTCAAGAATTATTGAGAGTGTTTAAAGCAAGTACAAGAGCTGTAACGTTATGTTTGTTTCAGTGGGAGACTGAGGGTTGGAAGGTGAAGGAGGAGGATGGGACGTGATAGCAGGTGAACAAAGGTGAAGGTTGATTCCTGTTGAAGCTGAATGACTAGTAAACAGGGACTGAACAGACCATGTGCTCCCCTTTCATGTGTGGTGGGAAATGTCCCAAATAGGTTAAGAAAGAAAGAGAAAAATAAAAGATGCCATCCAAAGGGCTAGGATGGGAAAATAAGGCTTCTTGAAAAATCGTGGAATTGGTAAATGTTTCTCAATTTGTGTTCAGTGTGAATATAAATCAATGTGTGCTGACTTCTCTGAGGTTATGGGTCAATGGAATTCCTGTCGCAGCTCGGTGGTAAGAACACGACGAGTACCCACGGGGACGTGGGTGCGATCCCTGGCCTCGCTCAGCGGGTTAGGGATCCCGCGTTGCTGTGGCTGTGGTGTAGGCCGGCGGCTGTAGCTCTGATCCAGCTCCTGGCCTGGGGGAGAATCTGGATGGGAAAGAGACTCAAGAGTACACGCCATGACCTTTCAGAACCTCCGGGGCACAGAACTGATGGGGTCTTCCAGGCACAGTGGGTGACGCTGGGCTGGGACCCGGGGAAGGCAAGCCACATGATACACGGCCAGCTGGCTCTCTCGGGCTCGACTCCGCCCCTGTCTTGTCGAGCAATTCGTACTTGGATAAAATCACGATAAAACATTCATGGGACCAGATTAGGTTTTAAATCTACCTAATGGGCCGTGATAGCTGCAGCAATCAGAGGCCGTGTGACCCGTCTGCTTTGTAGCCAGGCTGACCCATCAGCCTCGGGAGTCCTGTTCTTCCAATTTTGACTCTTTTGAGTCACTTGGGGGCAAGCCATGTCCCTGCAGCACCTCCTGGCTTGTCCGTCTGCCCCACTCACCTGTCCGCACACGCGTCTTATACTTTCCTGCCCTGCGGGAGAGGTTTCTCCCATATCCCAGTGGAAGCCAGCTCCCAACCAGAAGAGCTGAGGAGGCAGTTCCGGAAAGGATTTGGGGATATTCTTTTGAAGAGGTGTAGTGTTTATCTCAATAAAATATGTTTGATTTGATTTGCTTCTTAGTGATAATACTTAGTACAAAGCAAGTTACCCGCTTCCCACTGGCCCTGAGCCGAACTTCAGTGGTTTTTAAGTTAACTTAATTAAGTCCGATTACATGAACGAGCTCGTGAATGTGATGAAACAAATGCTGTCTGCCTACTGTGTGCCAGGAATGCGTAAAGAAAAACAGTGATTTCTTTATTCCATCACAATGGTTCAAGGCGGTTATTATTAGATCCATTTAAGCAGATTACAAAGGTTGGAAGAGGCCGATACCTACCTTAATAGCATCATCCCATTTTTGTTGTGGTGGTGGTGGTGGTCTTTATGAATGCACCTGCAGCAAATGGAAATTTCCAGGCAAGGGGTTGGATCAGAGCTGCAGCTGCTGGCCTGCGCCACAGCCACAGCAACACCAGAGCCGAGCTGCATCTGCGACCTCCGCTACAGCTTGTGGCAACGCCAGTGCCTTAACCCACTGAGCGAGGCCAGGGATCGAACTTGCATCCTCACAGACACAATGTTGGGTTCTTAACCTGCTGAGCCACAACAGGAACTCTGATATCATTACCCCGTTTCATCTCTACCACCCAGCACCTCAGCACAGACCCTCTGTTTGCCAGTTCAGTCTCCTTGAAACGGAGCAGGCCCCTGTCATATCCTCTCCCACTGACAGTCAGTGGATGAGAACTTTCCTAACTGGAGGGAGGGGCTAAATGCAGAAATAGAAGTTCCCAGGCTAGGGGTTGAATCAGAGCTGCAGCTGCCAGCCTACACCACAGCCACAGCAACACGGGATCCGAGCAGCATCTGTAGCCTACACTGCAGCTCACGACAACCCTGGATTCTTAACCCACTGATCGAGGCCAGGAATCAAACCCACATCTTCATAGATACTATATCGGGTTCTTAACTCACTGAGCCACAGCGGGAACTCCTCCAATGAGTCTATTTTCATATCCTAATGTTAGAAGGTAGTAATTTAATGGCGCTCCTTTCTGCCTCCTACCATTTGGCACACTTTTCCCAAAAGTCTCAGGTCTAAATTATACTCTTTTCTGTGTCCCTCTTTTTACTCCCATCTGTCAAAATTTAACCCTCTTCATTTCTTGGACAAAACGTAGAACCTAAACTTGGTGATTCCAATGAACTGTAGGCTGTTCTTAATAAACAGATCAGAGATTCTCCATCCAGGAACAAAAAAGCCGGTCAAAGTCTTAAAATCCACCTGACAGAGCTGCAACTTCTCACCCCCAGTCCCCAGTAATCTCAACTGCCATCAGAACTGTTCCCTTAGAAATTGCCTGCTTTCCCCCCCAGCCCCCCGCATCGGCTGCGTTAACATGTACACGGGGCCGGTAAACCAGGACCTGCAAGATTTCTGCACGCCACTCTTTGTGCAACATGGCTGTACATGATTTTCAAGATCTTAACCCACTTCTCCTTCTCCCTGCCCCCCAGAACTCATCTATATGCTAATTTGCACTTGATCATGCTGCCCCACAATATGGTAATTGCTGTAATGTTTTCCAGGGAGAAAAAAAAAAAGTCGAAATTGAGCCGTGCCTCCATCTCTGAAGTCTGTACATTCATGAGAACCTCAGCGCAAATAGCAAGTGACAAAGCCTGAGCCCACGTCGGTGGCTGGCCTCTTGGAGATCAACGTGAGATCATTCCAGGAACACCGGAAATATTCTGCGAGGCTAACCCAATTCTGAAATGATCCTCAGAAGTACCACGTGTCTGGGGAGGCCGTGGGCTGCCATCTACGGTAGAAGATTTAAGACGACTGCTTTTCCCCATCTGGAAAGGCCTCGAGATTTACAAGATCTTGAAACCCCTGACTTAACCATCCATCCAGGAAGGATGGCCAAGCCTTCCGGCTTCTCCACAGCATCTGAATGTGCTCAGGGGTCTCTCGCTTGCCCTGTTTCTCTCCAGGTGCCCTCCAACGCTATTAAGATATCAAGTGCAGGAATGACAGGGAGAGAGCCCTAATTAAACAGCAGCAGAGAGGGCCCTCGAAGGAACAGCCTGAACCCAAATAAGAGGGGCTTGGGACCAGAAACGGGGAGGAGAGCCGATGGGGGCTTGGAACTCAGCTGGGTCTAAAGCCTGGTTTGTTGTGTGTATTTAAAGGGCCAGATGCCTCACAGAGCTCCCCGTGCTGCCAGGCCGGAGACCAAGCTGGAGTCACCCAGACAGAAGCAGTAACGCTCCCCGCGCCCTGTGCCCAGAAGCCCATTGTAATTGGCCTCCGAGATCACTTATGGCAATCAGGGAAGTAATATGCTTCTGAATAATTATGAATAATTAGGCACATGTATGAATAATTACACTGATAATCACTATCCAACTCATTCCATTTAAAAATTCTCATTCCGTCATTACGAGCTGGGTAGTCATTTCCTTCATCCTGCTTTCTGCATATTCCTGGCCTCGTCCACCTGCCCGACTGGCAAGGTCTGGAATGTCTTTGCAGGTCAGGGCCACTCTAGCCACAGCCCAGCCCCGGGCTCACCTTGGGGACCGCGGCAGGTACCGGCGAACTAGTTTGGAGCTTCTCAGCCTTCACAATGGACTTGGAAGGACCTGAACAGCAGGAAGAAAGGACAGAAGGAAATCTCTTCTTAAAACACAGGAGCTTTGTTGACCTGTGACTCGTTTGTCAACGTGCACATGACTTAAAAGTAACATCCTCCAGGAGCTCACTGCTATTTTTAATACTGACGACAAAAAGGAGCTGTTCTTTCCATGTGTCGCCGTAAAGAACACCAAGAGCTGTCTTTTCAGAGGGTCTTCTGATTGGAGTACTAGGCTGCTTAGAAATCACAAGCCCCAGAGTTCCCTTGTGGCTCAGAAGGTTAAGGATCTGGCATTGTCACTGCTGTGGCTCGGGTTCGATCCCTGGCCACAGGCATGCCCCGTCCGCCCCCCAAAAAAAACACCAAAAGAAATGAGAAGTCCCAATTTGAGGATGGGGTGCAAAGAATGGGTATTTCCTCAGGCTTTAAAACAAAATGTGCATTCCCCTTCTTGCCTTATTCTTTTCTCGCTTGCATCCTATTTCCCCTGTATTTCCTTTTTCTCCCTCTCCCTCCGCCCATCTTACACGTTTACCAACTTTTCCATCACCTTCAGGCCTCTTTCTGTTCCAGTCATAACAGTGACCATCATAAAAGTAAGCCTATATTTTTTCAGATTCCAAAAGGGAGGTCTGTTAACTCAGAAATTTGGAAAGTATCGGGGGCAGAAATAAAAACAGAATTTTAAAAAGTCAGTAACCTTGGGCCTCCCGGTGTGGTGCAGTGGGTTCAGAATCCAGCATTGCTAGAGCGTCAGCTTGGATTCAGTCTCTGGCCTAGGAAACTCCATATGCCTTGGGCACAGCCCGCCCCCCCCAAAAAAGTCAACAGTCTCACACCTGAGAGAACCAATATTAACTTAATATTCTGAGGTTTCTTTTTCCATGCATATTTTACACAACCAAGATTATATTACAGAAGCAATTTTGCATCATGAAATTTTCTTTTACATTTTCCATAGTATTGCATTTTCCATAATATTAAATAATAAGCTTTTCCCATGTTATTGAAACTCACGTTTTAAAAGTTCCATGTGTGATGTGGCCGAATGAAATGATATGAAGGTGTACATAATAATCATTTCCTAATGTTTTGGGCACCGGTGTTTCCCAGTTTTGCTATTCTGCCGTATCGTGGGGAACTCTTCTTTTGTTCTTGGTCCTCGCCTTGCTATTTCCACGCTCCCCTTCTCTTAAATTGAGACTTGACCTGGGCGTAAGGAGTTAACCCTGTTCCAGAAATAAGACAGAGGGAGAATGTCACTGGTTTAGTACGCAGCAGGCTTACAAGATGCAGTCTTTTTAGGTATGAGTAACATTAACATCCAGGAGTTTAACTCTAAACAAAAATTTTATGCAAAATTAACCATAACAGAGTTCCATCCGGGACGTAAACCAGGAGACCTCAGTAACTGAAATATATTATGATGCATCCTTTCCTGAGACTTGATTACAGAAAAATGGAGGCGTAAAGGTATCTTATTGAGCTTCTGGAATAGTGATTTCCAAAGGACTGCTTCAGATGCATCGGAATTGCCTGGTGAGCTTTGTGAAAATGCATTTGCCTGGAGTCTACCAATGGATACCTGATTCAGTAGAGTGGGGAGTAAGGTTCAAGCTGGGAAGGGAATCGGGCCACGTATGTGATGTCGGGACCCTGGACTTCAGCCCTGACGCTACGTGGCTCCTGAGTGAGTGAGTGACACAGGGCAGCGGACGCAGGAGAAAGGTGACCCCAGTGCAAGTGAACAGAGTAGATGGTGGTTGTGAGATGGGGGATAATGAGGTACAAAGCGAGGAACAAAGGACACTGATTAGTGGCGCCATGGTGGTAACCAAGGAATGCGGTCAAGCAAGAGTTCCCATTGTGGCTCTTTGGGTTAAGGACCCAGTGTAGTCTCCGTGAGGATGTGGGTTCGATCCCTGGCCTCGCTCACTGGGTTAAGGATCCGGAGTTGCTGCAAGCTGCGTTGTGTGTCGCAGACATGGCTTGGATCCGGTCTTGCTGTGACTGTGGTGTAGACCCCAGCTTCAGCTCCGATTTGACTCCTGGCCTGGGAACTTCCATTTGCTGCAGGTGCTGCCGTAAAAAGAAAAGAAAAAAGGAATTTGGTCAACCAGTGATGAGACCATAAACCAAGGCAGGACAGTAGGGATAGGGCGTTGGAGGAGTGGGTGGATGTGAAAGTGACATGTGGTAGAACTAAAAAGATCACGTGAATGTTGAATGTGACAGCCAGAAGACAAAGCTAAGGGGACTCCCGATGATCTGGTTTGGCTAAGAATTAAGTGGGAGAGGGGGCGGCAGGTGGGCGCGGTGTGATAACAGGATGAGGGAAACGGTGATAAATGCTGAAGGGCCAGGATGAATTCTCTAGGAAACAATGGTTTCCCAAGGAAAGAGGAAAATACTGTTCAAAAATGATGACTTTCTGAAGTTGCCATTTGGATTTTTCATGATGAAAATAAAACCTTTGCTTTCTTCCCCCTGCCCCACCCCGTGTGATGTTTCTGGACTGCAGTGCGACAGAGCCCAGAATGGAAAGGCTTCGAGGTGGCTGGCCTTTCCCCTGGAAGCGAACAAAGAGAGGCGTTCTCCCGTTACAGGGGCTTTGCATCACCTTCTTGCTCCACGGTCTGGAGAGAAGTCTAGCAACGCTGGGACTTTGTCTCCCCAGGTAACCCGAGGACAGAAAGAGCCACGCATCTCATGCTCTCGAAACCCCAGTTGTAGGTCTTTGCAAGCGTTGTCGCTGCCTGGTCGGACAGCGGTAGTTCCTTGCAGGAGGCAGTTCTATGTAGACTTCAGGTCCTTTGTCCCGGCAGGATTTCCTGCAAGCTCTGAGGGGAACTGATGTCCAAGAGAAGAATTTACAGCAGCCCCTGGGACAAAGCTCAAGGCGTGTTCGCTGCTGTGCATGAACCCCACCGCTGGAAGAATTGAACGTCTTACTTAGAGCACGTGAGTACACTGACTTTAAAAAAGAATCAGTCAGTTTTTGGGTTTTGCCTCTGGGCATTTTTCTCCAAGGCACTGAGCGAGTTTCCTATGGTAAAAAAGAGACCACCAGCTATTTCAAAAGGCATTAATAGCTGGAAATCCTGGGGAACTCTTCTAGTGGAAAAACTGTATTTCGATTCCAATATCCTTTCTAGGTAGAGTAAATAGAAGAGACCAAGAAATGTGTCTTGATATTACAAAGCATTTAAAAATCATGGTTATGAAGATAATTTAGCAACACAGAAAAATGCACAAAAAATAAGCTAGAAGATTAAATACGCACTATGCATGCAACTCTATTTTTAAAGTATAAAACAATGGGAAGAGATATAGCAAAATACTAACAAGGATTCTGTTACATTCGTGATAACACTTTTTTTGTCTATTTTACGTTTTTTTTCTTTTTTTTTTTATGGCCACACCTGCAGTAGATGGAATTTCCTGGGCCAGAGGTCAAATCAGAGTTGTAGCCGTGGCCTAGGCCACAGTCAGGGCAATACTGGATCTGAGCCACATCTGCAGTCTACACCGCAGCTGGCAACAAGGCCGGATCCTTAACCCATGGAGCAAGGCCAGGGATCAAACCCTCATCCACACAGAGACAACATCAGGTCCTTAACCTGCTGAGCTACAATGAGAACTCCCATTTACAATTTTTGAATAAAATGGTCATGTCTACTAAAGGGCAGCAACAAGTAAATAAATAAGTCAATAAACAAACAAACACTACAAGGACCTACTGTACAGAACAGGGACCTCTACTCAATATTCCGTAATAACTTACCTGGGATAAGAATCTGAGAAAGAATGGTTATGCTTTATGAGGAGAGGGGAAAAAAAAACTCCAGAGAGCACAAGAAGGGGCTTACCCAAGGTCATCTCGAAATCGGTTGATGGAGCTAAAAGTAGAGCTGTAATTAGCAAGATCCACACCCGCCCTGATCCAGCCACGGGCAAAGCTCAGCCTCTCTGGACCAGAGCTGGTGTTTCTAACTCAGCTCTCACCGTGGCTGAAGACCCCCGCTAGAGAAAACAGAGATGTGTGTTCTTTCAACAGAAGCTCCACAGACAGCTCCAGGATGGGTCGTGCAGAGGTCCAGCTAGAACGGAGGCTTTTCTTTCCTTAGCAAGGAAACCAGCCCCCACTGCAAGAGCTGTCCCCCTCCCCGCCCTCCCCCATCAGCATCTTGAAAACAGCTTGAGTCTGATGTCTCCGCTAGCCTCCCGTCCCCACTTCTCTCCTGCACAGAGGCCATTACCTTTTCGTGGCTTTGAACGAGGTATTCAGATAATGATTCTGCTTGCCTAGTCACCCCCTCCTGTCCCCACTTTTCCGCTGCCAGCTAAACTCTAATGATTGATGGAGGCAATGCTCAGAAATTTTGAGATGAGGGGGACGGAGGAAAGCGGGAGAGACAGGACAGACAAGGAAGGGAGTGGGGGTGCTGCTGAAGCAAAATGGCCATTAGAACATGTCAGGGCTGGTAAATGATTCGGCGAAGGAATGATGATAAACATTTATCTCTGAGCATATATGTGCATTTTACCTAACGATCGCACACGTCTGTAAGTGAAGAAAGCTCGGAATAAATCATATGAACGGGCCCACTGTGAGAGTCCCTTAGGAAGGGGATCTGAATTGTAAATGCCTGCCCAGATCTCACACATCAAATTACAATCAATGCAATGAGATTTTAAGCAGCTTGGTACTTAAAGGATGCTGTGTGGGGAGTTCCCTTCGTGGCTCAGCAGTAACGAACCTGACTAGTATCTACGAGGACGCAGGTTCGATCCCTGGCCTCGCTCGGTGGGTTAAGGATCCAGTGGTGCCATGAGCTGTGATGTAGGCTGGCAGCTGTAGCTCCAATTCAACCCCTAGCCTGGGAACTTACATAGACCGCATGCGCAGCCCTAAAAAGCCAAAAAAAAAACAAGATTAGGATATAGTATAATCATACAATCACTTGTATCGCTTTGCTTTGAGAATTTTCCAGTGCCTCGTGATCATCATGTTGAATGTCACTTATGTTATGGATTCTCGTCATTTTTCTGTGATCGAGGTTCATAGATGAAAACTTCTGCATAACGCAGAGTTTCTCGATGGGGGTAATAAGAGTGACGACAAGGAACACACACACACACACACACACACACACACACAGGCAACATCATGTGGCGTCTGAGCGCCAACCACGTGCCGAGCTTGCAACTCACTTTCTCCCACAGTCAGTCCTACAGAGGCCCTTCTGTTTCCCTTTCACACTTGAACAGGAACTTGGAGAGACCTAAAGCCCGCCCTGGCCAGGCAGCCCCTAAAAGGCAGAGACAAGAATGTGAACCCTGACCTGTTTATCTGCCTCCCCCCAAGCTGTTTTATTAAAGGCTCCTCAGCTTCCACGCAATGCTCAACATGCCAAGATCTCACACAAGAAAGAGAAAGAAAGAAAGAAAGAAAGAAAGAAAGAAAGAAAGAAAGACCTTTGATAAACAAGTAGAAAAATGGCCCATTTAACAAAACTAAAGGCTACAACTTCATTTTAATTTTTTCAAAGAAAAGCCAGCTAAAAGAAAACCAGGTTATAATTGAAACAACGCAAGGGCTTTATGGCCTCTCAAAGACATTGCGGATCTATCAAATTGACTTGTGATGATTTATGTACACCTATAATTGAAATAAAATTCAGTAAGTTAAAAAAAAAAAGACATTGCAGAATATATCACAGCCTCATGTAAACTGAATATGGAATTTATATTTTTGTTATCAAACTGGAGTTGAAAGAGTAGTGAGCACTCTCCACGTTTGTATTTATAATATAAAGGCTAAACTTCATTTTCTTGTAATTTCTATCTCCCTCTATCCAGAGTCTGACTGAAAAAGATGAAATGTGATTGGATCAGTAGAACCACAAATCATGTCAAATAAAATGTTTCATGTGTTGTTTCTGCTTGCATTGTATAGCATCTTACAGACTTTGTTCTCCACCAGAATGATCAACCTGTCACTTGAGTTACTTGACTATTGATTAGTCTTCAGAAATGTGTTGACATAAGTCTCAACATAAAAAGAAAATCAGCTCCCCTGTCTCCTGCCACCAGGATTCTGGGTCTCATGTCTTTGCCTTTTTGCATGATTAATGTCCTTCTGAAAAACCTAAAGAATCAATAAACATATTCTGAAGCAGAGAGCTCTACCTCCCCAAAGAGGGTTGCCTATTTAGTTTCCTACTCAATCTACAAAACGCATTACCCTTTGGAATGGAAGGGTCAGGCTTGGCTGATGGATGAGAATCAGGAATTTTACTTGAATTTGCTTATCCTTTTTGGTCTGAAAGTCTTACAGCTGGAGTATGCCAAATAGTCCCCCTGGTGGCCTGGAAGAGTAACTGCATCTACTCAGGAGTATACACATCCCTGAACCACCCAAGTTAGACACAGAAGGGATGTGACTCTTTGAAGTTTCTAATCTGAATGCTTCTTAAAAGAACAAAACTAATAAATCTCTCTCTGTCTCTGTCTCTCCCCACCCCCGCCACGCACACATGTACACACACACACATGCACACACGCACACACACACACACACACACGCTCCACATAGGGTGCTCTGGAACTGACAGCATCACCTCCAGGTGCTTAGAATTCCACCTTGTTCCAGCAGACATCATTCACTTTGACTGGAAAAAACCCTCTTCTCTACCGAGGCCATCTGTAGTTTGACTCTTGCCCCCCCCCGCCCCCGCCCCAGGGGAAAGTTGTATATAAACCCAACTGCTATAGATAAACACAACCACGTCCAACACACACAGAGTCCGGGAAAGAACGGAGGTAACACGGCAGCAGATGTGGAAGAGATCAGAGGAGAGGCTTTCTGGAATCTTCTCTTCTCCCACACCATTACACAGAATTGTCATCAAGGATAAAGTCTGGGCTTCGACTCAAGATTCAGGCTCCTTTCTGTCAAATGAAGAGGATAATTCGGATGCAAGGTATAAGGGGGAAAAATAACACGAGTGTCAAGTGTTCTTGGTTCCCACTGCCCGTACCTTACCGGGGCTCAATCACACGCCATCATGGCAAAGGGCAGGACCAGGGGCTCCAGCCTTGCGTAAAATCGGACAAAGAGCCCCTGTCTCTGAAAAACGGAGGACAGAAGGCACGTTGAGCCCTTTGTCTCGTAGGAATGGGGTTCTCGTTGTGCTTCCCGTCTCTTGAGTTGGAGCCGACTCGAAAAATAAAGCAAGACGAGGAGATGAGACCTGATAAGATGGGAAATGACCATCAGTTCCCTCAGCCCGATGAGGTCCCTGCCGGGGACCTTGTCAGCACATCGGATCTGAGCTCCGAGCTGCATGAAAAGACTTTTGCTGTGCGCTCAGTCCTGGTCACCAGCTCAGAGAGGAAGAAGAGAGGCTAAACTTTCTTAAAGAGGGCAGAGGGCTCTCCCTTCTGCACGGCAAGGATTCTCAAATCAGCAAGCTTCTGAGGCTATTTGTGGCACAGATCTTCAGCAAGAAATCTCTCCATGCCTGGAAAGAATGAAAATTAGCAGTCCAACCATGTCATGGAAACAACCTGGGACATTGCTTAATATATCTAATTACATGAGGATAATTTCATTAGCACCAGCTCTCATTTGACTACGTTACCAAAGGTTCCCCCAAAATGTGTTTTTCCTTCCTGGAACGTATCCATAATGAGGTTTTTGTGGCTGAAGATTTACTCCACGTGACAATTCCAAGGCACCAAATTCTGAGCTAGATGAACACATTAAGCAACCAGGCAGTATTCTTGGCTTCATAATTATCATTATTTACTAAAGACTCTGACAACCACCAGGCTGATGTCATTAAAGCCACGGGTGCAATGTTAGAGTTGGGATCTAAGTGACGGACACCCTTGCAGAGGCCAGGGGTCCTGGCTCCTTATTGAGCATCCATCTTTGCCAAGGTGGGAACAAGGATGAGGATGCAGGAAAGATGCACGCATCCTCCTGGGCCCCCAGCTGGGTTGGGGAAGCTCTTTGTCTCATCAGGGGTCAGTGACCTGAGTTTCCCTGCTCTGGACATTTCCTGCTTCAAATGAAATCTGACCAATAAAGGCTTCCTTCCTTTGCTTCCTCCTCTCTCCTTCTTTCCTGTTTTCCTTCCTTCTTTTCAATCTCTCTCTCTTTCTCTCCCTCCTTCCTCTTTTCTTTCCCCTACTTCTTCTCTCCCTCTTATTCCCTCCACTCTCAACACACTGGAAAGTAAACATTCAGTAATGAATCTTACTCCCTAACAATGTAAGCATTCTGATTTTTTTTTAATTTTTTTTTCTTTTTAGGGCCGAATGTGCAGCATCTGGAAGTTCCCAGGCTAGGGGTCGAGTGGGAGCTGCAGCTGCCGGCCTACACCACAGCCACAGCCACATGGGATCAGAGCCGAGTCTGCAACCAACACCGCAGCTCATGGCAACACAGGATCCTTAGCCCACTGAGTGGAGCCAGGAATCGAACCTGAGTCCTCATGGATACTGGTCGAGTTCGCCACCACTGAGCCACGACGGGAACTGCCAGCATTCTGATTTTAATTTCAGCCCAACCCAGGATATTCGGTTAAGCATTATTTATGGAGAATTAAATCAGCTCAGGACATCTGAAAGACTGACCCATCTCTGTAAAAATACAGCTTTTACTGCATCACGTTGCAAGACTGGAAACTGACATTTACATCCTTTTTCATGAACTTTCTATGACTCGGCTGAACTGCCATCAGCCTCTTCAGCCCCTGTCTATCGCTAGTGTCCCTCCCCGTTTTGTTTTTCTTTTGCACCACCTAGGAGTATGCACCCCTGGAAATCGCCACCAAGTCCCTAATTACTCAACCGTCCCCGGTACCCAGGAGCACTGAAATGCCATCCCCTTGGAATCAGCAGGAAGGGGACTGCTGTTACAGATGAAAGCAGGCCACCAATAAAACCTCATTAATACCTGCAGCTTTAGCAAAAGAGTGCAGCCATGGCCGTGACTCAAAAGTGTCAAGAGCTGCAGACGACAAAGAAGAAAGCAGCCTCCCCCCTCCCCCAACCCACCCCCCAAACTGATAACGTCCCCTCCAGCTTGAGTGAGAGAGAAAACGCACCCTCAAAAAGAAAGCCCAAGGGGGAAAGCCGCCCTCAGTTCTGTCTCTTCCCCACATAAGTCTTCTGCCTCCGTCAGCCTAGGCGATCCCCCATCTCCGCAAAAGCAAAAGAAAGAGAGCCGCAGGTGAAAGGTTACCTGCGTTTATAATGTCAGGCACTGGGCCTGCCCAGGTAAAAGGTAAATGGTAATTTTATCATTAGCATGCCTGACCCTGTGGCCGCCCCCCGTATCTCACAGGAAGCGTTGCCAATAGCTCACCTGCCAAGATGCAAATGCTTAAAGGTCAATGAGCACAGAAATCTTTTAGAGCTCACAGCTGAATTGCTGACACCTTTTATTATTGCCGCTTAAATAAATGATTCAAGGGGCAAGACCAGGGAAGAAGGCTGGCTTCACGGGGAGATTTCCACGATGGATTCTTGGGGGGAAAAAAATACTTTGGGATCTACAAAAAAAGTACTTTCATCAACAACGAGGTCCTATAGTATAGCACCAGGCACTGAAGTCCATATCCCGTGATAAGACACAAAGGAAAAGAATATAAAAAAGAATGTGATTCTATACATGTATGTGTGTGCATATGTTAAGTGAATCCCTTTGCTGTACAGCGGAAACTTACATTACATTGCAAAGCAGCTATACTTCAATTTGAACAATAATAAATGGGAGTTGCTGCTGTGGCACTCCTTCTTACTTTTTACTGGCAATAAAGCTGCTGTGGTGGTCCTTACCAGATTCCCGCGTCTCACCTGGTTCAGAAACAACCTGCCCAACCCCCACACACCGCCCTAGGAAAGTATAGTGACATATCATCACACTCAGAGTAATCCTCTACCTTCTGTTTAAATAGAATCTTAATCTCTTTCACGCTATTTTATCACAGCCACATTACTGGAGCCCAAGGCCACGTAAGAAAAAGATCACCAGAATGCCAAGTGAAAGATGGGGTTGGTCATTCGAAAATTTATTTTTTAAGCTTCCAAGGACCATAAAAATGGGCTCAGAGCAAGGGAGTATGTAGACAGGAAATCTACAGCCTTAAAGTTATTTTAAAAAATTGGTATTTAAGGATGCCAGTATTTTGGCTTCTAATTTGGTCTTGAAAAACTAACTTAAAGCAGCAAGAAATACTACCTGTAAACCCTCCACCTGAGCAGGTTTTCTCCAGCTTCCAAGAGGATCTGTTGACAGCATCTATTTTGTAAGTCACTTTACAACACACCACTCAGATGCATTCCAAGTCTAGATGACTGCGGGATAAAGCGCATGCGTGTTTTTGAGGGGGCAGTGATCCCAAACCGAAAAAGGCACCAGCCCCCAAACCTTCCAGCGGTTTTCCCTTTAACTAAAGATGTTCTTCTTTGCTCTAATAACTGTGTTTCACCCCCACCCACCACGCCTTCCTTTTGGTTCCTCCTTCCTATTGGTGGCGCCTTCTGTCTCCCACTCCTCGCTCATGTCATTTCCAAATTGAAACTGAAGACTCGTACCATTCTCCTGATTGCAGGAGCCAGAGACAGGCTCTGCTCAATAAGATGGCGTGTGTTCTCGGCAAGCATCACCCGGTCCTCGCTTTCTTCCTCGCTTCCTCCATCACTCCCGGATTTCTCTTCCTGTCTCCCCCCTCCCACTCCACTCACCCATACACCCCAGTTCCTGCACAACTTGTGCTGTTGCCTGAGAACCACTTGTATTTTTATTATTATTATTATTATTATTATTATTATTATTATTTGCTTTTAGGGTCACCCCTACAGCATATGGAAGTTCCCAGGCTAGGGTTCGACTCAGAGCCTACACAGCAGCCACAGCAATGCGGGATCTGAACTGAGTCTGCAACTTACACCACAGCTCACAGCAACACTGGATCCTTAATTCACTGAGCAAGGCAAGGGATCGAACCTGCATCTTCGCGGATACTAGTGGGGTTTGTAACCACCGAGCCTCACCAGAAACTCCCCTGAGAACAATCTGTAAAGGAGTTACTGGATGCAGCAGCCGTTAGGACAAGACCCTCTGACAGCTGGCAGTACTGTAGTTAGGGGTGCCAACAGCTTGGGGATGAAATGAATTTTTTAAGAACTCTCTTAGGATATTCCTTAGTTTGTTAGCTGTGTGATGTGACCGTCAGGCACCAAGAAAGGAGAGGCGCAATTTGTAAGCAGCACTGGAAAGTTTGGGCTCTTGCCAAGCTCCGCACGGTACCCAAGCCTGAAATGACAGAATGGATTCCTGTCAAGTTTGCTTTTCTTTCTCCACGACCCCAATACCTCGGATGAGAAGAAAGACAGGGTTAAGACTTCACTGGGCTGGCATGTGAATGGATCAGCTTGTTTTAAAGTGTTACAGGGTGTTCTTTTTTCTTTGGTCATTTTAGGGTCGCACCTGCAGCATATGGAGTTTCCCAGGCGAGGAGTCGAATTGGAGCTACAGCTGCCGGCCTGCACCACAGCCCCAGCAATGCCCGATCGGGCCGCGTCTGTGACCTCCACCACAACTCACGGCAACGCCGGATCCTTAACCCACTAAGAGAGGTCAGGGGTTGAACCCGCAACCTCATGGATGCTGGTGGGATTCACTACCACAGATCCCGAAGGGAAGCTCCCCAGAGTATTCTGAAAGGAGCAGGCAAATAAGCTCCTCGCTCTCCAGTAAACCCAGGAGTTGCTGCTGGAATCAAAAAGAAAAGCAACCAACCACTGAAAAAGCACAAATGAATCTGAGCATCGTGAATCCCGAGCAAGGAAGATGCCATTGTCATCTAAGGGGTAGGATGCACTCCAGCTAAATTTTGGATTTATTCCCCTCCTGTCTGTGAGGATGTCAGAACCACTCAGGTATACTGTAGAGCACAGGGAACTACGTACCATATCTTGTAATAACCTATAAGGGAAAAGCATCTGAAAAAGAATGTATGTGTGTGTATATATATACATACATATAAACGAATCACTTTACTGTACACATGAAACTAACACAACATCGTAAATTAACTCTACTTCAATAAGAAAGAACTTCTGCCAAATTGTAATCATCTCTCAATATTAGCTTGAGTGTCTAATGAGAACCTCCTTATAATTTTCCAGCACGTTGTTGATTTGCAAGGATTTATATCATTAAGGTCATTAAACTCTGTTATTTGCTGTGGGCTATTAAAGAGAATGCTAATAATTTAAGCTTACTCCCTGATTCTGGGGGGGGAAAAAAAGTTGATGTTGTGTCCCATTTCATTACTTTCATCCTTGGCTTGTATAAAACTGGACGTCCTTATCTTCCATTCATTTTTTTTCAAGTCTTCAATTGTTGGATTTATCTATATAAAAAGATACTGTTTGGGGGGGGGAACTTTCAACTTAAATGAAAAGTCTTTCCCCAATATTCATAACATTGTTTTACTTCAGTCCATAATTATTTAAGAGGTGATTTTTTTTTGTTGTTTTTTGACCACACATGTATAAGTTCCCAGGCCAGGGATCGAACCTGTGCCGCCGTTGCTGCGTACGCCATGATTGCGGCAATGCTGGATCTTTAACCAGCTGCACCACAGGGGAACTTCCTAAAAGGTGATGCTTATACCTCCCTTCCGCTGGTTACCTTCGCTCTGTCCCTAAGAGAATGCAGCCTCGTGACATATGCTTCACAGATGCAACTGTGTCTACCTGTGTCAGGTGCCATTAGTTTCCAGGGAGCTTCAGACGAAGGACATAAAAAAGACGACAGTTTCAGGAACCTCTAAAATTTTATACTTGGCTTAGTGACTAGGATTCATGCATTTTAGTCAAACTCCCTAAGAAATGCTGTGTATCTAGCAAACGCCATGAAAAGCCCCAATAGGTCAGCCTTCCTCATAAACAGTGAGTATACTGTAAAACCGTTTACGGCCCCTGTAAAAATATTTTGACTATTTTACCCAACAACCTGAGTAGGACACCTGATACAAGTTAAGGGGGAAAAAGGAGTTCCTTTTGTGGCTCAGCAGGTTAAGACCCTAAGGATCAGAGAGGAGTGTGTTGCAGAAGCTTGGGGGGGGGTGTGTGTGTGAAGAACCGTTCTACACTCGTTATGGTGGTTTTTGCATTTGTCAAACTTAAGAGGGAGTTTTATGAATGTAAATCCTGCTTCCATAAACATGTCTTTTCAGGAGTTCCCGTCGTGGCTCAGTGGAAACGAATCTGACTAGGAACCATGAGGTTGTGGGTTCAATCCCTGGCCTCGCTCAGCGGGTTAAGGATCCGGCGTTGCCATGAGCTGTGGTGTAGGTTGCAGATGTGGCTCAGATCTGGCGTTGCTGTGGCTGTGGTGCAGGCCAGGAGCTGTAGCTCCTATTGGATACTGGCCAGGGAACCTCCACAGGCCACAGGTGTGGCCCTAAAAAGCAAAAAATAAAAAAAGTAATAAAATTGACAAGAGGAGGTTTTAGGAATCCATATTTTTTCCTTTTTTTTTTCTTATTGAGGTATAGTTGATTTATAATGTGGTGCTCATTTCTGCTGTACAGCAAAGTGATTCAGAAATATATGTATTCGTTTTCATTTTCTTTTCCTTTACAGTTCCCTGTGCTGTACAGTAGGGCCTTGTTGTCATCCGTTCAGTATATACTAGTTTGCACCTGCTAATCCCAAACTCCCCGTCCTCCCCTCCTTCCCCCCTCCCCCCTGGTAACCACAAGTCAGTTCTCTTTGTCTGTGAGTCTATTGCTCTTTCACAGATATGTTCATATGTGCCATATTTTAGGTCCCACATGTAAGTGATAGCATATGGTATTTGTCTTTTTCTTAGTTCACTTATTATGATTATCTCTAGGTCCATCCATGCTGTTGCAAAGGGCATAGTTTCGTGCTTTTTTTACAGCTGAGTAGCAAGGAATCCATATGTTCTTTAAAAGATCTCCGAGTGTTGGGGTCCTGCAGGGACAGCACGCTTGCAGAGAGTAGCAGTACCAGGAACAGCGCAAAATCAGGGGCCACTGACGGCTGTCATTTACTCAACGCGTAACTTCACGCAGTCACTTCACGGGGACGAGCTGCTGTCCTTATCTGTACGGTAAGGAAATACTTTACATAACACCTGCCCTACCAAGTGGCAGCGGCGTTGTCAGGCTCAGATGCGATGCCGTAAGAAAGTGATAACGTGCTAGCATAGCTCATCACAGCCATTGCCATGAGGAGATCCGCCCCAGCGCTGATCATCCAACTTACTCAGAAACACACCTTCTTCTGGCTCCAAGAGAGCACGATCTCACCCGCTGAGGATAAACAGACATTCTGGTGCCTGGTGGACACTCAGCAACTCCGTCCCGAAACCTGCAAATGGAACAGTTTCTCAGCGGGCGAGTGACAACCCAGGAGCCAAGCAATGAAGTTCAGGGTTAGAAATTTCATTAGCACAGGACGAGGACAGCAGAAGCAGGCCCGTGAGAGGACCTCCCCTTCCAGAACCTTCCCAGGGACACAAGAGCAACGCCTGCCACGCTGAGAAATGAAGGGCCAAGCCTGCCGTGGTGGGAAGGGCAGCTTCTGTGGACCCGCAGCCCGGGAGAAGGCGGAGGTCCCTCTGCCTCCTGTTTTTGGAAACTGGTCATCTTTGACGCAGATCTGACTGGGAGTCGTTAAGTTAGTCACTTAGTCTGATTGGTTCCGGTTGCACTGTAGATAAATCGTTGATATTGCAGAATTAATCTCTCAAACGTTGGTTTCCCTGCAGCTCTCCAAAGGCTACTTTTGTTCGGTTGGGTTTGGCCACACTAGGGCATGCCGACGTTCCCAGGCCGGGGTTTGAACCCTCACCACAGCAGCAATCTGAGCCACAGCAGTGACGACGACACTGGATCCTTGACCCACTGGGCCACCGAGGAACGCCTCCAAAGGCCGTTTCAGTCGCTTGTTCCTATGTTTGCCCCCTCATGGCTGACACCCTGTCAGGTGGGTGGGTTTTTCTGCAGTGGTACTCGGCAGTCAGCTGTGAAGAGCGGCCGGCGCCTGCAGCTCCCATTCAACCCCTGGCCTGGGAGCCTCCATATGCCGTGGGTGTGGCCCTAAAAAGCAAAAAAATGAAATAAAGTACTTGTGGAATCTGGACCATGCCTCCCAACTCTTCTCTGTTCAGTCTGGACTGGACTGGCCCCAAAGGAAAAGGGAAGCAGGGACTGTGGAAGGGAAAGCGAAAGGAATGGCTGCCTCCCTGCTTGTGGTCTAAGCGGCACATGCAGCTGGTCCTTTCAAAACACGCTGGTGCGAATCACTCTTGAGCTGTGGAGCAGCCATGTCTGGAAATGGACCTCACCCTTTCGAGACACTGGTGGGACTCTTCCTGGATGATATCTTCTCTGCGCTCCTGTGGCCTTCATGGCCCGAAGAGTGCCGCTTCCAGAAAGTTCTCACTCAACCAGGAGCTCTTAGTAGGCCCAAACTCAAGTTACACTGACACGAAGAGGGCCAGTCTTGGGTTTTGGTGCAGCAGCCACTCGCATGATAGGATCTCAGACGTTCTGGTCAAAGAAACACAGACCGCCCCCCAAGTGTCTCCCTGTGTCTGGCAGATGCCTCCAGTTAGGCTCTGTGTCTACAGCTGAAGGTGTGGTTGGCTCTGCTCAAGTTTCAATGCCACACGCCACAGTAACATTTCCAGCCTGACATTTTAGCCTGAAATTAGCCTCACGTTTGGCCTTTTTCACCCAGAATCACGGAGATGAAAGTATTCCCAGAAATTACACTTCCTAGTTCAACCCTTTTATTGTCTAAAGGAGGAGGCTGGAGCCTGAAGATGTGACATGGCTTCACTGACCTCCACCGCAGGATGGGCTGGTGACCAAGCCACCACCGGCTGGGTCTGTGGCTCCTTATTCCCTCTCAATGCTTTTTTTCAAACTCTGTGCCTGTCTTGGCTTCCGTGTCAATAAATGTAATGAGATGCTTCCTGAGAGCCGAGTGAGGGAGACGGCAAGTTCATGGGTATTGGATTCCTGAGATAGGTGGCGAGGTACAGAGGGAAAATGAGTAGACCCAATTCACAAATTGTGCCTCAGGCTAGACCTTTACACGTTTAATATATGATAATAATAATAACAGACCCGCTCAGACATTCTTTTCTTCCAAGGGACTAAACGCACTAGCTCTTCTCGACGGTCAGACAGCAGCGATGTCTGAAGGCAACGACTTTCCGGACACATTATGCCCGTGACGTCCCTGGGCGTGCCTTCCTGGAGGGTTATAATTCTGCAGCTGACTCCAGTCTACTCTCGGTCCTCACACCCACGACTAGCACCCAGGAGTGTGTATCTATTATAATTGCCACCTAAAGAGAATAAGAATTACAGATAAGTAATTTTCTTTTTCTACTCTAACCCCCGGAGGCATTTTAGCAGCTAATACGGGTGATGACAGGCATTTCTGCGATAATTTATACAATTTCATTTTTCTTAATCACGGGTTTTAGTTCTCTTACGTCACCCGCTCGGAAATGGAAGCGGGATTTTTTTTTTTTTTGTCACCGCTTTTGCATTTGGAGTCTCTCTTGCAAAGTGCTTAAAACGTCCACACAATTATGAGAAATTTAGATTAGCATCGCCTCTGAAATAGCTTTCCTCTCATAACTTGCCAATCGTCTTAAAACAATTTATGAAGCGTGAATCTGGGTGCTTCAGTGGGGCACCAGATTTTGAGTGTTTAAGACTCTACATGAGCAAAGTTCCTAAGTGGACCTCGAGGTCCTTATAAGCAGCTCTTTGCCTTGGCAAAGAAATTGGTGATTAAGGATGTATATTTAAAATAATTTGTACGGTAGAAGAAAAGAGAGAATTGGGGGAATGCCTGGGGGTGGGTCTGAATAATTCATTTTTGTGGTTCTCGTAGCTAACACAATCCTAGGAGCACGCAAAGATGTCAGTAAATATTAATCATTTGCATTTAATCTAATTAAGTGGTGAACAAATAATGTCATGTTCTGATCACATCCTTAACCTCCCCACCAACCCCTTCAAGGCCAATTCAGTTCAGCCAGCCTGAGGAATCCAAGACAGGCTAGGGTGCTCCAATCAAGAGAGTCCAGGCAAGCTGACACAGCCCAGGACCATCTGAGACCTAGAACGGGGGAGGCACGGAGGTGGGGGCGGGGAACAGCATCCTAATGGATCATGGAATCGAGTAGCTCAGAAATAGGATTTTGTTGGAGCGGAAGGCAATGGTCTGGAGAGTGACGGAGCAGAGTTCATGATGCCCTGGTAAGAGGAAGTACTGTTTTGTAAAGCCCTATTTCCCTGTATACAGCGAGGCTAGGTTATGTTGTGAATGCATGTCTTCCTGTGGTTCAGAACAAGTTTGAAAGCCATGGTGGTAAGTGGAATGGAGGCTCCCAGGAAGCTAGGTCTGCATCCTAATCCCCCAAACCTGGGACTGTTACTTTATTTGGAGAGAGGGTCTTTGCAGATGTAATTAAGGTCAGGATCTCAAGAAGAAGACATCATTTCGGATTACGCAGGTGGACCTGAATTCCAAAGCCAAGTGTCCTCAGAAGAGAAAGGCAGAGGGAGATTTGATGCGGGCTCAAGAGAAGGATGCGTTGTGACCATGGTGGCCGAGACTAGGGTGATGTGGCCGCAGGTCAGTGAACACTTGGGGCCACTCGAAGGGATGGGACGGGATGGCTTCTCCCTGGGGGCTCCGCAAGGAGCACAGTCCTGCCAGCCCATCTTTCCGTCTTAATGTTTTTGACCCTTTGCTCTGATTAGAACACCTAGGATAAGCCTAGCCTATAGTAGTCACTCCATAAACATGTCAAACCTAATTGAATGATGTATTCTCAGATCATAGGACAAACTAAATGGCAGGGATCTCAGACTTCCAGCCTCCAGAACTGGGATAGGGTAATTTCTGTTATTTTCAGCTCCCCGGTTAGTGGTCCGTTGTTACAGCGGCCACAGGAAACTAAGACAGCCATTGATCTAAAAGATCCAAAGTCCTGGGCATTTTCAACAACTTTTGAACCAGCCTTGTCCCATCACCGTCTACCGGGAAACCCTAAAGTTACTCAAAGAATTAAGTTCACTCTCTGGTTGCCCAAAGCTCGCCAGTATTTTTTTTTTTTTAAGCCATAGCCCTTTAGGAGAAACATAAACATTGAAGGCGCCATGATCTGGTATAGACCTAGGGTGGGAAAAAGTACCACATAAAGACATAGTCACCAAAGCCCAATAAATGCAATCCTCAGCCTTTCAGACAAGGAGATTTTATTCAGCTTCATTTTCTGTACGGTGGGTCTTTTGCTGACTTCTCCCAATGTAAATTTATAACAATAGCTATACTTTTTCAAACTTAAAGAATGGATTAGAAAATCGCTGCTTTCAAGTGTTCCCCAGGCACTAGAGCCAGCCAAAAAAAGGAACTTGGCAGGAACGAGGAAAGATGGCTCATTTAACGACAATGTCATTTTTTAATTCTTTTTCTATCCTTTCCAAGATTGGCCAAAAGAAGGGTTCCTCCTAGACCAGACCTGACATCCATCACTGTGTGGCATGCTGTCTGCAGCTCGTCTCACCCACCGGCCCTTAGCAACTGTAAGGTATCCAAACTCTATGGCATATACTTTAATTGGAGCATGATAAAATGGAATTATCAGTACTTATAAAGAGATTCATCCATTTTACCATTTGTATCAGGCAGTAATTACAATTATGAATTGCCAAGGACCTGCCATAGTTATACACTACTGTCTTTCTTTGGCTTTTCTCCAGTTTTGCATGAGGACTGCAGTGCATGTTGTTTTAAGGGACCAACACCTACGTGAAAAACACAGACTCTCTCTTAGCAAGAGAGCCCTAATCTCATTCCTTCACTCAGTCATCGCTCTCTTTGCATCTTAAGGTTATCGACCCCTTGCGCTGGTTAGAATGCCCAGGATAACGGCCCCGTGCCTATAGTAGTCACTCCACAAACACATCAAACCTAATTGAATGATGTATTCTGAGATGGTAGAACAAACAAAATGGTAGGGATAATTATCAAGTCAGGGGCAAAAATAGAAACGGACATAAGATTAATCACGGCTAAACCATTAACCAACTCATGGCGTTTCTGACCAGCATACCCTTTTCCCCTTATATCTAAAAAAAAGAGAAAAGAAATCAAGACAAACAAGATTTTCAAAGTGGCAGAGCCTCCCCTAGTAATACCCTGGTCAAACTTCAAAGCCTCTTACCAACCCTAATCCCTCCATCTCCGGCGAATTGAAATTCACTAAGACTCCCATGCCTCCAAAGACACACCACCTTTCATCAAGGAAGTGTCAGCCTTGATGGATTTTTCTCTTCATACCCATGACACTGTCTGGAAAAGTGATCTGTGTACCTCAGGATGGCTGCAAAGATGACACGAGAAACACTTCGGAGTGAACTCAGACAAAGAGAGAAGACTGATAATCACGTCCCCCAGAAACCCAGCCGAGCTTCCTGGACCAGGATCTTCGGCCATCACATTCCGTGTGCGTGATTCACCGTCATGGCTTTCAGTTCTCTATTCCCCCAAAAGCAGATTCTCCAAGCGCCAGAGTCATTTGCATCTTCTTCCTTACAGACCAGGCGCACCGCAAGTGCCTGAAAAATATCTATTGAATGAGTGAATCAATACCAAACTACATGCACTTAAAGAAAACTATATATGAAATAAACACGCTCAGTTAATAAATAAGTAATTTGGATGAACTATCAGCGCTGAAGCAAAAAACGCTCTCTTTCCTTTGACTTTGTCTGTGTAAATAAAGGAATCTGCATGTGTTTACAAAGCAAGTTGAAGAAGGTTCCCAATGTCTGCCCTCAACATTCCCAATACTTTACAGCCTCTCATTTCCTATTGAAAAAAAAAAAGCAAGTGAATTTAATTGTGCAACTTTCCAGCGCTTGACAGCTTTGGGGCTTTGTGTAAAAGAAATCAAAGCAATCAGTTATTTCATTAACTCAGCGGTGGAAAATGTCAAAATATCACCTGTCTTTGCATACACTAGTGAATTGACTGAATTTTTTTCTTCTAATTTGTTCAGGGGTCATATAAACAACACTTCAAACACAACTAAAATATGCAGCTTCCTGACAGTTTATCTCCATGAATTCTTTAAATTCTGTGGGGTTTTTTAATTTTGAAAAGTCTTTAGCATTAAAAAAAAAACAATAAACGTGACTATATTTAAGTTGTGAATGGAAATGCCCAAAGATCAAGAAACTGAGCCCAAAGATCAAGAAACTGAGCCCATTAACTCAGAAACAAAAAGGGCTCTAAGAGAGAATTATGAATGATTTACATCAAAAAATTGTACAACATAGATGGAAGGTGCAAATTCCTAGAATTGCACGATATACAAAAACTGAATCATGGAGAAATAAAAAATCTGAATATATCTCTAACTAGTAAGGACATTGCCTCAGTGATCAAAAACTTTGCAACAAAGAGAAACCCAGAAACAGACGGGTTCACTGGAAAATCCTGTCAAACATTTAAAGAACTAACATCAATCCTTCTCAAACTCTTCTAAAAAAAAAAAAAAACTGAAGAGGAGAGAATTCTTCAAAACTTATTCTATGTGCCAGCAATACCCTGATACCAAAGCCAGACACAGACACTACCAGGAAAGAAAACTACAGACTAGTATCCTTGATGACTATTGATACAAAAGTCCTCAACAAAATACTAGCAAATAAAATTCAAGAGCACATTAAAAGAATTACACACCATGACCAAATTGGATATACTCCTGCAATGCAAGGATGGTTCAACATATAAAAATCAATGAATGTAATACACTACGTTAACAAAGTAAAGGGGTAAAACAAAAAAAAAAAACACATAGTCATCTCGCTTAATGCAGAAAAAGTATTTGACAAAATCCAGGGCTCTGTCATGATGAAACACTCAACAAACCAGGAACAAGGGTAAACTCACTGAACATAATAAAGGCCATATATGAAAAAACAATGGCTAATAAATAAATAAAGATAAATTTGTTAAAGTAAAAGAAATTATTTAGTAATTTTAAAAAGATCTAAATCCTTTTCACATTATCAAAAATACGGAAGGCAAAGAGTACTACAGAAAGAAATTTTGCATTATAAACATTAACGTTTCCTTTAAAAAATGAATAGATGTACCATCTCTTACAATAGTTTACACTGTTTCTGGCTGGTTGTGATTCCATATCTTATTCGATTCAAACTGTAGTCATACATCTTTTTTTCCATTTCTCCATATTTCCTTTTCTTAAACATCTTTTCTTAAACCATTATCCTGGAGTCAACGACTCTAAAACTTAGAGAGAGTTAGCTTTGAATTAGTAAAATAAGAATTTGCTAGAGTTCCCTGGTGGCTCAGCCGGTTAAGGACCCGACATTGTCAGTTCTGTGGCTCAGGTTGCTGCTGTGGCTTGAGTCTGATCCCTGGCTCAGGAACTTCTGCATATTTCACATGGCTAAAAAAAGGGGGGGGAGAACAAGAAAAAGAATTTGCCAAATTTTTAGTAAGTAGAATTATGGGGATTGAGGAAACTATGCACTCTAGCAATCAAAATGAAAGACTATTCTGCAAAGAAAAGCCAGAATTAGGTTTTACAGACTGTGACATGGGAGCCTGGAGGATTAGAGAAATGTTTTTCATGGGATTGTGGGGGTTACGTGAACGTATCCACGTGTTAAAATTTGTAGAACTATACCCCAGAGAGGAGTCAGTAAAAAAAAAAAAAAATTAGCGTCACAGATCCCAGGTTTTGTTTAATTATTTCTGTCTCTGCTCATTTTTCTCTTAGGTACAGGATCCACACCCTAGGTCTCGCCATTGGCCACTCAAACATTATTTGAACTTTTGGAAGATGAGAAAGAAGAGCTATTATCCATCTTCAAGCGTTAAACAAACGCTGAGCGGTATCTTTAAAAGGTTGAAAGAATGTTCATCGAAGGAATCAAACGCGGCGGATTACGATGGTGGAACAGAGGGGCGCGGAGCTCAACTTCTCTCCTAAAAACCACAAAATTACAACCAAATGCCGACCAACCTTCAACTAAATGGACTGTAAATTTTCAAAAAGATATTCTACTCCAGAAGACAAAGAGGAAACCACATCAAGAGGTAGGAGGGGCGATTACGCGATAGAAGCAACCCCATACCTCCCGGGTGGGAAGCCCCACAGACTGGAAACTAACTGCATCACAGAGACTTAGCTACAGGACTGAGAGTTCTGAGCCCCACGTCAAATCCCCACGCCTGGGGATCTGGCACAGGGAGAAAGAGCCCCCGGAGCATCTGGCATTGAAGGCCAGCGGGGCTTGTGTGCAGCAGCTCCATGGGACTGGGGGAAAGAGACCCCATTCCTGAAATGCACACAGACTTTCACGTGCACTGGGTTCCAGGGCAAAGCAAAGGCCCCATAGGAATCTGGGTCCAACCCGACTGCAATTCTTGGAGGATCTCCTGGGAAAACAGGGGTGACTGTGGCTTGTTGTGGGGGAAGGGCACTGGAGGTGAAGCTCTCGGAAACATTCATCAGCCTGCATTTCTCTGGAGGGGGCCATTTTGGGGAAAACCTGGTCCCTCCCATCAGCTCTGAGAAGCCCCAGGCCAAACAATAATCCAGGTGGGACCACAGCCCCACCCATCAGTAAACAGGCTGCCTAAAAACCCCTCAAGCACACAGCCAGCCTCTAATCTCACCCAGAGACAAAGCTCCATCCACAAGGGAGATAGGCATCAGCCCCACCTACCAGTGGGCAGGCACCAGTCCCTCCCATCGGGAAGCCCCCCCATACCAACTTCAGCCACAGGGGAGGCAAACCCCAGAAATAAGAGAGGCTGTAACTCTATTGTCTGCAACAAGGTCACCACACCAAAAACCTATAAAAATGAAAAGACACAGAACTGTAACTCAGATAAGGGAGAAAGAAAAAACCACATAAATCAAATATGGGATGGGACATCTCATTCTTGGTCTCTCCTAGTTCTGCTATTGGTCTCTTTCCAGCTTTCAGAGAAGCGTGCGCCCAAAAAACATTAATATTAACCACCAGACACAGACCAGCATCTCCCTGGTCCAGCCAGCATATGCCTCTTGTCGGCTCTCCCTAGGGTATAATCAGACCTCATTTAATATACTTGTAACAGCAGCAAAGCGCCTCCAGAAGAAGATGTGAAAAGTGTAAGTCAGAGATCGTTTTAGCTTTATTTATCACGCTGTCATTACTGCTGTGAGGTAAAGGCCAAAGAATCTAATTCCCTTTGCTCCTGGGATTACAGTAGCTTGTCTTTTTTATGCAGATTTCCTCTTGGAAAGATGCTTAACTGGGCTTTTGTCGTTACCTGACATCACTGATCTGGTCTCTCCACTGAGTTCTCCCGTGGAAAAAAAAAAAGTGAGTTCCACCCAAGACATCTTGCTTTATCACCTTCTCATCTCTCTTGGCGTCTGCCTGAGATGAAATGGAAATACAGCGTTTTTAGGTGAATCTGCATCTAGCAGTGTCCTTCCTTATACACATTTTTAATTTTTTTAAATTTTTAAAATTAAAATACAGTTGATTTACAGTGTTCTGTCAATATCTGCTGTACAGATTTTTAAACTGACTTCTGTTATTCAGATGTTGGCAGCAGTGCTAATGGCAGATCACACTGAGGCAAAAGGAAAAATCAATAACACCAATTCTGTTTTTAAAATTTTGAGGTTTTGCTCATCGTGGATTTTTTTTTTGCATTAATTTAATTTTCTTTTAAATTTGCCTTAGGAGTCCCCTCTGCGGTGCAGTAGGTTAAGAACCCAACTGTAGTGGCCTGGGTTGCTGGGGGGCGGAGGGTGATGTAGGATGC
Source organism: Catagonus wagneri (assembly GCA_004024745.2). Taxonomy (NCBI): domain Eukaryota; kingdom Metazoa; phylum Chordata; class Mammalia; order Artiodactyla; family Tayassuidae; genus Catagonus; species Catagonus wagneri. The sequence goes on from PVHT021183524.1 coordinate 29,600,557, forward strand.
ATTCCTGGACCCTTAGTGGGTTAAAGGATCCAGTATTGCGCAGGTCACAGCTGTGGCTCCGATTCAATCCCTGGCCCAGGAACTTAGATGTACCATGGGTGTGGCCATAAAACACACACATATATATATACATGTTGCCTTAGAACATTATTTATCTTAAGTCCTGAGTGTTTTGGCAGCTCCTTACATTTTGCGGCTGAGAAGAATGATTCACTCACTTCGACCTGGCTGCACTACAAAAATTAAGTGGAGGGGTTCCCATTATGGCTCAGCAGTAATGAACCCGACTGGGATCCATGAGGACTTGGGCTCGATCCCGGGCCTCACTCAGTGCGTTAAGGATCTGACATCGCCGTGAGCTGTGGTGTAGGTCGAGGACGTGGGTCAGATCCCAGCTTGCTGTGGCTGTGGTGTAGGCTCCAGCTCCGGCAGCTGCAGCTCCAATTTAACCCCTAGCCTGGGAACCTCCATATGCCTCAGATGCAGCCCTAAAAAGACCAAAAAATAATAATAATAATAATAATTAATAATAATGGAAAGGAATGGAGCCTCGTCAAGAAAGCATTCAAGAGACTGACAAAAACAACTTATTGATTCTGCCACTCCGAACTATGTTTTGCCCACTACATTCATGTCCTAAGGCTGCAGTTACCAAGGACTACAAACTTAATGGCTTAAAAACAGGAGAAACTTACCATCTGGCCGTTCTGGAGGCCGGAAGTCTGAAATCAAAGGGTTCGAGCTGTTTCTGAAGGCAAGAGAGGGAGTGTCCTTCGTTGCCTCTGCCTGGCTTCCAGGAGAGCGGGCAGGCTTCCTGTAATTGCATCAATTGTGCTTGTAACTGCATCACTTCCCTTTCATCATCACCCAGCCTTTTCTCTCTGTGTCTTCTCAGCATCTTATAAGGACACCAGAAGGATTAAGGTCCTTCCCTGCTCCAGATGACCTCATCTTCCTGAGCAAGTGCGGCTTCAGGCTTCAAAACATCTTCTTGGACTACGCAGGTCAACCCCTAATACCAAACAAAACAGGTGCTAACTTTTCTTTTCTTTTTCCTTTTTTTTTTAACGGCTGCTCCCGCGGCATATGGAAGTTCCTGCAGGAACTGAATCGGAGCCGCACTGTGACCTACTCCAGATCCTTTAACCCACAGCACGGGGCTGGGGATCAGACCCACACCTGGGCACTTAAGCCACTGCTGTCAGCTTCCTAACCCACTGTGCCACAGCGGGAACTCTCCTCACTCCTAAATACTTGGCCTACCGGGGGATCAGGTTGCTTGTGTGGGATCTGTGTGGGATGTGGCAGTGTGTGGGTGACAAATGGCCCCTCCCTGTTATCTCTGTCACTCAGCACCTCCCCCCATTCACAGCCCCTCCTACTCCCCTCCTCCCCTCCTCTCCTCCTCCCCCGGCCTTTTTCCACCTGTCCTCCCTCGTTCCTGTCCCCAGCACAGCTCCCCAACTTCCTGTCTCTTCCCATTTCCACTCCATAGCCAACTTCCCCAGGGATGGAGAGCCTGTGGCCTCAATGGTGCAGCCTTCTGGAAGTTCCCATTGTGGCTTAGTGCTAACAAGCCCGACTAGTATCCATCAGGAGGCGAGTTCGATCCCCGGCCTCGCTCAGTACCGTGGGTTCAGGATCAGGCATTGCCACGAGCTGTGGTGTAGGTCACAAATGCAGCTTGGGCTCCCAGGTTGCTGTGGCTGTGGTGTAGGCTGGTAGCTGCAGCTCCAATTCGACCCCAAGCCAGGGAACTTCCCTATGCTGCAGATGTGACCCTAAAAAAAAACAAAAAAAAGAAAAGAAAAGAAAGAAAAAGAAAAAGCACATCATTCAACTTGTCTGCCGAAACTTCACTAAAGCGGGGTTGCAGAGACCGCATGTGAAGTGCTCATGCCTCATATCCATCTTCTAAGAGCTTCTTTTCCTCGCTCCATTGGAGAAATTTTCCAAAACTCCTAATGTGAGCTACCGTACGACTCCAGATTCCACAAGGGTTGGAAGGAAAAGGGCTAAGACTTAGAAATTCAGCATGTGCCTCTCCACCCCACACCCTGGCTTTCCGTTTTTCCTGGACAGCCACCACCTTTGAGCAGTAAACCATTTGTTTAATCTCTTTGCTTTGCCCTGACTGCCGGTAATGAAATGCTGCACTCTCTAAAATAATTTCCTGACTATTTGCTAAGATTCATCTCTGACATTTCATTAAATATGATCATTTAACTGTACAAGTACAAATGCATTTTTAATTTCGCTTACTGCAGATATTACAGATGTGGGGAAATGAATTCACATTGCTCTAGGACAAATAGATCATTCACAGATGCATGCGACAAAAGAACAAATTATTAAAAATTACTGAAACTTCCATGAAGATTTATATTTAACTTTTCCATTTTCAGCCCTCATGTCACTGTGAAAACATATAGCATGTCACTTTGTCAGCCATGATTCTGTGAAGGGAACGTGTGGGTGGTTCCGTAAGGTTCTTGACACCTTAAGGTTATATTGACACATTGTGGCAGCAAAAGAGAAGGGTTTCCGAGTGGGAAGTCATGCAGTTCGAAGTCTTATCGCTAAAGCCACAGGTAAGTCGAGCTTCCCTGCAAAAGAAAACAGAAGTAGGCTGTGTGTCTCCTCTGCCGTGTGCCTTAAGTCCAACCATAATGCATGCAAACGTTTCATTTAACAGGAAGGTGCTCAGATGTGAACTGACTTTCTTTTTATTTATTTATTTTTTGTCTTTTTCCTTATCTAGGGCCGCACCCGCGGCATATGGAGGTTCCCAGGCTAGGGGTCTAACAGGAGCTGTAGCCGCCGGCCTTCGCCACAGCCACAGCAACGCGGGATCCGAGCCGCGTCTGCAACCTACATCACAGCTCACGGTAACGCCAGATCCTTAACCCACTGAGCGAGGCCAGGGATCGAACCCACAACCTCATGGTTCCTAGTCGGATTCGTTAACCACTGAGCCACAACGGGAACTCCCTGAACTGACTTTCTTGAATGTCTGTCTCCTTGGTATCCGTTGTCATTGAATTCAAAACTGACCAAGGACGGCCGGAGCTTGGTTTTTGGCCTTGAGCCAAGAAATCTAGAACTTTATAATCTAGAGTTAAAAATTATCATCTCACAGGGTGTCGAGTGTTTCCACAGAATGTTCTTTTATTATGGTGAAAAGAAACAGGCTTACTTTCGAAGTTCCCTTGTGGGGCCGTGGGTTAAGGACCTGGCATTGTCCCCACAGCGGCTTGAGTCACTGCTGTGGCGCGGGTTCAGTCTCTGGCCCGGGAACTTCCACGTGGCATAGGTGTGGCCAAAAAAAAGGAAAAAGAAAGAATTCTTTTCAGCATCTTGATGGTGTATTTTAGACAGGGGACAAAAGCCAAATAGTAGAGTTTTGAAATTCCCTAGAAGAAAATTTATTTTGAAAATGGACATCAGAAGCCTGTCATTTCCAGGTATCCAAAAGCTAAAAGAACTCAAAAATCCTTCACATTTAAGACACTGATATAATAAGTTTAGGGACGCTTGTGGATCATGTGGACTGTGATATAATAAAATTAGTAGTATCCAATCACCTGTAATTATAAGATTTGAAGTTTAGGGACGCTCGTGGATCATGTGGATTATGCCTATCTTGGTTACTGTACAAATAAGGAAAATGAGGTTCAGATAATTTGCATAGACATGTAAGAAGTTGGGGGCCAAACCCAAACAAAAAGCCAGGGAACCCGACTCCTGATCAGCACGTGATCCTCAAGGAACTCCTCCAGGCCAGGAAGGGATGGAATGTGAGTCTCTTAACCAAAGGCCAGTATGCACTGAGCAACCAGCCATCAGCTGAGTCACCCGAGGCTTGTCTGCCCACAAGGGCAGGGATACGAAGGGTTAAAGGTCACAGGGTATCAGAGGACTGCCTCATCAGCCTTGAGAAAACATCTAAGCTCCCAGACCACCTGACTCTCAGCTGTTAGTTGATGTCTCTGATATGACTCAGTGTCAACTTGACTTTAGTGCGTCAGCTGTGCCCAGATAATTGGTCAAACATTATTCTGGGTGTGTCTGTGAGGGTGTTTGGGGTGAGTTTGACATTTGGATTGGAAGACCAAGTCAAGCAGGTTGCCCTCTCCAATGTGGGTGGGCCTCATCCGATCAGTTGGCGGGCTGAAGAGCACGTAAAGGCTGAACCTCCTCTGAGTTACAGGGAACTCCTCCTGTCTGACCACCTTTGTCGCAGGACATTGGCTTCTTCCTGTCCTCAGACTCTAACTGAAAGATAAGTTTCCCTTTAGTCTCAGCCTGGAACATTTATACCGTTGTCTCTCCCGGGTCTCCAGCTTGCTGACAGCAGACCTTAGCATTTCCTCCCAAAATCTCACACTCCAACTCCTTATAACAAATCTTTCTCTATGGAAATGCATCCCACTGGTTCTGTCTCTCTGGAGAGCCAACAGTGTCTCCAGCATCTTTAAATTTCACAGCATTGCTGAATGCCTATTTAAAATGTCCAGCTCTTTACTCCGGAGAAATTTTAACTCGGGCAAACCCTGGAGAAACCCAGAACCCAAAAGCGATTTCAGAAATAGAAAACTCAGGAGTTCCCGTTGTGGTTCAGCAGTAACAAACCCGACTAGCGTCCACGAGGACGAGGGTTCAATCCCTGGCCCTGCTCAGTGGGTTAAGGATCCGGTGTTGCCGTGAGCTGCGGTGTAGGTTGCAGACACAGCTCAGATCCTGCATTGCTGTGGCTGTGGTGTAAACTGGCAGCTGTAGCTTTGATTCCACCCCTAGCCTGGGAACCTCCATATGCCACAGGTGCAGCCCTAAAAAGCAAAAAAAAAAAAAAAAAAGGGGGGGGGAAAGAAAAGAAAAAGAAAAAAGTTGCATGCTAGGGCTATTGGATGATAGTCCTAAAATTGATGCCCCATGAATAAATACCACACCTAAAAATCCTCTCACTGTGTTAAAATAAGAAGGCTGTTACTCCCAGGCCTGGCTGAATGTGAAGCTGATCAACCTGACCGTCTTCTTTGCCCAGCAGAGGTAGTTTTGAAACACTGCGCTGAGTGATCACATGAGGGCAAGATACCTGGCACTGTTTCGGTTATTCGTGTTTGCTTGGCTTGTCTGTCTTCTCAGGAACAAAGTGTATTTCTCCCTCACCAAGCTGTGAAGGGGGCCGTTTCCAGCCCCAGTGTCTTAAAATACCACTGGGGAGCAGTGGTGACCCCTGCACTCTCGTACTTGGAGAGGTGGCGTGGATCCCCTGGCTGCATGATGAAGCAATTAGGCCAGCCAATAAGAATTCTAATTCCTGCGCTCCGGGCTTGTCCAACCCCACCACTTATAAGCGTTATTATTCTGTTACAAGTGATTGCATTGAGCGAGGCTGTCTGCCTGTGAGGAGTCTGCTTATCAGCAGCAAAGGGGGACCAAGGCGTGTACAAGCATCTCAAAGTGATGAGTGAGATTATCATCAAAAAGTTTTTTTTGTTTGTTTTATTTTAAACACAGGAGCAAGCCTGCCACTTGTCAAAAGCTGAACCGTGATCTGCTAATGCAAAGAGAGTTTGAATGCCATGGGTCAAAACATTAAGGGAACAATTCTGTCTCTTAGCCAGCAGCTGGACTCAGGATGGCAGTGGACACCTCCCCCGTGGTCCCGTGGTCAGCGTTGGCTGTCCGGCTTTGTAAGGTGCGGGTCTGCCACCTGCACCCATTCTGCTGAGGTCCTGTGTGCCACCTTTAATTTCAGAAGTCTGCTGGCAGTCTCTTTTGTCTTCTGGGAGAACAATGGCGTGGTTTCCATCACTCCTGGTGCACAGAGGAAACGCAACCCCTCCGCTTGTTCTAACAAATATTTTCCTTATTGTCGTGAGCAGTGAGGGAGGAGCGGCTGTACTGGGGGGGTGGGGGGGCAGAGATGACTTGCTCTCCTGAAATGAGACCGCGTGGGCCTTGCACAGCCCTGACCCACGGAGAAGTACCAGGAGGCTCATCTCGCCTGCCTTTCCAGCCTCTCCTCCAGGGAAGTTTGGGCGCCGATGTATGGAACGTCCAGCTAGAGCTGGGAATAAGCCTCCCGTAAAAGGGACGCCCTTTCGCCCTCGATGGACCCTGGTCCAGAACCGCCGCATCTATTCACCTGCATCTCGTTCCGCATCCTGACTGTTCCAGATCTCCGCTCACTTGTCAGGCTGCCCTCTCTGGGGCCCATCCTGCTGCCCCGAGCTTGATGTTCAAAACGGCCGCCACGGGGCCCCGAGCCCTTTGACGTCTGGTCTCCTATCTGCCCCCCGCTTCCATATGCCACAGGTTGCAGACGCGGCTCGGATCCTGCGTTGCTGTGGCTGTGACGTAGGCTGGCAGCTACAGCTCCTGTTAGACCCCTAGCCTGAGAACCTCCATATGCCGCGGGTGCGGCCCTAGAAAAGGCAAAAAGACATAAAAAAAAAAAAAGACAAATACTATATATTCCTTATATGTGGACTCTATGGCACAGATGAACCTATCTACAGAACCGAAAGAGACCCAGAGACATAGAGAACAGACTCGGGGTTGCCAAGGCGTTGCGGGGAGGGATGGACGGGGAGTTTGAGATTAGCAGGTGCAAACTAGTATACACAGGATGAAAACAACAGGTCCTACCGTACAGCACAGGGAGCTATATTCAATTTCCTATGATAAACCACAATGGAAAAGAATATGAAAAAGAATGAATATATTTGTATAACAGAACCAGTTTGAGTGAACACTTCATTGTGAATCAACTACACTTCAATTTTTAAAAACGAAAGGATGTGCTGTCAATTCTTCACGCTTCAGTGTGAAACCGAGTTGTGTTCCCTCTGATGACTGAACACTCATTCAGTGCCGGTAAGCAACGGCCGCACCCAATGAGAAGCCGTGGGAGAAGCAGGAACGCCAGCACGAGGCCAGAAACCTGAGTACAGCCCCCACCATGCAAACAGCTCCACGACTTTCCTTCAAGGACGTCACTTTGCTCTAAAACATTAGCGCTGGACTAGGGGGTGACTTAAGAGATCTGCCATTTCTTTGTTACGTGGATTTAAATTTGCAAAGCATTTTAGACTTTTCACCATCCTTTCATTCCCTCCTTCAACACGTAGTATCTCATCTTTAGCTTCAAAAGCGCCTGTGGGGTAAACCAGGAAGCCCTATTTCTATCTGCCATGCTGTAGACGGGAACGCGACAATTCAGTGAGGCTGAATCATTTCCGCCAGGTCCTGTGGCTCTGAAGGGACTTAAGATGCGGTGAGAGTTCATGCAGAAAAGGAAGACGATGACAAAAAGTAATAACTGTCTTGCAAGGCAGTACTACGGGCATTCAGAAAAACCACACCACCCTCCCAAGCCTCAACTTGGGGCAACTTTGGTTGGGAAAAAATACCTCCCCGTGGCTGGGCAACTTGGGGCAGATCAGGATGAAAAAGCTGGTTTTAGTAAATGATGGCAATCCCAAAAGCCATCTGTAGCAAGAAAAACAGCATGAGCAAAACTCTAGCAGGTGCCTTTCGTTTTCCTAGATCTTGTGCTTGGCACAGGACCTCGCTTTCAATTCTATCTGGAAACAGGTTGATTTCAGAAAGGCAAGGGGTAACTATTTATTTTCAGGAACGGAAAACGAATAACAATAATAATGAATAATAATCCAATTCTAATTTTCATCTCAGTTGTTCGCAATTCTTTTTTTTTTTCATTGAAGTCTAGCTGATTAGTCTTGTGTTAGTTTCTGGTGTAGAGAAAAGTGGTTCAGTTACACATATATACTCTTTTTCAGATTCTTTTCCATTACAGGTTATTAAAAGTATTGAGTGCAGTTCCCTGGCCTCTGCAGCATACAGACCGTGTTGTTTAGGTAAGAGGTAGCTCTTAAATGCTTTTGCTGGACCGTGTATAAGGGATGGGCCCACTGAGTTCCAGAGTGAGCTGGTACTTATGATAAACAGAAATCATCGGGAGGAGACAAACGTTTCACTTACACAGATCGAGTCAAACGCCTTGTCCTACATCCAGGCCCGATTTGTTCACCGAGGAAATGACTGTCCCAGGCTTATCATAGCTATTGTCCAGGAATCATTCAAAGCAAATAGTCCTGCTTTCAGAAGAAGGTCTCTAAGGTAATTTTCATAAAAGTGGTAGCATGGCTGAAATAGCCTATGAAACAAGACATCTGTTTTCCTTCTCTAAAGTAATTCCTAAAATAATGCCCCGTGTCTTCCCTAATTCTCTTTCTGATGACTCCTAGAAAGGGGCAAAAATCGTCTCCTGACCCTGCCTTGAATGAACTACAGCATTTATTGATACCTTTCCTTGACTTCCCTTATTTTTAAAAGAAGCGTTGTATGTAAAAGCCATGTTCCAATTATTTTTGCCATCCAAGTTCTTATTTATTCTTGACTCAAAATTTAATATTTTACTTTAACACAGGTCTGAATCTTAGTGGCCATAAATCAAACTGCTTGGGCAGGACTGAGTCTATTTAATTCCATTTTTATGGCATTCCTGTGCCGCTTCACAGCCACACAAGTACAAAAATGGCGGTGGAAACGAGGAGGACGCTGGTGAAGATGCCGTTAAGACGGTGATGATGATGATGAAGATGGGAGTTCCCTTTGTGGCTCAGTGGGTTATGAACCCGACTAGGATCCATGCGGATGTGGGTTCGATCCCTGGCCTCACTCAGTGGGTTAAGGATCCGGAGTGGTTGTGAGCTGTGGCGTAGGTCAAAGACTCGGCTCTAATCTTGCATCTCTGTGGCTGTGGTGTAGGCTGGTAGCTGCAGCTCCGATTCGACCCCTAGCCTGGGAACTTCCATATACTGCAGGTGTGGCCCTAAAAAAAACAAAGTGATGAAGATGATGAGGATAATGGCGACAGTGAAAATGCTGACAAGGTTCACGGAGATGAATAGTAGATTCTTCCCTTCCCATGACTGGGGCATCAGATAGAAGCCATCTTTCTCTGGCTTTCACATGTCTTTCCTCCTCAGTGACGCCACATTTCACAAAAAGGCTTTTTCCTGCTCTTCAGGATATTTGGGGGGATGAAAGAAAAATGAGACGTTTTCCATAACTTCTTGCTTTATCACAAGGAAGCCGTGCAGTAAAACATGTCAGGTGGGGTAAAGGACAAATTGCAGAAGAAAAATAAACCATCACCAGCCACCAGTGACCTCTTCTGCATAGGATGACTATTAAAACAGAGTGGAAAAGTAAGTGCAGGAAGGTTAGCTTTTGCCAGTAAATGTTTGAAGCTTGGGCATCCCAAGGAGATGCTGGAGGCCAAGATTCATCCGATAACAACACTTGGGCTAAGACGCCAGGGCTAAGCTACCTCTTCCCTTCAGGTGGGTTGGAGCTGATTGGCCGTGACAGGTGGCTCTGAATAATTGCACTAATCGCTCCAGTGAGCTCGCCCTTGTCCTAGGAACAGAGTGATGCCAAAGCTGGTTTCAGAGGCCAGACACCCCTAACCTGACATCTCTAACAAAGATGCCTTTATTTCAACGGAAGCATCATTTGATGTTGTTCATCGGAAGAAGAGACAGGAGAGGTCAAGAGAGACCTCAGAGTTGGCCGGAGATAAGGGCCTCATTAAACGGCCCGGGAGTTTGTCTTCGCAGGTTGACTTGATGCGATGAGCAGCTAGTGGGGACTGATAACAGCCAGAGACGCAGAAAGATGTCACCCAGAATTGGGCTGTGGACGCGGCTCTCCCAGGGAGCAGGAGATAATTGGGGCGGTGTGTCATGAAAACTTTTCATGTCAACTCTAGAGCACACTCTCTTGAAATAAGGAACTGTCGGATCCGCTTAAAGCTACGAGCCACGCGGACGGCTTTCCGCCCTGTACCTTCTCGCCGGAGATGCCAGCTTCCTTTAGCTAAAGCTGAGACGCTCCACATGAGTCCTGGGCTCTTGTGCATTTCTTTGTTCTGCTACAAAATGAACCATAAATGATAAATGCCCTCATCCCTTGAGGAAACCGGGGATCGATGGCTTTCCTTAATACTCAAGCATTTTTGCCTCGCTACTCAGATAATTTTTACGGAAGCAAAAATAACTTAGTCGGCGTCTGAGCAATGAATTACTCTAACTGTCCACCTAATGGCAAGGAATTTTCATGGGGGAAAGCCTTGCATGAACATATCTGTAACAGGTGAGAGTCTACGGGGGCTCAAAGGGGCTAATCTAAGTTATCTTTTAGTGTAACGATATCACCCATCTAGTCACCAACGTGAAGACTTCTCTCTTCTTTTTCTTTTTAGGGCCACACCGGCAACCTATGGAAGTTCCCAGGCTAGGGGTCGAATCAGAGCTGCTGCTGCCAGCCTACACCCCAGCCACAGCAACACTGGGTCTGAGCCGCTTCAGAGACCTACACAACAGCCACTGCAGTGGCAAAAACTGATCCTTAACCCATTGAACAAGGCCAGGGATCCAACCCACATCCTCATGGACACTATGTCGGATTCTTAACCCACTGAAGCGCAACAGGGACTCCCAGACTTGTCTTTATTACGGAATTTAGCATATCTTATTCGAGGTCATTATTTTTGTGTCTGGCCTCCACGTGACCTTGAGCTCCAAGAGGGCTGGAACCCACCTGCTCACCGTGCAGTCCCTGATGCCTATCCTGGTCCCTGGCAGTCAGGAGGTGCTGAATAAATGGTGCACAACCAATTTTTCTTTAAAGCCTAAATTGATTACTTGGGTTAGCACAATACCGAATGATCATTTCAACTAGAGTTGTGCTTCTGAACTAATCTTCACGTTATGGTGATGCCATTCTTTTACTCTCTTTTTCCTTCTTTCCTTTTCTTTCTCTCTCTTTTTTCTTTTTTGTCTTTTTAGGGCTGACCTGCGACATATGGAGTTTCTCAGGCTAGGGGTCGAACCCTAGCTGCAGCTGCTGGCCACAGCCACAGCCACAGCTCACAGCAAAGTCAGATCCTTAACCCACTGAGTGAGACTAGGGATCAGACGTTCATCCTGATGGATGCTAGTCAGATTCATTTCTTCTGAGCCATGACAGGAACTCCTTTCTTCTTTTCTTCTCTTTCCTTCTCCTTTCTTTTTTCCATCCTTCATTCATTCTGTTTCATTCACTATGAGGCCAATGTAAGATTTTCTTCAAGGAAAGAGTATGTTGGAGGGAAAAAGAGAAAGAGAACAGATATTTATTGAGTGACTACTGTATGTGTGGTGGGTGCTAATTTTTTTTCACACATTTTCTCATTCAGCATCCATAAAATATTGAGAGCTTAGATCTCAGTTAAGAAACCAGGGCTCAAAACGGTAGGGAATTTGGGGAGTTCCTTGGTGGCCTAGTTAAGGACTCAGTGTTGTCACTGCTGTGGCTTGGTCATTGCTGTGGCTCAGATTCAATCCCTGGCTTAGGAACTTCCACTTACTGCAGGTGTGGCCAAAAAAAAAAAAAAAATAGGGAATTTTCCCTAAGTCTATTCCAACTCCAAATTGCATAAGCTTTTCCCTGTACCAAACTGCGAGGGGAAAAAAATGTAAACGTTGTTAACTGGAGTAAGGTAAAACATCTAAAAAAAGTTTCAAATCAAAAGAGCACAAAATAAGGAGGAAGAACTTTTTATCATCACTACCAAGAACCAAGTCACATAAGATTATAATGAATAAGATGCAGGGAAATTTATCAAACAGGCATCCAGAGCCTACATTTAGATATCAGGATAAATACTACAAGCTCGCCTTGGCTCAGTGGAAAAGAATCTGACTAGCATCCATGAGGACGCAGGTTCCATCCCTGGCCTTGCTCAGTGGGTTAAGACTCCAGCATTTCCATGGGCAGTGTAGGTCACAGATGCAACTCAGGTCTGGCATTGCTGTGGCTGTGGTGTAGACCGGCAGCTGTAGCTTCGATTGGACTGCTAGCCTGGGAACCTCCATATGCCTTGAGTGCGGTCCTAAAAAGACAAAAAAAAAATACAACTCTTTAAGTGGGACAAATATATTGATATGTTGCTATTTTTCAAAGAAAAGACTTTGCTCAAGTTTTGCAGACTTTTACTGAGTGTCCTGTTCAGTGTCACAAAATGTCGTGGTTGCATCATCCAAGCCCCTGAAAACGTGATTCAAAGATTCCCCCTGCAGGTTTCACGGAATCTGTAAGCAGACTGGCTGAAGTTGATAAGCATCTTAAAGTTCAGGTGCTAAATCCATCTCAAGATATTTATTGGAAAGTAATGGATTAATGCATCTTTTGTTTTTTTGTTTTGTTTTGTTTTTAGAGCTGTACCCATGGCATATTTGTAGTTCCCAGGCTAGGGGACAAATCGGAGCTGCAGCTGAGGCCCACGCCTCTTCTTAGACAGTTCTCGGTCAGTTGTACCAAACAAAATGGAAATGCAACTCATGAAGCTGAGCCAGAAAAAGAAACTGATGGATTATTAGCCTGACGCTTTACCATTTGCAAAACATCAATAATAGGTTCATTATCTCGGCCCCCCTCTCCTTGAGAGTATGGGTTTGATTGCCCTCTTGCCTACAGGTAATTCTCCACCAAAATTAAATCTGTCAGTTAGTCCTCAGTTTTATAAACCATGCAGGCAGGAGGGGAGAGGCACTCTTGGAGGATGGCCTTGGGTTGGGAGGGAAGTTACTTTTCCCTAGGCTGTCAGGACGCCAATTCCAAGTTTCTCTCAACCCAGGGTTTGGAAATTGGTCTGCTTTCACGGTCCCATAGTGCCATCAGCTGGTCAGGTTACAAAACAGCCTGGCCTGGAAGAAAGAGGCTGTAGAAAAAAAGTTTAAAAGTCGACTAGAGCCAAGAATCATCAAGTCAGTGCATTTTTCGGCACCTGCACAATAGCTAGATTTTCCAAGTGTCTTTTAGAATGACTCTTCCAAATGTATCATAATAATAGCCAGCCGTAAGTACACATTTGGAAGGAAGCATTCAGAAATGGGGATTTACCCTAAAAAGACAAAAAAACAAAAACCAAAAAAGACCTTCTGGGAACCTCCATATGCAGCCCTACAAAGACAAAAACCAAAACGAACAAACAAAAAGCAGAAATGGGGATTTAAAACTGTGGCAGCAAGCATTGTAATAAGCCCAAATAAAGTGCATAAATTTTGTAGGTCTTGAATGGATTTTAATTTTAAAATATAAGATCGAAACTAAACACAGTTTGAGATGGATCTGCAGACAATATTAAGACATAAACTCTCCTTTTGGAGAGTTAGGGTTATTTGCCCAGGCCCAGCATGAAGGACAAGAAAATTACCACTCAAGGGAGTCATCCTAAGAAAATACAGTTCCATCTATCTTAGACCTCATATTTGAATTTATTTTGCCGCAGCATAGTTGGTTGGCAATGTTGTGTTAATTCCTGCTGTACAGCAAAGTGACTCAGTTATACATCCACATACATTTTGTTTGACCACACTGCAGGCACACGGAGGTTCCCAGGCCAGCGATTGCACCTGCACCACGACAGCAACCCAAGCCGCTACAGAGTCCACACCGGAGCCTTAACTCACTGCGCCACGAGAGAATGCCTGTACCTTCTTTTTCCTATTCTTTTCCGTTCTGGTTTATCACAGGATATTGAATCTAGTTCCCTGTGCTGTACAGTAGGACTTTGTTATTTATCCATCCTATAAATAATAGTTGGCATCTTCTAATCTCAAACTGCGATACCCTTACCCCACACCGCCCTCCAACCTCAAGTCTGTTCCCTGTCTGTGAGTGAGTTAGAACTTTTTATGGGGTTGCCAGGAATAAGCCTTTGGGTGGGAATTTTGGCATAGTGCTGATAGTTCTTTAACTCTGTGGTTTTCACTTTCTTTCTTTCTTTCTTTCTTTCTTTCTTTCTTTCTTTCTCTCTTCTTCCTTCCTTCCTTCCTTCCTTCCTTCCTTCCTTCCTTCCTTCCTTTTAACAATACAGGGGATTCTATGGTTGAAACAGAGCAAGAATGAAGGAGTAGGAAATTCCCTGGTGGCTCAGCAGATTCAAGACCTGGCATTATCACTGCTGTGGTGCAGGTTCGATCCTTGGCCTGGGAAGTTTGGCATGCCGCAGGCACAACCAAAAGAAACAAACAAAAAAGAATGTAGGAGTGGAGGGTTGGCAAGGGGATGGGAGAAAATGCTGAGCGCTGTGCCCCTCATCCACGGTGGGGAGCAGAGCGGAGACGAAGAAATACTCTTGGGATCCACAGAGAACAGTCTGAAAGTCTATAAGCTGATAGGGTTCCGAAACGGAAAAATCAGGTGACCAAGTATTCGATGAGATAACCCAGGCACTCAGGAAACAATGTGTTCCTTAATTCAAGCTAAACCCATTTTAAAAGAACTATATTCATAAAGACAGAATAAGAAGATTGGCTAAAACTGAATAAGCTGGAGTTCCCATTGTGACTCCATGGGTTAAGAAACTTTTAATAAAAATAAAAATCAGTCTGCATCCCAGACACCTGTTTTCCTCCAGCTCCTCCTGTTGAGGTGCCCTGTCTTAGGATCGGCAGATGCTGGGCCTGGGTCCATGCGATTGAGGAGGGAGAAGCTCAAGAAAATCAGGAGGAGAGGAGTCGCTCCCCTGGCACTGCTTGGAATTCTGTGGGTGACCTGGCCTCCCAGATCTTATTCTCAGTTTCTGGTTTAAACTAGGCAACTGAAACTCGTGTTTCTCTCCTTTGATTTCATAGCAAGCATCCTCCCAACTGAGGGGCATTTTTCAAGTCTGTGAACAAGAACCTCCAAGGAGGTTTTGCAGTCTTTGCCCCTGATTTCTGCGCTCTCACTAGCTTGAAGCTCTTTCCAGGCTCTCTGGTGTTAAATTAATAACAAATGATGTGGAGCTGACAGGTATGTGAAGATATGGAGTGCCGTGATATTAAAAAAAAAAAATCTCGATCTATTATGTAGCAGCGTGCAACACTTTGTCAGCTTTTGCCTGTAGGTATCTTAATTTTACTTAAATATTTTGCTCACATCTTTTTGAACCCAAAGGATGCAACATAGCCCTCGGCATCTTTCTGGCAGACTTTGTAGCATATATTAGTGTGATACTGAACACCAGACTTTGCCACTTATTTGGGACTATGTGAAACTGCGCTGAATAAAACAAAAAGGATAAATACACTGTCTTGGTGGCGGAGCTGTTTTGACTCATTCGATGTTTAAGGGGACAGGTTGCAGCTCAGTTTCAACACTATTTTCCTCACAAGCAGTCTTCCAGTTCTGACTGCCCCAAGTGAGTGTGCTCTTGTCATTATCAGCGTTTAAGCAATGACAGATTTTGTCAAGGACTCCACGGAAATGATTCTTCGCAAGTATGCAGAATATTGGCAGAATAATGTGACAGCATTTAAACTGCACGTGTTTAATTTGTTTTGTGTATTAAATCTCAGTGTGCTCTTTCTTTAAAGTAGTTATTGTGGAAAATTTCAAACATACATGCACGTAGAGAGAATAATAAATCCTTATTATTGGTCACCAGATTTCAACAATGAGAAAATTTTGTTTAAAGGAAGGTGCTGTTAGAATGCCCATCGTGGCTCACTGGTTACGAACCCCACTAGTTTCCATGAGGATGCAGGTTGGATCGCTGGCTTCACTCAGTGGGTTAAGGATCTGGTGTTGCCGTGAGCTGTGGTGTAGGTTGCAGATGTGGCTCGGATCTGGCGTTCCTGCGGCTGTGGCGTAGGCCTGCAGTTACAGTTCCAATTAGACCCCTAGCCTGGGAACTTCTATATGCTGTGGGTGTGGCCCTAAAAAGACAATAAATAAAAAATAATAAAAAATAAAGAGAGATGCTACTGGGAAAAATGTACTTAGAAAGTGCTGTACTGGATAATATCTAAATTCCTCACAATTCCATTTCATAGACAGTATAAGCCTCCCTGTCTCTTTGACACCCCCCCCCAAAGTTGCTGGGGCCAGGGATTGAACCAACACCACAGCAGTGACCTGAGCCACAGCAGTGACAATGCTGGATCCTTAACCCACAAGGCCACCAGGGAACTCCATAACACCCCCCCCACCCTTGAGGGGTCATTCTCTCCATATAAATTGAAAGATTTTGACTTGTGTCCATCCTGGGCTGTCCTCCTGGCCAATGGCCCTCTTCACCTCTTCTCCCAGCTGAGGGATAGACAACTATTGGTTTCTTGGCTGGTTATAATTCCTTGATCAGTATCACTCGCTCTCTGTGTGCCTGTGGAGGAGAAAGGAAAGGCTGCGCCCACATTCGTTTCTGCCCTTTCCTTTGTTTTCTTACATGTCACCTGAACGGTCGGGTACACAGACAAAACTCTAATTCAGAAAGATTCATGCTCGTGTTCATAGAAGCAGTATTCACAATAGCCAAGACATGGAAGCAACCTAAATGTCCATCAATAGAGTAATGGGTACCTGTATGTAATGGAATATTACTCGGTCATAAAAAAGAATGAAGTAATGGCATTCATAGCAACATGGATGTAACCAGAGATTCTCATCTTAAGTGCAGTAAGTCATAAAGAGAAAGACAAATACCATATGATATTACTTAACATGTGGAGTCTAAAATATAACACAAATGAACCTATCTATGAAACAAACAGACTCGTGGGGAAGAACAGACTTGTGGTTGCCAAAGCGGAGGGAGTTGGGGAAGAGATGGAGGAGGAGGTTGGGGTAAACAGATATAAATTCTTGTACAGGGAGGTCCTACTATATGGCACAGAGAACAGTATTCGATGTCCTGTGATAAACCATAATGGAAAAGAGTGTTTTTAAAAAGGGTGTATATTTAGGGCAGAGGGAGGAGTTGGGAGGATGGGGATAAGATCTACACTCTACTGTACAAAACAGGTGATTAACCAGAACCTACCGTGCAGCGCAGAAAAACCCACTCAATAATTTGTAATAACCTATCTGAGAAAAGAGTGGGTATATTTATATGTGTAAGTGATTCACTTTGCTGTACAGCTGAAACTAATACAACATTATAAGTCAACTGTACTCCAATAGATTTTTTTAAAAAGTGGATATACATATATGTGTGGGTGTGTGTGTATGTCTGAATCGCTTTGCTGCATAGCAGAAATTAACACAACACTGTAAATCAACTATTCTTCTTAAATAAATAAATAAATCCCAACATCTTCTGAAATAGCATGTGACGTTCTCCTACAACTGAACATTTTCAGATAGGCAGTGCTAAAAGCAATCTGATACAGTAACGGTTTCTGGCATATGCAGCTCTTTTTAGCAGATGCCAATGTGACATACAGAAAGCTGTCAGGCCTGCTCCAGAAAAGAAAATCAGCCGGTTCATGTTCCACTTGACAAATTAATTTCCTTTGACATTCAATTTGTATCCTCAGGTGCTGTGGATTTAAAACTTGACTCTGATAACAGCAGATCAAAGTGTTCCCTTTGACAAAATCAAATCGTCAAGTTATTTTTACTATGGGCAAGGTGGTCTTCACATGGATATTTCCAAGGCGAACATGCGGATTGTCTAAAAATACGCACACTGATTACGGTGGAAAATATAACCTTTCTCCTCATTCTTATGCCTAACACTGAGCGAAGTGGAACCTGCGTCAGTTCACCATAAAAACAGGGAAAGGAGGCCGTGGGAAGTTAGAACAGTGTCGGCTTCAGAACCAGAAAACTGACTTGAAATTCAAGATTCTCCATCTATTGAAGGGGTTCTCAACCCTGGCTGGATGTTAAAATAGGGGGAGAGGGTATTTTTAAATACCAAAGTCTGCTCCCAGCCCAGACAAACTCAATCAGGATCTCTAGGTGTATGGCGCGGCATCTGCATTTTTTTCAGTCCACCAGGTGACACACGCACAGACCTGTTAGCTATGTCAGTTTGGGCAAGTTAATTTACTATCCTTGGCACCTACAATGGAATGTTGTAGACATCTGCTACTGGGAAAAATGTACTTAGAAAGTGCTGGACTGGATAATATCTAAATTCCTCACAATTTCGTTTCATGAGCAGTATAAGCCTCCCTGTCTCTTTTTTTTTTTGACACCCTCCCCCCCGAAGTTGCTGGGGCCAGGGACTGAACCAACGCCACAACAGTGACCTGAGCCACAGCAGCAACAATGCTGGATCCTTAACCCGCAAGGCCACCAGGGAACTCCATAAACCCCCTCCCTCTTGAGGGGTCATTCGCTCCATATAAATTGAAAGATTTTGACTTGTGTCCAACCTGGGCTGTCCTCCTGGCCACTGGCCCTCTTCACCTCTTCTCCCAGCAGAGGGATGGACAACTATTGGTAATTTAGGTCAAGCCTAATTTTAAACATACCACCCATTGGAATTAGATAACTACAAATGATTTAAATATTTTATTACGGGTACAATGTGTACCTAAACACTGAAAATAGACGAGTGGCTTCTCTCAGACAACTGGCCTTTCATGAACTAGTGAAATAGTCATTCAATTCTCTATATAAGGAAAATAAATAGACAATTCATGCACAATAATCCACTGGTACTGGAATTTGCTTTGTATTTTGTTTATATTGCTGTGGCCAAATTTTCTTTTCCTTATATTTATTTCTAGTGTCAGAATTAATCTGTTAAGTATTGTAGGGTAGAGAAGTTTAACTTCTGTTTCTGACTAAGCGATGAACTATCTTGTATTTCTTTTCCATTTCTCTCAGACTAATACACATTGCTTATTTGCTCTTCAATGAGGAAACTGTTTTTCAGAAATCTTTTGGAAATAGTCTAGGTTCAACAGGTACTACCCATTTCCTACCTTGAAGATGTAAGAATACAGCCACTTAGGGGGAAAACGTTATGTGCATTTATTTCGATACCAAAAGCTACATAAATTGTATCGCATATAAACCATACATAAATACACATAATATACATAAATCATATCATTATTTTATCTTTGTAGTGTTGTAAATAAAGATCATGAAAACCAGCCATAGCTGATTTCCTTGGGTTGTCCAAATGACTTGATACTATTTAACACACATGGTGTCCTTTTTTTGGAGGGGGGGAAGTGATCTCACTCCCGGAGTGTAGACGTTCCCGGGTCAGGGATCGAACCCCCAAAACAGCAGTGCTCCTTGCAAAATCCTCAAATTTATAATTCCACCGCCACTCCGAGAGCGGAGGTTTTCCAGCTCCTCCTCATCTGTCACACTCCCCTCCTTAGGCCCCGCCCCCTCGCTTGTTCCCGCCTCCTCGCCGGGAACACGGTCAACGCCCCCCTCCGTTCAGCCAATAGAAGGGGACGTTTGAGGGAACGTGACGTCCCTCTCAGCCAATGCAGGAGATCCTTGCTGACCTGGTCCCGCCCCTGCCGAGAGCTCGGGGCCGGAAGATGGCGGCGGCCGCTGAATTGACGCTGCTGGAGAAGTCTCTGGGGCTGAGTAAAGGGAACAAATACAGCGCTCAGGGCGAGCGCCAGGTGAGCAGCGGAGGCAGCGCGGAGCGGGAGAGGTGGGCGGGAGCTAGGCCTGCTGAGCCCCGGGAGGATCCGGCCGGCGGGCGGAGGCGGCGAGGGAGGCCTTCACCTCCCCACGTGTCTGCGCCTCGGGTCTCCTCCTGCGGCCCTCGCTCCCGGAGGAGCTTGGCCTGAACTTTCCTCCTGCGAAATTGTCATCATCCCATTCTGGGAAAGCGAGGGGGTCCTCAGAGAGCCCTTAGGCAGACCAGGCTGGAGGCCCCGCGTGTACATTCAGTGACGGCGTTTACTGTAATGGTACCTTTCGTTCGGAATTACGCAACTACTGCGAGCGAACCGCGTGCCAAGTATACTGTGCCAGGCCTGGGGGATACAGCGGTGGTCCAGGCGGACGTGCCTCTTCCCCTCAGGAAGCTTGATTTGTAGCTGGGTGGACAGACGGTGCAGGTGGTCTAGTGACCCTACTGAAAAGTGCTGCATTGATTGAAGCCAGACGGCCGGGAGATCACCTAGTGGGTCTTGACCCCATCTGGGAGATTCAGCTGTTCTGAGGCCTTTTTAGATTAAATGTGCAATATGCGAGAGGGAGAAGGTTCCGCGGTGTGAGACTACCTGGGAAGGTACAAGGATTCTGATTTCTAAGAGCATTAAGGACGTTTCGGTTTTATAAAAGTGGTCGTTTGCGGTTGACGGAATGCATGTATTAGGAGGAGAATGTAGGAAGGCAACGTTGGATATATACGGGGTTTGCTCCTTTGAGATTTTTTTTTTCCCAGATAATATTTGTTTCTTTTTCTGTTCTCTTCATTTGATCCCTGCTAAAATCTTGACTCCAGAACAGTCGTGTTGTAGCTGTTTTGTTGACTGCACCCGTGGCATATGGAAGTGCCCAGGCCTGGGAAGCAACCCTCGCCACTAGATCCTTAACCGGCTGCGGCACAGCAGGAGCTCCAGTCGTGCTGCAGTTTTTACACGGAAGTTAAGCTGAAGGAAAGGATGCGGGACTTGGCCTAAGACCAGCCCACCTACTGGTGCAGAGCAGGCACTGGAGCCAGACTGGCCCGCTTCTGCTTTTTCCTCTAGCGGATTCCTCCCCTTCTGCCACTACTCCCAGTGGGTTTCTGCTTTTTAAGGAACCCACTGCCTGGTGTTCTGGCAGTTGAGTATCCGTGGTCGTCACTGCTATGGCTCGGCTTCCATCCCAGGCCTGGGAACTTTTGAGTGCCAGGGTGCACCCCAAAAACGAAACACCCCCCCCAAAAAAAAGAATTTGCAAACTTCATGAAGAGCTCGTGTTTAAAAGGTGTACGACCAGTAAATTATGAAAGACTAGGTAATTTGGGATAAGAGCATGATGAATGTTTGATGAACAGGGTGATGAATGATGCAATGCAAAGCAAACCCAGAATTATAGTTTGAAGCCCAATTGTGAGGACTGTGGAGTTTAGAATTTGGTTTCTCATTCATTTTAATTAAAACTTTTTTTTTTTAAGCAGAGGGAGGCTATCGAAAGTTTCTGTTGATGTGTTGAGGAGAAGGGATAATGATATATAAGATTCAGACAACTGACAACAATAAACCAGCAATAAGGCATTCTCCGCAATGTTATCAATAATAATTAAAATTTGAAAACTGAGTTCTCGCTGTCTCGCAACGAGATTGGCAGCATCTCTGCAGCATCGAGATACAGGTTCGATCCCTGGCCCAGCACAGTGAGTTAAGGATCCAGTGTTGCCACAGCTGCAGCATAGGTCACTGCTGTGGCTTGGATTTGATCCCTGGCCAGGAACTGCCTATGCTGCAGGGTGGCCAACAAAGGGGAAAAAAAAGGAAGAAAACACTCCAGGAATCCAGCTCTAGAAGAATGGTTGTTAAATTGTGATGCACCAGCACATTGGAATATTATTTATGTAGCCACTGAAAGTGATTGCTTTAAAGACCATGGAACCTTAAAATGAATGTGAAACAGAATATGTGCCCCATGATCACAGCTGCATAAGGTTTGCCTGCCCAGGATGCGTAAAGGAGAGAGAGTGAACTTCCAAGTCACTTGTGCTTTACGCAAACCCTGACGCCGCCGTGGCAAACCTGGTGACCTTGGTTCTGTGTCCGTGAACTGAGGATGCAGTCACTTACCTGTCTTAGGAGATGCGATGACTCAATGAGAAAGTAACTGGGAGAGTTCCTGTCGTGGCTCAGTGGGTTAAGAATCCAGCTGGTATCCATGAGGATGTTGGTTTGATCCCTGGCCTTGCTCAGTGGATTAAGGATCCAGCGTTGCGCGGAGTTGCAGTGTAGGTTGCAGACGCCACTCGGATCTGGCATGGCTGTGGCTGTGGTGTAGGCCGGCAGCTGCAGCTTTGATTCATTCAGTCCCTAGCCTGGGAACTCCCATGTGCCACAAGTGTGGCCAGAAAGAAAAAGAAAGTGGGAATTTTTTGAGTTAGTGTGATGGGGTCGTGGATATTTATTTATTTTTACAAATGATTCTCTTTAGAATTGTCATTTTCCCCATACACTCAGCACTTGTGAGCTCTTTCTTGCCTTCCTTCCAGCACACACATCTCTGAGTTACCTACAGTAAAGCGAATACCCACATGGGCAAGGAATGGAACACTGGCACCTCCTCCAGCAACTTGTATATTGTTTTCCTTTAATGCATTTTTTTTTTAAGGATGTTATTGGTGAGTTCAGGGAGCCGAGTAGTGAATGGAAAGCAGCTGATGAGGAAGCGGAAAGCTGGGATGACCTTTAGTTACTTCCTTTAGCTTTTAGGAGGTAACCTTTGAATCTGTATCCATAAAATGTTTATCTCCCCACATGCTTCGCACAGTCCTGTTGCCTGAGATGTGAGCCTGAAAGGGCCCTGCCCAGTGGGAATAACTGTCTGAGTTCGAGATACTGTTTTCATGGCTGAAAAGAGCAGCCATTTTCCTAGGCAAAGAGTCTCTTGGTTTTCTGAGGCCGTTTAGATTGTATACTTGTTATTTAAAATTGGATGGTTTGCATTTTCTTTCTTTCTTTCTTCCTTTCTTCCTTCCTTCTTTCCTTCCTTCCTTCCTTTCTTCTTCCTTCCTTCCTTCCTTTCTTTATTCCTTTCTTTCTTCCTTTCATTCTTCCCGTCTTTCTTCCTTCCTTCCTTCCTTTCTTTCTCCTTCCTTCCTTCCTTCCTTCCTTCCTTTCTTTCTTTGCAGCACCCATGGTATGTGGACGTTCCTCAGCCAGGGATTAAACCCATACCCCAGCAGCAGCCCCGAGCCACTGCGGTGACAATGCCAAGTCCTTAACCCCCTGAGCCACCAGGGAATTCCTACATTTTCTTTTAAAATTTATCAAAATGCTCAATTTAGTTGTACATCAAGAACACTTAGGAGTTCCTGTTGTGGCTCAGCAGGTTAAGGGCCCACCGTAGTCTCAGCGAGGATGTGGGTTCAATCCCAGCCTCACTTCGTAGGTTAAGGATCTGACTCAGCTCGGATCAGGCGTTGCTGCAGCTGTGGTATAGGCCAGCAGCTACAGCTCCGATTTGACCCTTAGCCTGGGAACTTCTACATGCCACAGCAGCAGCCATAAAAAGAAAAAAAAATATTGTTTATTTTTGTTATTACAGAAGTTGGGTTGATTTAAGTATGTTTGTTCACCTTGCTAAAATAGAGAATGGGTAATCTTGATTGAAATTAATGTGGTATTAGTAGAATTTCCTTTTTCTCTTTTTGTACATACATAGTTATAAATTATGTAGAAACTCTATACTGATTTTTGCCCTGTTAGTACCAGTATCCTATTGGCAAGCATCTGTTATCAAATGTAATCAGATAACCGCTGTTTCCTGACCTTGTTTATATGTGATTTAGTATCTTAGAGTATTTGCAAAAACAGTTTGAGATTTCGCGGTCACTTAGAACTTACCGTTGCAGCGGTATTTGTTTTCAAGGTTATCAGAAGAACTCTTGTTTGTTTTTTCAGATCCCAGTTCTCCAAACGAACGGTGGTCCGAGTCTGACGGGACTGACCACTATAGCAGCTCACCTGGCGAAGCAGGCCAACAAGGAGCATCTGCTGGGGAGCTCGGCGGAGGAAAAGGCCGTGGTGCAGCAGTGGCTAGAGTTCAGGGTCACGCGCGTGGACGGCCAGTCCAGTAAAGACGACATCCGCGCTGTGTTGAAGGTATCGCGACCTCCCTTTAGAGCCCGAAAGGCGGGCACTGTTCCTAATGGGGGTCGCTCCTCCCCGAGATTGGGCAGCTGCAGCTCTTGGCCTTCTTTGCACGTCTCCTCCTGCCTCCTGAGCGTTTGTACTTATGACTATCTGGCCTCGATCACTCTCTGCCAGCTCCTCCCTTCAGACCTCAGCACCAGCACCCCTGCCTTAGCCGCATCCTTGGCTACCTGTCTCTAAAGCAGATGCAGGAGTTCCCTGGTGGCCTAGCAGTTAAGGATCCAGCTTTTGATGCTGTGGTTCGGGGTCATTGTTCCGGCCCCCAAACTCCTACATGCCATGAGCGCAGCCAAAACAAAAAGCAAACGAAAAAGCGGATGCAGTTCCTTGTTCTAAATGCTTTTTTCTTTCCTGACACAACACCCTGTGCTTTTCCCTTGAAGCACCCATCATAGTCAGTAATAATAGCTCTGTATGATTTTTTTATACGATGGCTTGATGTTTATTTCCCCCACTCAGCAGTCGTGTTTCCCTGAGCAATAAAGGACTTTCTTAAAGACAACAGGGAATCAGAATCTTGGGAGTTGTAGTTTGGAAAAAAACTGTCCGATTGGCCTGAGAAAGTCCATGTTTCCCTCCCTTGAGACTTATTGCTTTAGGATTTGTATTTTCTTTCTAAAGAAGTCCAATTAGAATACAAGAATCTATTGATATACGATATAAACCAAATGTGGCTGTGGAGTCACCCAGCATGAAAAGCTTTCCACATAAAATTATATTAGTTAATTACTTATATAAAAATAAAGCAGGCATTTGGGTTGTGACTCAGCGGCTGAAGAACCCAACACAGTGTCCATGAAGTTGCAGGCTTGATCCCTGGCCTCGCTCAGTGGGTTAAGGATCCCGAGTTGCCGTGAGCTGTGGTGTAGGTTGCAGACACGGCTCGGATCCCATGTTGCTGTGGCTGTGGCTGGCGTAGACCTGCAGCTGCAGCTCCAATTTGACTCCCAGCCTGGGAACTCTCATATGCTGCAGGTGTGGCCCTAAAAAGCAAAAAAAAGGGGGGAGCAAATAAAAGAAATTTCAAACATTCATAGTTCCACCATCAAGAGAGAACCGAACTGTTGTTAATAACACCTATGTTTAGTCATCGGATGTTAAATTATTGAATTCCTTTTGTGTTCTGCACATGCTCTTCCTTTTCATTATATTTGTGTGTTTTATTTTTTAAATGGACAGCTTTGGACACTGTTAACTTGGGTTTTTTTTGTGTTCACTGATAGTAAGTTGTGAACGTCTTTTCAAATCTGTGAATATTGACTTAAGTAAGTTATCTTTGATAATTTGTTGTTGTGCCAGGATTTAGTCTATCCACATTTAATTAAGTAAATATTTAAATATTTGCTAAATATTTTAACACACTCCCATTTGTTTCATTAGGCTAAAATCCTGCAAGGGAAATTATTGGGCTAAAATTATTTGTAAGGCTACGTTGTTCATTCGCTTTCCAGAAAAATATTACAGTGTGGCGTCTTCCATAAAACCCTTGGTGACATGGACCCCTTTTCCTCCTTTACCACCCGATTTTATTACCAAAAGAAACCAAGAAGTGATCTTTTTGCTTACTTTGCTTTTTTTTTTCTTGACCTTATTGATGCTGTGGCTTTTTTTTTCATAATGGCTATAAGCACTTTCATTATTGTTAAAAATTTGCTTACGTGGAGTTCCTGCTGTGGCACAGTGGGTTAAGAATCCAACTGCCACGGCCCAGGTTGCTGCGGAGGTGCGGGTTTGATCCCCAGCCTGGCACAGCGGGTTCAAAGGATCCAGCATTGCTGTGATTGTGGCCTAGGTCACAGCCGAGGCTTTGATGCAGTCCCTGGCCCATGAACTTCCATATGCCACAGGTGCATCCACTAAAAAAAAAAATGAACAAAGGACTTGAGTAGACATTTCTCCAGAGAGGATACAGAACTAATAAGCATCAACATCAGAATCATTAGGGAAATGGGAATCCAGACCACAGTGCGATTTCACCTCACATCCATTCAGCGGGTTACTGCCAAAAACAAACACCACGGTATTGGTGAGGATGTGCAGAAAGCAGAAACTTTGGTTGGTGGGAATGTGAAGTGATACAGCTGCTGTGAAAAACAGCATGGCAGTTTCTCAAAAGATTAAGTATAGAATTACCATATTTACCAATATGATCCAGTAATTCCACTTAGAGATATATACCCCCAAGAATTCAAATTTGGTCTCAGAGAGGTATTTGTACCCCCATGTTCATACTAGTGTTATTCACAGTAGCAGGTGCATGGAGTCAATCCAGGTGAATGCTGACAGATGAGTGGGTAAAGCAAAGGTGGCCCATGCACACAATGGAATATTATTCAGCCTTAAAAAGGAAGGAAGTTCTGATATGTGCTACAAAAGTGGCTGAACCTTAAAGATATTATGCTAAGGGAAATAAGCCATTCATAAAAAGACTAGTAGTACATGATCGTACTTATATATACAGCATATAAAGTAGTCACATTCATAGAAACAAAGCAGAATGGTGATTTCCAGGGCCTGGGGGATGAGGCAGATGGGAAGTTGTCTGGTTTCTGAAATGAGAAAATTCTCGTAATTGGTTGCATAATAATATGAATACCCTTAACACTTACTGAGCTATACACCTGAAAATAGTTAAGATGGTAAATTTTATATTACATGTATTTACCACGTTTAAAAAGTTAATGATATACATATGTAAAAAAACAACAAACCAATAAATTGTAATTCTCTTTAAGACACAGGCATTGCTGAGGAGCCTGTGATGTATTAATGGAAAAAATAAATTTAACACGAACGTGATTTACAAAGTGTATCACTCCCCCCCAAAACTGGAGTCTTTGAAATGGTCATAAATGGCAGTGCGAATATTATTTTCTAGTGTTTACTTATTTCTTCAAAATAAAATGGCTAATAATATTGACCCTACTTTTTTTCCTTTTTAGGGCTGCACCTGCGGCATATGGAGGTCCCCAGGCTAGGGGTAAAAGCAGAGCTATAGCTGCCGGCCTACACCACAGCAACACAGGATCCGAGCCACATCTGCGATCTACACCACTGCTCATGGCAACGCCAGATCCTTAACCTACTGAGCGAGGCCAGGGATCGAACCCACCACTTCATGGTTCCTAGTTGGATTCATTTCTGCTGTGCCATGACAGGAACTCCCCTTATTGTTGTTTTTTAAATTAATATTTTTTTTTTTTTTTGGTCTTTTTGTCTTTTATGTAGAGCCGCACCAGCGGCATATGGAGGTTCCCAGGCTAGGGGTCTAACAGGAGCTGTAGCTGCCAGCCTTCACCACAGCCACAGCCACGCGGGATCCGAGCTGCGTCTGCAACCTACACCGCAGCCCGCGGCAACGCCGGATCCTTAACCCACTGAGCAAGGCCAGGGATCGAACCTGCAACCTCATGGTTCTTAGTCGGATTTGTTAACCATTGAGCTACGAAGGGAACTCCAAAATTAATATTTTTTTATTTATTTTTTTTCTAGGATCTCAATTCATATCTTGAAGATAAAGTCTACCTTACGGGCTATAACTTCACCTTAGCAGATATCCTATTATACTATGGGCTTCATCGCTTTATTGTGAGTATTTGAATAATTACTGCCTTTTTGTTTAGAATGTTTTTTTTTTGTCTGTCTTGAATTTAAATCAAATTGGCATTTTTCAACTTACAAAAATGAAAGGAATTATCTTTGCACAAGAGGCCTAAGGCAAACATCCCTTCATGTACCCATCACACGTAGGTGGTCCCTGTTCCTTGACCTGCTCGATTCCTCTTCTTGCTCCCGCTTTTCTCGGCGGCTCCTTTTCTTGCCGCGCTTTGGACCCGAGGGTCCTCCTCGGCTGGACGCACATCACCGCCTCCCAGCCCCCTCGGCAGCCTGGTTGCAGCCCCACCTCCTTCCGCACAGCCTCTCACCTCCCCTCTTTACTCCCTAGTCCGCGGTTGTCCGATGTCACGCGGTTCCTTCCCTTCCTCCAGAGCCGTTCACTTTCTTCCTCATCCTGCCTGGATCCCCTTTCGTGTAACTTGACTCCCCAGCTCTCGGTCAGTCCAGACACATGCATTCAGTGCTGTCTCCCTCTGAGCCCAGAAAGCACGCAGCCGCAGGTCGGGGTCAGGGTGCTTTCACCCCGTGCTCTGGCAGCCGGGCTGCCGAGGGCCGTTTCCCCCAGGCCCCCCCTTCCTCAGGAAGGGGTATCTACAGTCAAGGTCACAGTCCTGGTCCCTGAGGGGGAAGGTGGAGGCGGGGAGAATCCCAGGCACAGCCTCTTCTCTGATCTCCTTTTTCTGAAAGGCGTTTCCTAGGCGAATCCGGCCTGTTGACCCCGCCCCCTCCTGCCCCTCTTGTGGATCTTGTCCCGGGTTTTCTCTCTCTTCTCTCTGGTCAGTGCCTTTACTTTAAATTGTTTCCCATCTTAAACGTATTTACAAACAGTTAAATGGCATCACTCATTGTGGGCATTGTTCTGTTTGCTTTACCAATGTTAGCTCCTGTAGGATTACCCCAGCAGCCCTATGGGGTAGGTTTTCTCATCTGCATCTTAGAGATGAGGTAACTGCGGCAGAGAACGGGCAGATGGGCACATGCGCCCTTGAGGTCCCCCACGTAGGTGAGAACCAGGTCTGGAAATCAGGCTGCAGACTCTGTGCCTTCTTTTTCCTGCGGCACATGGGCCTTCCCAGCTAGCGGTCGACCTGGAGCTGCAGCCGCCGGCCTACACCACAGCCACAGCAACTTAGGATTCGAGCCGAGTCTATACCACCGCTCGTGGCAGTGCCGGATCCTTAACGCACTGAGCGAAGCCAGGGATCGAACGCACATCCTCATGGATCGTAGCTGGGTTCTTAACCCACTGGGCCACGACGGGAACTCCCTCAGCCTTCTTAGGTGAGCTCCACCTAAAACCTTTCACCTCCCACCTCCCCTTGGGAAGAACCGAACCCAGAGTTTTCTGCTTTCCTTGCCTCTCGCATCCCCTCAAGCCGGTCATGTTTTCGCTTCTCCCGGGGTCTCTCCCTGTGACTCTGGGTGACCCCGCCCTGGTCCCAGGACTCAGGCTTCTCTGTCGGGGCTGCCACCACGGCCTCCCGCCAGCCGGGCCCTCCAGCTCCTCCACTGCTGCAGTGGTTTCCCTCACGAACGGGACTTTTTCTTTCTCAAAACAACGAAGCAGCTCCTCCTCCCTGGGCTGGGAGACCCGTGTGCTCAGGACCGCCCCCACCCCGGCCACGGGCTCTCCCCGGCGCCTTCTCCCCGGGCGCCTTCTGCTCCTGGAAGTGCCCGCTGCTCTGCCTCTGTGTGCAGCTCCCAGGGCCCTGGGCTCGGGCTCATCTCATCTGCACTGCAGTTCTTGGAACATTCTCTAATTATACACCGCAGGGGCCACGTGGTAGCGGTCCACACTTGTAACAGCCGGGCCTGGAGGCATCCTGGCTCCCGGGCAGCGCCTGCCCTCCCTGCCTGCACAGCGAGGACTGGAGCCAGCCCAGGTCGCCGTGTTACATGTGACAGAGTTGCATATCCGTTGTCTGTAGCTCATCACTCCCAAGCTGGAAGCGGGGCTCGTGGTTTTACCCCCTGTTCCAGGGAACGAAGCGCAAACATCGAGCGCCTTATGAAAAGACACAGTTCAGTTCTCAGAAGGGCTGCGATGTCCCAGTGTCAGAACGTTTAGGAAGGAAAATACCACAGTCACGTGTGACCGTTGCTTTTCAGCCCGCACTTTGGCCAGAATTCCTCGATTCGGGTTTACTTGACCAAGTAAGCATTATTTCTCTAAGCCCTGAGTGGTTAAGTCCTGTAACGTTACCGCGGTGACTCCTGATTCAGCATCCTGCTCTCCCCTGTTTACTTCCTGAGAGCTTGCTGTCTGCGCCCCAGACACCGTACTGGAGGGACGTGGAAAAGGGAGAAAACTATCTTCAGGCAACTGTTGATCTCATCAAAGAGATGAGACTATTTGGCATGAAAACAATTAGCGAACAAGAAAGAATGGAACCTAGGGTGAGTCTCTGATCAGAATATTCTGTGAATAAAGAGGCAGTGTAGGCTGTAGAATCATGAAGTTGTCGGGGACATATCAGCAACATTTGGATGGCTTTGGCTGTTCTGGGGAATTTTCATCATTTTAGAAAGCTTG
Organism: Catagonus wagneri; assembly: GCA_004024745.2. Lineage (NCBI taxonomy): Eukaryota > Metazoa > Chordata > Mammalia > Artiodactyla > Tayassuidae > Catagonus > Catagonus wagneri. The sequence continues at coordinate 29,630,368 of PVHT021183524.1, forward strand.
TGATAAATTTGGTGATAAACACTGTTTCTACTTAGAATGGCCCTATGATTTCCCTTCCAAAATGGCACTTTTGATAATGACGGGAGGGCTGTTAAAAATTACCCTGGGGCACCAGGAGTAAAGCGGGACAAAGTAAGGTCCTGTCTGGGGAGGGATAAACTTGGTTGGAAGCAAAATAAGGAGATGGAGCAGAATCGGGTCGTATTCTTCCCATGCCCCTCCAGCTCCTAGCACCGCTCTCGGTGCCGCTGAGTGCCTTTTTAATGGCTGCATTCGTGGCATATGGAAGTTCCTGGGCCAGGAATTGAATCCGAATTGCAGCTGCAACCTGTGGCACAGCCGAGGCAACACCAGATCCTTTAACCCACTGTGCTAGGCCAGGGATCAAACCTGCACCTCTGTAGTGACCTGAGCCACTGCCGTTGAATTCGTAACCCGTTGCACCACAGTAGGAATTTTGCCAAGTGCTTCTTGAGGTGAGCACGATTTGGTCATCTCACCCTCTTCGTATTTCCTCTTTTAAACTGCCTATGTTTGTAGTGCAAGTGTAGTCTTTAGTTGTATACTCCAAAATAATTAAGTCTAAAGTGGTCCTATTTAAATGTGAAGACAGTTTAAAGACCCCTGAAATACTTTGCTCATGCCAGCCTCTTCTTACTGCATTCTGGAGTGAAATATTCTAGGACCATTTTGAATTTAGAATGGGATGTGGCACAACTTAGCTAATTTCAAAATGCACAAAGCCTCCGAGGTAAAAAGGGTTTGCTCTTGAGGTAGCTAAGTGTCTGTCCTGGTGGCAGACCCTGTCTTTGAACTTGGAGGAGTCCATGACTTGATTTGAGTGAGATTATGCAGCTGAGGGCACGGCTGCCTGGGAGGAGAGCATGAATAACTGACCCCTAAGAGCAGCAGCCGCACACTTGCTGACATTTTACAAGCATTTAAATGTGGTCTCACTTAATTTTAAAGATTAGTATTGGGGGGAAAGGTCATCTCTGTCTTACATGTGGTGCCTTTCAGTGAAGGTCGTGAGGTCCATCCAGGGTCTTGCTTGGTGAAGCATCAAGCTGTTGCTAAGAAGGACAGCGTTTGTCCCATCTAATTAAAAAAAAAACACGATAACAAAGTGTAACTCTTGCAAACTTTTCTCTTCTTGGGCGTATACAGGTCATGCAGTAGGAAAAGGAAATCCTCTGAAAAGGAGGCAGCTTGGGTGGAAAGTCTTTGCCAGCAGGGAGAACAAGGCCAAGATTCCATAATGCAGTGAGCGCATCGTAGCCCCGGCTGCCGGGCTGTGCCCCTGTGAGTCCAGGCACCCACAGGGGCACTTGGTTTTCCAGCAGCTTAGAAGCGTTTCATCCAATGCTGCCTGTCAGAACTAGGGTTCCATTAACAATAGGCAGTGATCTGTGCCTGCTTATAGTCCCTAGTATGAGGACATAATATCCTCCTGTGTATCCGCTTTATATGTTGTGACCACAGTACTGTAGGTAAGGGTATCATGCTTATATTTTTCAAAACAAAATTGAGCGGGGAGTTCCCGCTGTGGTGCAAGGGGATCGGTGGCCTCTCTGCAGCCCTGGGACACAGGTTCAATCCCCAGGCCGGCACAGTGGGTTAAGGGATCCACCAGTGCCCCCAGCTGGTGCACAGGTTGCAACTGCGGTTCAGATCTGACCCCTGGCCAGGGACTCCGTATGCTGAGGGGTGGCCAAAAATGGGAGGCTGAAAAAAAAAAAAAGGAGTTCCCATTGTGGCATGGTAGAAACGAATCCCACCAGTATCCATGAGGATGTGGGTTTGATCCCTGACCTCGCTCAGTGAGTTGAGGATCCGGCGTTGGGGTGAGCCGTGGTGTAGGTCGCAGACACAGGTCAGCTCTGGCTTTGCTGTGGCTGTGGTGTAGGCCGGCAGCTACAGCTCCGATTGGACCCCTAGCCCGGGAACCTCCATATGCCGCAGGTACGGCCCTAAAAAGCCAAAAAAAAAAAAATTTTGGAATAATATGTAAGGCACTGCTCACCATCCCTTTGGGTTCATAGAAGGAATCTGTAACCAGAGCGTCCCTGCCGCCCTGGTCCACACGCAGGCCGAGTGCCTCAGAGGAATAAACTCCTTGTCGGGAGCAGGCCCCCCTGATGGAGCCCGTGCTGTGACAGCCCCGCACCGTGTGCAGATTTACCCAGATGAGGAAACAGATGCTTCCTGGGTATCGGATTCAGGCAGAGTAGATGCGAGGGGCAGACCCACCACGAGCTCGCGTGCATCAGACGGCTTCTGGGGCTACGTTGGCCTTGGCGGTGTTTATTTTTGCCTTCATATGTTCCTTCGCTTATTTGTACTCGTTACTAGAGCCTTAATATGGAATCGGCACAGCGTACAAAACAGCAGTCAGGGACCGTTCGGGTCGTCAAATAATGGCTCTGGATGTGGTTGCCGTGTGGGCTGGATTTCGCTCGTGGCTGAGTTCCCTGCGAGAGCTGGTCTCTCACTTCCCTCGGAGGAATATTACGCTCTTCTCCCTTTGTTGCGCTGCCAGTGACTGTGGCCGGTTACTGTCCCACGCTTTCTCGGAGTGCTGTCACCGGGAGACGGCGGCCCTGTGAACAGGCCGTTGTCACCCAAGGTGATCCAGGTCCCCTGTAAGGACGTGTGCTGCTGACTCTAAGATCGTGATCAATTGAAATATATTTGTTTGGAGTTTGGAGCACCGGGGGAGGTGTCATTCTTTCTGAAAGAAAGGAAAAGTAAAAGAAAGAGCTGCAGAACAATCCAGAAACCAACCACAAAGCACGTCCCAGAGGCGGCACGGGGCCAGTTGGAAAGGCAACAGACCAGCATTTCACCCCACTCTGGAACGGGCCCCTCAGAGGTCTTCTCCCACGTCTGCATGGAAAACTGGTGACTAAGAATGTTATCTGTTGGGCTCTTAAAGTTCAAACTATTTATCAAGTGCCAGTATAAATTAAAGGAATGATTAGGTCATAAGAGCCAAGCATCGCTGTAGACACACTGGCACGCAGGCCAGTGAGAAGCAGGAAACGGTCACCAGAACAATTGCACTGTTTCCTGTTACAAGAAAAGAGAAGAAAAAAAAACTAGTCAACTGGAAAGGGATGACAGAAAACCAGCTTGTGAGTAAGATAGTTGATGGGGTCCCATCCCAAAAGTTGTGAGAAATGGAAGGTTGGTGTCTGTGTGGAGGGTTGTTTGTTGCTCTGTTTACGGTAATATGCCATCACCCAGCAGGAGTGGAGGTTAGCAGGCGAAGTCATAGCTTCCTCGGACTCTTAAGGACAAGCTCCAAAGTCTGAACCAAAAGGTTCAGTGTAGCCAGATCCTTCTGGAAAAGTGCTGTATTTGCAGCCAAATGTTCTGAGGGGAAGTGAACAAATGACATGCTCTCCAGTAGATCGTCTAGTTAAAAATCATCGAGATAAATTAGGAAATGTGAGAAGAAACTTTAGAAGCTCTTGGAATAAAAATCGTTTTCATGCTGTGGCTCTAGAGACTGAGCATTTATGCTGGAGAGTGAAAATGTGAAATTTTTAAATTGGTTTTGCAAGTCTTGTAGTTCGTTGTTATTACCGTTAGCAGCAGGCCTGGGGGCAGCTTATTTCTGTGATGGCAGCGCCGTTCTGAAATGTAAGTAGTCAACAGACTCTGCCCCTTTCCCCCGGATTCAAAATCTGGGCGAACAGCTTGAACATAGATCAGACAAGCATCAGGACTTGTTTGGAATTGCTTTCTTCTCCGTGCACTTGAATTCATTCTAAAAAATAGCATGTCACAAAACAGCTGAGTAGAGACCTTTTAAAACAAAATAGCCCCGAAAAGGCTAAATTGTAAGCAGTCAAATTTGATTCATCGGCTATTTCAGCAGCTGACATGAGATCAAGTTGGAGTAATCGTTGTTATTTCTGTTTGCTTGAACTGTCAGTAAAGAAGTTTATTGAAGTTGCTTTTGAATTTTATGTATGTATGTACGTATGAATGAATGAATGAATGAATAAAAACTCGCCCCATTTCCTGTTAGATTTGCAACTAATGGTTGAACTTGTTAGAACTCTCTCACTTTTAAGTCCAGTGGTGAGTTTCACATATGGTAAAGATATAGAAAAAGAACGAAAACTTAGGTCTTTTACCAAGTACATATGTGTTTTATGGTTTGAAATACGGTCTGATGTTCAGTTTATTCCACGTGGTTTTTTAAGTGTCTTCTGTGTACAGCACACAGGATAGTTAGGAATAATACTTCTTTACATGAGAAACCATGACTTCTTGTTTAATAACGTAACTTTTACATTTAAAAAAGGCATTCTTTACCAGTGTTCTTGACCATTGTGTTGATTTTTTTACCTGCATGCTGTGGCCAAACCATATTATAGGTAAACAGTTATGGGAACATATTTCTGAGAACTATAAGCCACGCTGCAACCTCCTAAACTAGATGCGTATATTTTCAGGCCAGGGATCGAGTTGGAGCTATAGCCACTGGCCTACACCACAGCCATAGCCATGCCAGATCCAGCCGAGTCTTCAACCTACACCACAGCTCACGGCAACGCTGGATCCTTAACCCACTGAGCAAGGCCAGGATTGAACCCGCAACCTCATGGTTCCTAGTCGGATTACAATGCCGGATTCTTAACCCACCGAGCAAGGCTAGGGATCAAACCTGCGTCCTCATGGATGCTAGTCAGATTCGTTTCCACTGAACCATAATGTGAACTCCCTATTTTTGTAATTTTTTATAGCAGCTTGTTTGTGGGATTTAAACCTGAGACTTAAATTTTTATGTAATAGTAACAACGAGACTCTCACTGCTCAAAGTTTAAGGAAACTGGTCCAACAAGGGTAGACATTTGACACCAAAGGTCATCTTAACAGACCAGCTGTTGATAACAGTAGTATCCTAATGTCATAGAGGCAAAGAGGAAAGCACGTTGGCTTCTCCCAGTTTTTCTGTTTAAATGGCCTTATAGGGGAGTTCGTGTTGTGTCTCAGCAGTAATGAACCCGACTAGGATCCATGAGGATGCAGGTTCGATCCCTGGCCTCACTCAGTGGGTTAAGGATTCGGTGTTGCCATGCGCTGTGGTGTAGGTCACAGATGCAGCTCGGATCTGGTGTGGCTGTGGCTGTGGTGTAGGCCGGCAGCTGTAGCTCCCATTTGACCCCTTGCCTGGGAACTTTGATATGCCATATGCCCTGAAAAGCAAAATAAATAAATAAATTGCCTTATAGTAAATGTGAAATGAAAATACAAGTTCAGTTAAACATTTATTGAGAAAATAACCATGTGTCTACCTTTTAATTTTATTGCTAATACTGTTTTCTGTTCTAAACTAATTATCGGGCACCAGAGTGATCTGTCCTTCAGTTCTGTTGACCTGGTCGCTTAGCAGGACGTGTGCCTGGAGGCACAAGTATACGCCAAACTCTGAAGGACATCGGTCTCACAGAGGCCCTCAACTAGCCGACCGCTGATGGGTCTGGCCAGGGTCTCTTCTGTGTGTGGACATCCCTGTCAGTTTATGGAGACTTACAGTATGTTAAACAGATGAATCAACAGCAGGAAATGGAAAGTCACTTCTCTTACCTGGTCTGAGGCTGTCCTGCTGGCTTCTTACTTGACACCTCTTCATGACTGGAAGATTTAGCTCGGAGAACAGTCCTTGAATCACCTATTTTGGAAGCTGGAGCCCGGTGAAATGATAGGTGCCGGTGGTTCTGATTGCATCTTTAATCAAATCTCTGGGCATCCTTGGAGCTTGATAGTCGTTCTGTGCACTGCTACCGCCTCTGAGACAGAGTTCAGTTTTATTGCAAGCAGAAGTTAGAAGATCTGTTGTTCATCTGAAATATCCGCCACTGGAAAACTGAGGTGGCCGTTCCTTCTTGAATTGCACAATAATCACTTAACGTTAAATGGGTCGTTGTCTTCTTCAGTGAAGTTTTCCCCCAGAGTTTCGTAGGAAGAAGCAGTCACCTACAAACAGATACATTTGAGTTTACATAATATACCCTTCTCAGATGTATTAGATGCCAGTAAACCTTTCTTATTGCAGGTTTGCGAAGAAGATTGGAGAAAGAACCGTCTCGTGGTCTTGCACAAGCTATTCCCTTCCTTTCTCCCATTTTCCTTTCCAGTAAAACGAAAACCAAACTCTTCGGTCCTGCAGCTCCTGGTTTAATGTCAGTTTTTGAGATTTCACTAGAAAGTACTTTTGGTTTCGAATTGGACATAACAGCATCAAACAAATAGAAGGCTCTTCCAAGTGGCTGAAATGTTTCACTTCTATCTCAGGGTGTTGGGCTTTGAAAACTGTAGGCTTTTTTTTTATCTTTTTGCCTTATCTTGGGCCGCACCCGCGGCATATGGAGGTTCCCAGGCTAGGTGTCTAGCTGCCAGCCTTCGCCACAGCCACTGCAATGCGGGATCCGAGCCGTGTCTGCAACCTACACCACAGCTCACGGCAACGCCGGATCCTTAACCCACTGAGCAAGGCCAGGGATCGAACCCGCAACCTCATGGTTCTTAGTCGGATTCGTTAACCACTGAGCCACAACGGGAACTCCTAGGCTTTTTTATTTGGGTTATTTCCCCCCCAATTTCTATCTCCTACCCAAATGATATTAATAGTTGCGCTCATGTGATGTCTGTGTTGTGTGTGTGTTTTTAATCTCTACTTAGGTCGGCCTGACAGTTCAAGAAAAGGAGAAATATCTTAATGTGTCTCGCTGGTTTTGTCACATTCAGCATTACCCAGGCATCCGACAACATCTGTCCAGCGTTGTTTTCCTCAAGAACAGACTATATGCTAATTCTCACTAGAAGCCATCCGTGCTCTACAGAAGAGTGGTTAAAATATTTTAGGCGGAGAGCGCATCCTGGACCGGGGGACTGACGTAAACTGATGTGCAGTCATTCTTTCTTTGTGGAAGCCGGCAGAGTTTTCAAAGCATACACATGTGTCCCAGTGTTTTTATTTGTTCCTTAGTTGAAATTCTGCAGTTTTTTAAAAATTTTTTTTAAAAAAAACTTCAACTGCTGTCAAAACTTGAGATCAAGTTATAAATTACCTTGTTTTTAGAGATGAAATTTATTTTAATAAAAGTTACAAATCAGTGGCTTAACCCGTTTAAGAAAAAAATAGCCCTTCCAGTGGTTGACATATTTGGCTGTTTACCGACCTCTTTCGTCTTCTAAAATTCCTTTTCCCCTTCTGAATATTTATAAGTGCGTTGTTTATTAAGAACTACAGTACATTGTGCCAAGGAGGCAAAAAGGGAAGACAGGTGGATTTGTTTTCAGATATTTATATGAGCCAGTAAACGTGGTTGAGAAAGTCTCTTTGTTTGTCTCCTCCTTTGCTGTAGTCAGTGTTCACTGAGGTGAAGCTAAACTACTGCCCCAGAGCGAAGTGGAATCAGAGACAGTCCCTTGAGTTCATGGTTCTTTTGTTGTTGTTGGGTTTATGGGAATATGCAGTGGCTGGAAAGCAGTGGGAGATTCCTACTACCCTGTGAATTTCGGACACTAGGTTATTCTAAACAAAAAACCAGCATTAGAAAGGCTGCTGTTGCTCTATGTAAAGAATGAAGTGGGGTCAAATACATTCATTCGCTTCACCATATACGGATTAGGAGACCTCGAATAAGTCATTATATGTGAATTCCTCTTCTGAAACAGAGGACAAGATGACTGATCATGCTGCCTGATATGCAGTGAGAATGGATAAAAATCACCTAGTGTGGTGCCTGGCACAGAAAGTGATCCATGAAAGACAAACTGTATGGAAGATTGTACGATCCAGAACCAAAAGTTTTATAAAGTCATATTCACAAAATCAGGAGTACCCGTCGTGGCTCAGCGGTTAACGAGACCAACTAGTATCCATGAGGATGAGGGTTCAATCTCTGGCCTCGCTCAGTGGATTGAGGATCTGGCGTTGCCGTGAGCTGTGGTGTAGGCCAGCAGCTACAGCTCCGATTCAGTCCCTAGCCTGGGAACCTCCCTATGCTTCAGGTGTGGCCCTAAAAGACCAAAAAAAAAAAAAAATTTAAGAAGAGGTATTAGGAATGAGCAGACCTATTACAATCAGGCACACGTATATCACACCAAAAGATAAAATATCCAACTATTTCATAGGGAGTCAAATTAGAATTATTGTGAAGGACAGTTTTTTCATTATATATATTTTTTCTAACCTCTGACTTCATTCCTTTAAAAAAAAAAAAAAGCAAAAGTCAGATGTCACACAAACTCAGACATTTAGCTTTTTAATCCTGCAGAGCAATATTTCTCCTTTCTCCCCATTAGATAACCTGTCCCTATCAGTGACCAGGGTACTGAATTCTGAATTCTCCGCACACAGGAGTAGGCTGCTACATATCTAGCCATCTTGATTTTAGTTGTGATTTATTGAAGCAGAATTACATTCCCAACTCGTCCTGGAGCTCTGGATGAATTTTCCCGCAAAAGCAATGGGAAGAAGGTTGCCTTCATATATCTGGCTGTGCAGAGGTTTTAGATACGCCCGGGCCCTGTATCATGCCGCTCCACATCCTGTCGGCTGGATTTATCACACGGAAGCCCACCTCTAGGATTACATTCAGGCATATCAGAGACGAGATGGGGAATTTGACTTTGCAGTAATGATGACTTGCTGGGGCCCACGTTCCTGCAGGCTCTGCCTTTATTCCCTGTATTGCTGGTGAATAAAACTACTGGTGACTCCAACAAAACTCACCATTCACTTAGGAGTGGGGTCAAAAGAAGGGAGGCGGGCAGCCAGGAGGACTGGCGATGCTGGCCATTTATGCTCTCACTAGTCTCCCAAGGTTTCGCCTTCCATTATCGCAATTCCTTTAGGAATCTTTTAATCTTTTAAACTTGAGTTTTTTGCGGGAAGGATGAAAGCCTCACATCTCTTCCAGCTGGGCAAGCTCATCTGATGGCTCGTGCGTGCGTGCTGTCTCTTCCACTTGAGGGAGGCCGAGTCCCCAGGGCTAACCAGGACTCAGGAGGCCTGCAGACCCCGCCTGCCAATCCTGCTGAGGGTCATCTGTCCTAGGGGTCTTGCAGTGGATAATTTTTGTCCCCAGCCTCTCCCCGCCTTGCCTCCAAACATAATCTGCTTGAGGAATTTGTGCCTGGCGGGCCTGTCTGTCCAAGTTAAGCTTGAAATACTGTAGCCACACAACTAACCTGACAAGGCATCACTCCGAACAAAAAGGCCCCAGGCCTGTGACTGAGATGGAAGCCATCTGACCGCAAATTCCAGAGTTTCTTTGGCCCAGTCCATGGACTCGTCTCTTTGTGCGATGCGGGGTTTTTTTTTTTTTTTTTTCCCTCCACTGCCCCATTATCCCCAGCTCCTGCAACACACACACCTTTATCTTAAAGGGCCTTGGAGATGTTTAATCATCTGACTGGCCTCACTGGCTTTGCAGTTCCTGACTGCTCAGCATCCGACTGAGCCCCGTGACTTGGATGAAAGCACTGTAGAGCTGTCACTGTCAGAAGTTCGGGGGCATGGGTGACAGCCGTCGCCTGAAAGCATTGATTCTCAGACTTGAGCATGCGTGGCAACGGCCTCGGGCTTCTCAAAACACAGATTGCTGGGGTCGCATTTGAGTTTCTGATTCAAGAAGTCTGGTGTGGTGACCCCACCACGAGAACCACTGTACTGCACCTGTCCGAAGCTTGGGTGACAATCGGACATAGAGGAGATTCAGCCATCCAAAAGCTTGTGCCTGTGGTTTTTTTTTTTTTTGCCTCCCCATGTCCAGTTTCCCGGAGGTGGGACAAGTGCGGTGATGGAGAATCCTGCCTTGGGTCCATCGGCTCTGTCCCCCTCTCCCGTAGCCCCTCCCCGTAAAGCGCCGTGCGTTCAAGCGATGGAGCTACTGCAGAAACTGCTTGAGGGGAGACAAGCTTCGGGTGCAGGACGGCTCTTTTTGTTGCCTGAGCTGCATTTTAAAGTTTTCTGCAAGAGGGGAGACAATCTTCGGGTGCAGGACGGCTCTTTTTGTTGCCTGAGCTGCATTTTAAAGTTTTCTGCAAAAGAGGAGACAGGAACAGAGGCGCACGCTGGACCTGATCGTCTCAGAGAACAACACAACTCAGCAGTGGGCAAAATAATACAGTCAGACAGCTGGACTGTGAATCTGCAGGCTGTGAAGAACAGCAGTGGAGAACAGTAATTGCGCAGGGATTTAATATTGTCCCCGCAGGTCGCCTGCCCCCTCCCGCAGAGCTAACTCCCAGCACTGTGCTGAGCTCACAGAAAGCTCCATCGGGATTCATGAAACGCGTTTGAGGAAATGCAGAGGCCCTACGGTGTCCCTCTTCCTTCTCCCCAGATCGTCCCTCCCCATGCTTTCTTCACCCACTGTACACAGGGACCCGCAGGGCATTTAGCCTCTCTGCCTCAGCCTCCTCATCTGTAAAATGAGAACAACAACAACGGCAATAATAATACCACCTCCAAAGGACTGCCATGAGGATTAAATGAGTTAGTGTGTGTACAGCACTTACAACATCAGCTGGCCTGTCTTCAGGGCCACGTGTGTGCTCATTAGCAACACGGTTCTGACACCGACTCCCAGAGTTAACCCAGACCTTACAGACTCCAGAAGGTTCCACAAGCTCTGGGCTTCCCAGACCACTGCAGCTTCTGTCCAGCTGTCTATGAATTTCAGTGTTTTATACCTTTGCAAATATTGCTGCCTTAGCCAGTACATGAAGCAACTGAAGAAAAATGTTTGAAACAACGCAATTGCTTGCAGCGATTTTTAGGATTTTGTGTTTGGTACTTACCCTGTGTGCCGCTCTTTGATGGCATAAGAAGGGATGGCCTTATTATTCTGCACATTGCATTTCTTGTCGCTGGCCTGGTCCAGTCTCTCAGACATCACATATGCAAGGGATGCAGTAATTAAATGCTGTTCTTCTCTCCTGAGTTGAAAATCAGAAACCCTGAAAAGGCCACCGGAAAGTTGATGTTTTGACTTGGGCGAAGTATACTTTTCCTGATGCAGTAATCACTCCGAAAACCACTGCACTGACCTGTTTGAGACCATTTTGTATACTGATAAAAACTACATGCTGATTAAAACTGTTCAGTGCTTGTGAAACGTTAAATGCATTATGCGTCATTAACGCGCTCTTCCAAAGATAGGTGTTAATCATTGCCTATCATAAATGATTTTTTAGCCAGTTTTTAATCTTTTCTAAACACATTTGAGATGTGAATATTTAAGGATAAACCTATGCTGCAAGGTATACTCAGCTTTTTTGATGGTTTTTAAATCTCTATGTTTTAAAAAATATATTTTTAAATAAAAACTTGCTTATTATGTGTAAACAGAAGTAATATATACATCTTTATGATTTTGAAATAAACCCACACTTGGGAAAAAAAGGGGGGGGATAGAGGGAGTTCCCACTGTGGCACAGTGGGTTAGGAATCCCAGTGCAGTGGCTCGGATTGCTGCAGATGCCTGGGTTTGATCCCCAGCCCAGCACAGTGGGTTAAAGGATGTGGCATTGCTGCAGCTGCGGATCGAATTCAATCCCTGGCCGGGGAACTTCCATGTGCCATGGGTGTGGGTCATTTAAAACATAATAATAAAAAAATTCTTTTAAAGGAGATAGAGGAAGTTATTGAAATCATAAAATGTATTGAGCATTTGACATGTGCGATGCACTGGACAAAATATTTTACAGGTATTATCTTCGTTATCACAACTGTATAATATGGATATTTTAGTGCCATTTTATAGAAAAGGAACTTCAGGCAAGTGTCACAGCCAGAATTTGAACCCAATTCTGTCTGATCCCAAAGTCTTAACTACTGCCCTTGAAGTTCCGTTATCATGTGTATCATGACCAACTGGCAGTGGGAAAGGGAAGAAGCAGCTATCCCAGAGCTACTGAAACAGAGCTTTTTGGGGAGGCAGAACCCAGACTGCGTTTTAAACAGCCATGATAATGTGAGGAAAGCGATCTCAGTGTACTGGAGTGAGCCTTCCCAGGTTTGTCAGTAGTTCAAAGACACTCAGAAGACACGTTTAGAGAAAATTTAGTCTTGCAGGTGTAGGAGAAAATTTGAGTTGAAAAGTGCCTGGAAGTGGGATACATAGGTTGTTGTCAAAGCGAGGGAAATGAAAAGTTAGAAGCTAGACCCAACAACTTGCAATTAACGAAGTTCACATTCTACTTACTAACCTGTGTATTTTATGCCTCTATTATTTCTTCTGCTAGAAAACCCACAAGTTCTATCTGCCCCCCCCTCAACTCCACCTGGCTACCATTTCTTCATTTCAGGTGGGAGGACAAGACAGACCTCCTCTGGGAAGTCTTTCCTGGCCCCCTCCTGCCCCCAGATGTCCCACATTTGTGTTACACTTTCCTCCATCCCCTCATTTATAGACCCTCAATTATAAATATTATTGACTGCAAGACCCTAAGAACTGTGCATGAAAAGAGGGAAAATGGGCAGGATTAAGAAATGATTCTTAGAACCACAGGTAAACACAGGAGATAAAGGAGTCACTGCAAAGTTGTGCTGTCTGTCCTTTCAATAGGCACGAAGACTTGTTGAGAATTCAAGATGAATTTTATGGAGTTTACCAAATAGCCATACTACATTTATGGCAGCACCAGAATTGTCTCTTCTATGACTACAAATTAAAGCAGCCTAGCGAAACGGCCCCTTCCCTAATTACATGCATTTTATCTTAGTCCGCATAACAACCGGATGAGATTTTTATAATTACAGATGCCAAGAACAGATATTTCTACTCTTCTTTTATTTTATTATTATTATTATTTTTAGGACTGCACCTGCGGCATACGGAAGTTCCCAGGCTAGGGGTGGAATCCGAGCTGCAGTTGCCGGCCTACGCCACAGCCACTCGGGATCTGAGCCTACTGGGCCTACATCACAGCTCACTGCAAGGAGGATCCTTTAACCCGCTGCGCACGAGGCCAGGGATGGAACCCCAATCCTCATAGATACTAGTCGGGTTCTTAAACCGCTAAGCCACTACAGGAACTCCTTTTACTCTTCCCATGGGCATGAATGAGTCTGAGAAGTGATTTGGGAAAATTAATCTCAAACCTCGTTTCTTCACTTGTTAGGAAGAAGTGACAAAACTGTTCCCCGAAGTGGCATCAACATCTACAAAATATTGGTGGCAGGTAATAACATAGGTAATATATTATTAATATTAATATTATTCTGCGACTGGATTCCTTCTCCTCAAACCTAACACAAATTCCAGCAGGATTACGGAGGAATAAATTTAGCTCTAAATTTCAGGCACCTTCCTATTCCTAGTCCCGCATCACCTGCCCTAATCCAGCATGGCGGCACCGGCCTCCTCACGGTCGCGACCCTAACTACACCTCAAGTGCCTTCCAGGAACCGCCACCTGGGTAGACTCAGCTTCCCCGGAGCACTTTGATGACGCTAAGAACTGCGCGCCGGGAAAGCCAGCCCCGCAGCTTTGCGCATGCGCGGCGTCACCGCGGGTGGGCGGAGCTGGTCGGGATGAGTGGCGGAGGAACGGAGACCCCCGCGGGCTGTGAGGCCCCTTCGGGCGGCGGCGGCAGGAAGAGGGACTCGCTGGGGACCTCAGGCTCGCCAGCGCACCTCATTATCAAGGGTATGAATCTCCCTGGTGGAACCCAGCGCAGCCCCACCTCCCGGCGCGCCCCCTGACCGGGGCCGGAACTCCAGGTCGACCCCGTGCTCCCGGAGTCGGCCGAGCGTTTGTGACGGGTGCGGGGTGGGGTGGGGGGGCTTCTGCCCGGGCCCTGTTTCCCCGCCCTGAGTGCTTCCCGATAACAGGAAGCCGACCCAGCACCCCCCAACCGCCGCCTTGGTTCCTCTTAGAAGCCGCCCCCGGGAACCGAACGGCCCGCCTCTCCCCACTCTCCCAGCCCGGGGCCCCGCGCAGAGCTGTCTTGGGCGAGGACTCGCAATCCACGCGTGACGCGGTGAACTTGGGATTTGGAAAGGACCGGCGTTCCCAGTCTGGTCGCTTAGGAAGCGAGTGCCTGGGTCGTTGGCTTTTCCCACGCCCTGACCGTGTCTGCTTCTGGGTCGTGCGTGCAAGGAGTGAACGAGAGCATATGAAAGCGTCATAAAACACCAAAGGCCTTTCCGAGCGTATCCTTGTCCACTTGTTAGGTTTGCTTTGAGCTGGGCGAAGTTTACAACCGGTTTACAGCCGGGATTCTCACAGAGCTGAATTTGTTTGATTCCCCAAGCTCTCTACCACTCTATTTTCTGGAGCAGGAGCTTGGCCAGTTAGATACAGCACTTTCTCATCTCCATCCTTTCTTAACCCGCTCCTCGTTCCCGCATCCCCACCGTCCTGCGGTGTTGACGCCCTGGTGGATTCCAGAGTCCTTCAACACTGATCCGGGAATGACAGCCTTATGTTAATATGTTACCGATGTTTGTCAGGGTTATGGAGACTTCAGGCTGTCTCTTTAATTAGGAGTGCGGGCGTGGTGTATGTGTGCTAGGGCTAAATTATAATTGTTTATGTGTGTAGTCTTAATGAACTGTTGTTTTAAGAAGTTTTAAATGGTGGCAAAATATATGTAACGTGAAGTTTTAATCTTTTTTTCCCTCTCTTTACAGCCACACCTGCAGCATATGGAAGTTCCTGGGCTTGGGGTGGAATCCGAGCCACACCTGGGGCCTACGCTACAGGCAGGGCAACACCAGATCCGAGCAGCACCTGTGACCTGTACTGCAGCTTGCTGCAATACGGGGTCCTTAACCCACTCAGCAAGGCCAGGGCTCATACCCCCCAGTCTTCACAGACAACCTTGGGTCCGGAACCCCCCCAAGCCATAACGGTTGTCCTTTAATACACAGAAATTTGTGCTTTCAATTTTTTTTAATAGTGGCTGCACCTGTGGCTTATGGAAATTCCCAGTCAGGGATTAAGTGAGCCACAGCTGTTATCCTTGCTACAGTTGCAGCAACGCTGGATCCTTTAACCCACTACGCCTCCACAGCTATCTGAACTGCTGCAGTCACACGCTTAAAGCACTGTGCCACAGCAGAAACTCCACGTGGTGCTTTTTAAAAAATTGGAGTATAGTTCATTTACAATATTAGTTTCAGATGTAATTTTTTTTTAAGAAGATAGTTCCAAGGAAAGTTTTTGAGATTAATCCAAAATTGAATTATAATTGGAAACAATGTCTAGAACCTCCTGGGCTTTTTTGGTGGAACTATTTACTCTTTTCATTCTGAAAATCTATTTTTAGTTCATCTTACTTGAAGACTCTCAGTTGTGGAAAGATGCTTGTTGAGTTTTGCTTCCAGGGTCTAGTGAAAGGGAAATACATGGGTGGCTTCAGTACTTAGGCCTGGGGTCTGTGAGTGTTTCTGGTCCGTGGGTGGGTGTTAGGACGTGGGGGGGGGGCTTTCCGTGCGTGGAGTGTCTGGTCTGAGGCTCTAAGAATGAAATGTGAGCAGTTGGACAGAGAAGGCAAGGGTATTTGGGGCTTAGTTTGGAACGCTGTGAGCAGAGGTGTGAGGCCAGAGTCAGCGTGGTGTGTGGAAAGCCCCAGGCCAGGGATTGAACTCTTGCCACAGCTGTGACAGTGCAGATTAGGTCCTTTACCCTCCACCCCACAAGGGAACTCCCTGAAACTTGATTTTTTTGTTCAACTTTGTTTGTGGGATTTATCCATGTTAATAAATGCAACTCCAGCATGTTCATTTTCACTCACTGGTTTGTAATACCCATGCTACGAATATCTTTAGGTTGTTATCCTCTTTTTTCTTTCTTTTTTTTTTGACGTTATAGTCATCCTGTAATAAACATTATACATTTCTCTTTCATGTGTGTAAGAGTTTTCCTAGGGCACGCTGCTAGTCATGTGTCTTCAACTTTATTAGCTATTGCCAGACTGCTCTCAAAAGCACTGTGCCAGTTTACTGGCAGAGGATGAGATTTCCTCTTAGTACATAGTCTGAATCATATGTTAACTTTCATCCGTTTATGAGGAACAGGAAGAGTGAGACGAGCTAGAAATTGTGCTACTGAGCGTGGAGTGACCTTGGATTTCATTTTGTCTTTACAGATCTTGGAGAAATTCATTCAAGGCTTTTAGATCACAGACCAGTCATCCAAGGTGAAACCCGTTATTTTGTGAAAGAATTTGAAGTGAGTATTTGACACTTATTTGGTAAAAATATTGTCCTGTTAGTGTGTTAATATACAGAAGGGTAATTTCCTGGTTTTAAAATTTGGATTTCTGTTCATGTGTTCATAAAGTATACAAAGCAAAAAGCATTGGCCTTAATGTTGGGAGCACAGGACAAAGCAGCGGGATCCTTGGGCTCAAGTTCTGGTGCCCGCTCCAGGTGTTTACTGTCTGGATCTCAGTTTTTATCTGTAAAAGGGGATATAAATATGCAAAAAGATTTTAGAGGCGCATGTAATCGGTGTAATCGTTTCCTCAGCTGGGGCAGCAACATCTGTCCAGAGCCCTCAAGTGAAAACATGAGAGGAGTTCCCTTCATGGCTCGGTGGAAATGAATCTGACTAGCATCCATGAGGACGCAGG